>CM016564.1:21225862-21331686 GCA_003412495.2 Echium plantagineum
CGTCCTCAGTTATCTCCAACTTGATTCTCTTCTGTGAGTAGGACTAAGGTTTTCAAATCTGTAGAGCATCACTTAGAGTTGATGCCATAGCTAGTGCTGGATTCAAAATTTCAAGATCCAAAATGGCTGGCTTAATAAGGTATTAAGAATCGCTTCTTCTTTTTTGTTATAAACCAGATTTAATAGAGATCTTAGTCAACATGTTCACCATCCAAGTATATGCTTGCGTTAGCCGATGTTAACCCTACCAAGTAAATGTTTTTGTTTCCTTTCAGTTCTGGGGATGTTCGTATCAACTGGACCACTATCTTAAAAAGCAACACCATGATTAAGGCCGGCGATACGATCTCAGTAAGTCAAATGGGAAGATTAAAGGTAAATATGAAAAGCTGTTAAGATGTTTAGGTGTTATCTTTTACAAGTAGCTACATGGTTGAGTTCGAATCGTCAAAGGTTAATCTTTGATACTAATAGATCAGACACCTCTGGAATGTCGGAGTTTCTTCTTTCGGTTTCAGGTCGGAGAAATAAACACCACAGGAAAGGAAAGTTGCAGTGTGAGCTCATTACATACTTCTGATGAAGTGTAATAGATTGAAGCGACTGTGACGACAGTAGGCTGGTCTCATACCATCGTCACGTGGCTCATTACTTTTATAATTACAATTACCAAACCGGGTAGAGTTGTTATCGAGCAAAGAAATTCGTTAATTGCTCTGTAACGATTCTAAGTTTGTTCGGTTATGTTAATTCGAGTCAATTGTCAATTCAGTTTTAAAAGAAGACTAATTTTTTGCGTTCTTTCTGTATCTACCAAAAATGTAAAGTGATAAGTCATTGCTAAGGGTTCTTTGAGCTTTCATGTATATATTACTCCCTTCATTTTAAGTGATTGATACAGTTTGACTTTCATGGTCAACAAAACACGATTTGAAACGTAAATATCTTTATTCTACATACAAAAAAATTATAAGAAGTTGATATTTCAAAAATATATATTGAGACGAATCTACAAGATCTCACATGATTATATTACATTCTTACCATTTAATGAGAATTCTTGATCAAATTTTAAAAATTTGACCACAAAAGTCAAAATGTATCAATCATTTAGGGACGAAAGTCTTGACCACAAAATTAAAATGTATCAATCATTTAGGGACGAGAGAGTTCTAAATACGTAGTTCTGTGCTAAAGAGAGAAGGAGTTTGATTGTACATAACTTGACTCTGTGATAAAGTTTTAGGATTATCAATCATTTAGTTTTATTTTTTTTATATGGTGTTTACAATTTAATATACATTTTACGATTTCAATATACTTTAACTTTCTTTTCTTATTGAAATTATCAACTAACTAATAATATAGTGACAATTAATTGACATTTTATATTTTTCATGGATGTTATATTATTTATGGGAAAATGAAAAAAAGGACCTGTATTTATTATTATATGGTTTCATTGACCAATGGCTACTTTTTCAAATAGAATTTAGAATAAGTAGGATAGTTAATTTAAATCAAAGTTGGTGTGTTAATAAAGACCCCAAAATTAAATAATTTTGACAATTAGAAAAAACAAAATAAATGATCTTTTTAAGGATGTGGTAGTATAAAGACATTATCTCTTTAACTTAATCTTAGAAGCCAACCTAAGTAAAAGTAGACAATCTTCAAGCCATAGATTTAGTATTAATGTATAAACATGAAGGATGACGGATACACAACATGAAGGGGACGGGTCGTTAAGGTTGCGGTTCAACCTTTTTATGAAGGATGATGGATCTATCTGAACAATCCCATGCACGAGCATGTGGAACTGATTATCAATACATGCCAAAAGGATTGCAAAGTAAAAATAAGGCAAGTGATCTCTGGATGAAACACTCATTAATTGATCAGATGACACAAGTTTGAAGAAAGTTTAAACAGATTATAACCACATCCCATCTTTAAACTTGTGCAAATGAATTGACAGTCCTGAATCCGTGGTTCTCCGGAAGAGGTCCATTACCTGGCCGTACAGATATGGTAACTTCCCAACCGGGACAGAAGAACATTTATGAGAATTGAGTTCAATAGCTACATCAGGGAAAAGTTGGCATCCCCCGAAACTCCATCGCCAACTTAAATGTGTTCTTCTTTTTAATTTGAATTTATTAATAGGTCCTAATATTTGCATAAACAGATAAACAAGTTTAATCTAATTGCTAGAAAATGAATTCTACCTGCAGCTTTTGCGGCCACTGCTTCCTCATAGACATCTGTGATGAAGAGAATCTCGGACGAGTTGTTTACACCAACAGACTCCTCGATGTTGATGTAGCTCTTTGTTTCTCTTTTGTTGCTGCAAGTATTTAATGTTAATGTGCGGTAATATGCATTTAGTGATGGCACCCTTAATTAAAGTAAACAGAGCATGGGTCAAAGCTTTCAGAAATGAAGCATACCCCACAGTAGTATCGAAAAAAACCACACAAGTATTTTCTCAAGTCCCCATAATTGGTGTTGCCAAATATAAGTCTTGAGCCAATCTGCTTACCACTCGAGAATATATACACCTGAAGGAGGAACAACAAAAGAAATGGCTTATTTTCACGTTTGCCCAACCATATTGAAATGCCATTAAGACGCACTCTCACATATGTACTCTATCAAAACAACCTTTTCTCACAAAAGACCCATTCTTGGTTAAAAAGTACCCCTCCATATCTAATTTAAATTATGACATAAAAAGTGTGCATCACTTGTTAATAAATTGGTTGGTGTATGCGTCTATCTCACACTAACCCTATATATTTCCCTCATGTTAACTTTAACATTCAAAATATAACAAATATCAATGACAGAGGAATTTTGCTAGTCAGGGACAGGTGGGGGCTATTTTGATAGGCTGCATAGATGTGGCGATAGTGACCAGAATCTAATTGGTTGGGTGCAAATCTGTAATTAAGCCAAAGAAAGTAGTTCCTAAATTTTTTAATTAATTGCAAGTTTAATACGGACTATCCAATTGCTTAAAATAAAATGCAGTACAATATTCCATCATATATGCATATACAAGAGTTGTCTTTAGTATTTTGTTTTTCGAAGATCATAGTGCTTCTACCTCAACACACTGACAGTTTTTTGTTGATGCTAAAGACAAATATGAGATTTAAAGTGGGGGTTTGCATGCAGTTTCCATGCATGGAAAAACTACACCAAAGATTTTTGGACACTTGTTAATGAAAATTACTGTAGAACGCAAAGACAAAATAAGCCAAGCTGAACAGTATCTGCAGATTTCCTCACTAAACTAGTCACACATAAATTGCCAATGCATATGCACACCAAGAATGTGACAACCCAACTTGATCTATTTCAATAGATTCAACGTGATGTAGTATAGTCTTTACTGTCAACCAAATCACTAATATCTTAGTGGGAACTGGAAGTAACAGAAGTTGAAAATAAGAACTTTCAAGTCAGAAATTTTGCATATTCACTTCAGATGATACGACTGAACCTGTATAATTTAACTAGGATCGCATCTATGAGAGTACAAAGAGGAGAAAGTGTGAACTATTGAAGTTGCTCCTACACAAATTTTAGTGTGGTCATGGGCCAAAGAAATCAAGTATTGTGATCTCACTTCAAGAATGAAAATCCAATTCTTAAAAGATAAGTCTGAATCAGTATCATGAGAACCTCATGCCCTTTTATGACAAATGAGGGGTTCATATGCTGTTAAGGGAAAGTGAGATACAATCTAAAATTTACTATTATATCAAACACAGTGAAGGATGTAAAACCTTGATGCCAAGAGCAGTCCATTTCTCAAGGGCTTCAGGCACATCATCGAAAACAACTCCCTCCATATTTATGTCATTGTTCTTGAACCCAGTTTTCCATATGTGACCCTAGGCATTCATTGTAGGTCAAACTTAATAAAATTCCTTTCCGTTGAACATGGAAAATCTAAGTTCCCTTACTTGAAGTTGTTTTAAAGCCGTAATCTTTCGATCAGCTTTAATCATGGCTTTCACATTAGTCACCAAAGCTCCAATAACTTCCTCTTTCGCGGCATCATGTGGAGGAAGGGCACAGCACCATCAACACCATTTTTCAGATCTTCTTCTATCTGTGTATGATTTATGTGATTAGCACATTTTCCTTTACTTGAGCATACAAATAACAAAGTAGATGTCTATTGTCATTTAACTACATTTCTTCTTGAGCACATCAATACATGGTGGTATGTGCAAACTTAAAATAAAACTTAGTGTAAACTCTGATAGGACATTTAAGAAACATTCTGAAAAATGGTATTGAACCGTTAGTTTAATTGTGAATCTGGTCGAAGAATATAATGTTCTTTTACTCCTCTTTATTCATTCCTATTTTTTTGTTGGATGAGGGTTGCACATGTGTGTTTTTGATGGCCATCAGTTGTTTCTAAGGGTACTGTACTACTGTTATATTAATGTCTAAACTTGCCTGAATCCTTAACAACTTCATATCTTCTTGAGTCTCTTCCGAGTCATATGTTTCATCTAAATGCTTCCCCACATTTTCTCGAGCGTAGGGGAAAAGAACTTCTGAAACGAAAGAAATGGGTGTAGTGGTACCTTCAATGTCAAGGACAATGCAGTGCTGCCCAACACACCAATAACAAAATGAGAAAATAGATGAAAACATAAATGATGGTACAAAAAAATTATCTCGTAAATGCAACAAATGCCTATCTCTTAGTCTAGAACAATGAATTAATTTCCTACCGCAGAGGGGTCATTATTATTGTTTATATCTGATGCCCTAACTGTGGGCGCAAAAGCCTTTTGGCCGTAGCCTAAACCTCCATTTAGACTTCGAATTGGACCATGAGAAGGAGTGGACCAGTCCAGGCCTAACTGATGAAGTTTAATGGCAGCATCAAAGAGGTAGTGATAGCACTCAGCCTGGAAGGACAACTTTTAGTCAGACAAGCATACCTGCTGCGATGAAATGAAATAATTACAATTGCAATAGAAGCATTAGCATGGCAGGAATCCTTTTTACAACTAGAAATGAAGGCAATGAAGGTAGGAAAATCAGACTAGTGGACAATGCACTTTGATGCAACCAAGACAAAGTAAATATTATTTTTGCAAAATATCGAATTGAATAAATAGGTGCAGAAGACTGATGCAAACCTGTGTTTTAGCACTAATCCATGAGTCACCCCAAATATATATTCCATGGTTGCGTACCAGCACAGCAGTCGTTTTTGGGTAAGCTTGAATCTTTAGAAAAAGACAGATATGCGTTAACATATAACAAATGTATCTAGTCCAGCAATAAAGCTTTAAAGAGATTAATCCCTTACAACCTAGAAGTTCTAAGAAATAATTCATCTAATAGAAGGTCTGATTTTTTATTATTCAAGTTGGCGCAAGAAGTCTAAGGTGATATTAAGTAGTGGAGCAGTTAGTTAAGATAGATACAAAAGTATTGGCGGACATACAGCGGTAGCAAGAGAATCCGTGAGCTCTCGTTCATGAGCGGTATTCTCAATTATTGGAACAACAAGTTGATCATAGTAGCCATGGCCTTGAATTCCTTTGATCATCTCCATGTGAGTTATACGGAACTCTTTGGAGCGCGGGTTAATCATTGTAACAAGACACGATTCCATCCCGTGACTGTGGATCACTGCACCAGCATTCCGCATTTCATAGGCCTGATTGAAATCACAAAAACATAATTGAGCTCAGCAATCCAATAACAGCGCTAATCGAAAAGCAGATAAGGATAAAGGGATCGACCTTAATGAAGAGAGGGGCGCAGTCGGAACACTTGGGGGGCTTATGCGGGTACGGCTTGGGTGAGGGAGCAGCGAGCACGGAGCCTTCCGGAGACAACACGTACATGTCGGAGTCAAGCATCCTCTCCTTCTGCACACCTGATTGAGATTTGGGGGGTTAATACGAAAGGCGAGAAACGGGATTGATTGATTGATTGAGGGCGTAGAGTAGAGTACCTGAAGGGGACATGACTATGAGTTGTTGGGGTTTGGGGATGGAGTCGTCGTGGACTTTGATGGTGATGCTTCCGCCGGTGCCGGAGACCCATCCCTGGTTGTAGAAGTGGCGGCAGAGCTCAGTGATGAGTCCTTTGGTCTCTTTCACTTGACCTCCTTCTATGTATGCTTGCGATCTTGTAATTTCAGCAGCCATTTTTAGAGCTATGGGAATGGGACTGCACACTGAAACTGCCCCCATCACCTACTTATAGTAAGTTAGTGGCTTAGTGGGTCAGTTGACGAATTTCTTATTTTCCTTTATTCTTCCACACTACCAAACCCGAGTGGCGTGAACAATGCCACTAATATCTCTTTCAATCCTGTTTATTTCCCACGTTATAAAATGTTCATTTTTATTTGTTTCTTCCTCCACCAATCTTGTCGGACTAGTTTCTTTTTTTCTTATCTTGTATCCTTCAAGCTTTTGATGGTGAAACCGATTTGAAGACGGTTATTTTGAACATAATGATTGTTGCCCGTTTTGTTCTTATCGAATGTATGAAACTAACGTTGTATTGTAATTTCAATGATGATGAGAAGAAACTACCTCATTGTTTTTTTGAATTTCTGCAACCGAATTCGTTGAATTATAGTTGGAATAATGGTGTAATGACGGAACCATGAGTTGGATGCTCTACGGAATGATGATTTCGTTGGTTGAGTTGTTTTTCTCATTTCCCATTTTAATTGAAGCTTAATTATTTTGTAAAATTTGAAATAATATTATTCGATATATTATTAAACATGTATCATACTAAGGGACGGACACCTCTTGTTGAGGTCAATAATGGGGCGGGGGCAGAGAAAGATGAAGATGATTGGAATAATGCTAATGGTGATGTATCTTCCATTCATAAACACTTATAAAGACTAACAAACATTACTCGTTGTGTGCTCATCGTGAGCGTGATGAAGAAGTCACTGTTTGACATCGTGTGCTGGTGGTGGTGGTGTTGATTGTTATAGGTGGTGGTTGATTGTTGGTTTGTGGTGGTGGTGTTGATTGTTGGTTGGTGGTGAGATGGTGGAGAAGAAGAAGAAAAAAACGGGAGGTATTTTTATCAAAATGATTCATTAAGGACAAATTAGTCATTTTGAAGGAAGAGGGGCACTCAATTAAAAAAAAGATGGGGGCAAAATAAAATAAAAATCAGGGAGGAGGTATTCTTCAAAATTTCTCATTGAATAATACGTAACACCATTAGAAGGGTAAGACATAAACATAAACACAATAGAGAGAAGAATAGGATTGGGCTACAATTATGGCTCGTTTTAATTAAGGTGAAGGTAATTAAGATAAAATTTAAAGATTAATCTAAGCGAGGGTAATATAGGTGAATCTAAGTGAATTTGTTAACATGTTATTTGAATACTATTTAATTTATTGAGGTGAATTGATATGAAATGAGATGAAATATAATTCAAAATATCATTCACTTACATATTCTAATTTGAAGGATAATGAAAATGAGTTGATAATAGAGTTAATCATTTAACCTAATTAACTTACTTGAATAAAAAAAATTGTTCCCGAACAGAGCGAATCTAAAATTTTACCTAGATTCATCTATATTCATTCCGAGCCAAACAGACCAAAAGACCGGTACTTTGGTAGTTACCTTTCGTGTGCAGGGGCGGACTCCCCTAGATTTTTCGGTATCGTTTTTATTTATGCGATTTCGTTGAATTTTTGAATATATATTATAAAAATGTAAATAAAACAAGTGAAAATACAGCTTAGTTGGTTAGTTCTTTCCTCTAAAAGGTTGAGGTCTTGGCTTTAAGTCATTTAAGCTTCATTTTTAACATATTTTCTAACTTTAACCATTTTATTTATTTATTTTGGCCCCATAATTTACTTTTCTTAAAGTTGGCCCCTTTTATTTTTAGGCCCCATAATTTACTATCGGCGAAATTTCAAAATGCACCCTAATACTTTCTTAAGCCTCAATTTGCACCCTATACTACATCTTTTTTCATTTTGCCCCCTAAAATGCCAATTTAGATACTAAACGAATGTAAAGACAAGGGCAAACTTTGAATAATAAGCTTATTAGTTTGTTGGGTACTTTTTGAATAATATTGAAATTAAAAATTAACCTCATTCTCTTCTTCTTCTTCACATCTACCCCTACCTTCATTACCCAAACTTATTACTACCACCATCACCACTAAAAACTCAAAAATCACCACCACACCCCCTACAAATCGCGACCGGACCCCGCAAAATGAGAAAGAAAAAGAAGCCAAAAACTATTATGAACTTGGCAAAACTTCAACAATCAGTAGTAAATGAACTCATAACTTTTCTTGGTTGCTTTACTTTGACGGATGATCCCAAAACAGTTGACCAAATCATCCCCAAATCAATCCTTACAAGTTTTTCAAATCTGAAAGAACCCAACAAAATTCTTGATTATTTTTCAAGAAAGTAACAAAAATATGGGAATTTTCAGATCTGCAAAGATCCACCATATTCGCCGCTGCAATCATCACCAACCACCACCCTTTCCTCCTCCTCCACCACTATTAGGTCACGTTTGTTTTCATCTTCAGTTACATATATATCAATTTGCATTCTTTCTGTTTTGTTTATTCTTGATTCTTTTATGTCTATTGCTGCTATGAAATCGAATCATCATATGGGTAGTGTGATTCAGTTTGAGGAAATCTTGATTGCACTACTTTTTTTTTGATTTACTCGGTTTTGGGGAGGGAGGGTTATGTTTGATGAAAAATTATGAAGGGTGGGCTTAAATTTCAGTTTACAACTTTAATTATTTTTCAAAAGGATCCCAAAAGTTGCATATATGTGATATCTCGATTTTGCCCTTCTTTTAAAACGGAATTTCATTTAATTTAGGCATTTTAGGGGGCAATATGAAAAAAAATGAAGTATAGGGTGCAAATTGAGGCTTAGGAAAGTATTATGGTGCATTATGAAATTTCGCCAATAGTAGAAGGTGTAAAATAAAAAATAAGCCTTATTTTTATTCTGGTTCCGCCCATGTTGGTACGTATTTTGTTTATGAACAAAAAACTTAAACATAGTCACTTCCCACAACATACATGTATATGTATATTTGAAAGGGAAGTGTTGGTAAAAGGAATCGGTGGCATTAATAAGATGAAATCCCACCTTATTAAGTGTTATTCATACTATTTCTCTAATAACATGTTATTCGAGCGACCACATTAAAAAGATAGGATGAAGTAATAAATATATATATGCATATTTCTAACATCTAGGATGTAAATGGTCGTCTCCATATTATATTATTGACTCGATCCATAAATGTAATGCATTATATGGGTTCGAGTTGGTGAATGAATTTAACGAACATTTCTTTGGCACTTCGTGATTCTGTTGCAACCACGCCTATAAGGATTAGCGTTGGCGGGAGGGCAACCGTAGTAACTTCCACCGCGACGACGTCCACAAGGTGTCGCGCTTCTCCTCATAGCGTCGCGGCTGATCCTCGACCTTCGCCCGGCTAGTTGTCTTCGGCTTGCTTCAGAGTCCATCATCATTTCTTCTTCATCGTCAATGCAGTCCCCGATAAGTGAATTATTGTTGCATCTGCTTGCAGCATTGCTAACTTTATATCCCGACTCCATCATTACTGCAGATGATGATGACGACGATAATGATGATTCGGCCAACAAATTAGCCGAGCTGGCCAATAATGCTACAATAAGGAGGGCCACCCCCAAGCGGATGCCCATTTTTTTGTTTCTGTTTTCGAGTTAACCACCCTGTAACGAGGCCTATAGGATATAATGATAGAAGAAATGAAAGTCTAAAAAAATTCACATAAAGATGATGATCAACGCGTTGATGATGATGAGGGTAGGGCGTTTACGTATTGATAAAAAGAGGAAGAGAAATTTGAGGCTTCACTGATGGACGAGGTTGAGAGCTATAACTTTCGTTTGTTTATTTTACCAGATATCATTTACATCATTAAAAGAATTTATATATATATATTTATATATATGAATTCATCAATATATTAAGACAAAACGCTATTTAAGTACGTGACTAGCACATAGGATGCTGTATAAGTATGACGTGCTATCTAGGAATATGCTTAATATAGCGTGTGTGCTATATAAGTACGAAACGCTATCTAAGTAAAGGTCCTTAAGATAGCGTTGCTTTTGAAGCTGTGTAAATGATCAGGCGGGAGCTTAGATAGCGCAAAAAACGCTATCTAAGCAAAACACGAGCGCTATCTAAGCACATTTCTATAGTAGTGAAATTAAATAACTTGTCATTTAAAATGATGTAATTAAATAATTAGAATTAATTATTAAATGATTTATTATTTTAAATCCAAACTATAGAATGAGACTTCTCAAGATTTAAAATTTTCTATTTTTAAAAGATTAAAATAACAAAGACAAAAGTAAAAATATCGAAAACAAATAAATTATATAATTTCTTGAAGTTAGTTATACATAAATTGATTATACATTTGATTTGATAACTAATTTGCCTGTTAAGATAATGTAACAAAATGAGTATATATGAATAGTTATGCAACTTTAAGATGTAACTTCAAAAGGTGGATTGAGTTTTAGTTATTTTTAATTTTTATTACTATATTGAACGTTCACAATTATTGTGTCTCTGTTAGTAAGCGCTATTTGAAAATGGTAGTTTAGTCCTTACATAAAAGAAAGTAACACCATTCTATATCCGTATATTTAAAATATGTAGTGTTATTGTTATAGATTATGGAGCGTTGAAAGAAAAAAGGAAGAAAATAAGAGAGAATCCGTAATTTGGAAAGACGAAGAAGAAGGAGGAGAAGAGAGGGCTTTTGTTGAAAAAACACATAACATTTCCCCCCTCTCGGGCAGTACGTCATCATGTCGTATGCCTACCTCTTCAAGTACATCATCATCGGAGACACCGGTATTTATTTGATCTAATCATCAGATCGATTATGTATTATTATTATGTGGATTAATAATGTATCACTTTGATTTATTAAATTTCATATGTTCCTAATATTAAACGTTTTTGTAAATATATATATAGACCTTTTTTACTAATAATGTTTTGTTGATTTAGGTGTTGGTAAATCATGCCTTCTTCTACAGTTTACAGATAAACGATTTCAGCCCGTTCATGACTTAACCATTGGCGTTGAATTTGGAGCGCGGATGATCAACATTGACAACAAACCCATCAAGTTGCAGATTTGGGATACAGTTGGTCTTCTTTAATTTATGCCTTCCCATGCATCTTATACGATTAAACTGAATTTATGTTATGTTATCGCATGATCTTTCTCTTTAATTCTTATTCGAATGCGATTCAACTGAATTTATGTTATGTTATCGCATACAGGCTGGCCAAGAATCATTCAGGTCAATCACGAGATCTTACTATAGAGGTGCTGCTGGTGCACTCCTTGTTTATGACATTACCAGGTGGAGTATAATCTTTCTGTACATTTCACATACATAATGAAATGCGAATTGGACTTGCTTTTGCGATCCTCCTCTGTAACTTACCAAAAATCCTCATATAGGTTGCAACTATATCTTGTTATCAGCTCATATGAGTCATTGAGTCTAGTGTTTCACCTGGATGGATATCCATTTTTTAGTAGATAAAATTGGCTGATTGAGTTTCGATATAAAGTGTTATTTTATGACTTGAACATTTAGGAGGGAAACGTTTAACCATCTTGCTAGATGGTTGGAGGATGCACGGGAGCATGCAAATGCAAACATGAGCATAATGCTGATAGGTAACAAAAGTGACATAGCTCATCGAAGGGCAGTAAGCGTAGAGGAAGGAGAGCAATTTGCCAAAGAAAATGGGTTGATTTTTATGGAGGCCTCTGCAAAGACGGCTCAGAATGTGGAGGAGGTGATTTAGCTTTTAATTATTTCGTTACTCTGTATTACTGTAATGTGGTTATATATATTATGAATAACGTCGTTCAAGTTCTCGTGCATATATGATTTATAATCAAATTCAGAAAGCCAACTGTATGTATTTGCCTTGTGCAGGCATTTATAAGCACAGCTGGAACAATCTATAAGAAGATCCAGGATGGTTTGTTTGATGTATCAAATGAGGTAAGTTCTTTGTATCAAATTAGGTAAGTTCTCTGAGAAACAATATGAAATTTTGGTTGTTAGGTAGATGGTATCAACTTGATTGTTTAAATATTCTGGGTACGCCTATAGATGATAATTGTAGGCAAACATCCTTCATTAACTTCTGTTACACTTGGAGCTTGATAGGAATGGATGTCTTTCTTGGCGCCTCACTCATTCATTGCCTATGCGTGAGAACACGTTGCATTGGAGAATCCCTAATAATACTTGATAATTTTGTTTGGTGTAGTCTTACGGAATTAAAGTCGGGTATGGAAGTATTCCCACAGCATCAGGGGGGAGAGATGGAGCTGCTCAAGGAGGTCCTTGTTGTGGCTGAGGCCTGAGAGGTAGCTGACTATGTGTGCTGTGAATGTGATTGCTTATTATCTATTTGATGTTGTCTATGTATGACTGCATTTTCTGACATAACCCTAGGATTTTCATTCTTTGTGAAAAGAAATTAGTGTGAAATATGTTTATTTTCTTCTTCTTTTAACTTCTACCTCTCCTTTCACTTCTCTCTTTTCTTCTATGATTGTTCCTAGTATATGTTGTATGAAAAAATGAAGTTGTAATAGTATTGTACTAAATGTATATGAAATCTAAAATATCAGTTTGGTATTTATTTCCGAAAATCAATCTACTTTTTACGAATAAACAGTATGATCATCGTCAAATTACTGTTTATGTGCTAATGAAAATTTTATGTCAACGTTTTTAAAATTTGATCGAAAAAATTGAAATGAGAATTACAGTTCGAGAAGGTGGAAGTACAAGATTTGTGCACGTAACCAGCCACTTCCATCGTCAAATTACCGTTAAATTCATCTACGTGGCGGCAACTGGTGAAGTAACCAATGAACATTTGCTTTGCTTTTCTATTTTTAGTAGAAACAATTAGAACATTTCAACGTTTGATTAATCAACAATGGTATATTGGTGTTGATTGTCGCAGTAGTAATATTTTTTATTGATAACTCAAGTTAATACAACCGTTTATACATAATAAAGAAACGTAAAAAACTGAAAGACACTCCAACACGCGGAGCATGACAGAAACATACATAAGATACGTAGATCTAACTGAAAATAAATAAAAGCGATATCCGATGTTTTGGGGAGCCTCCTTGATGAAAGATGTAAGCGTCCTGTAGATCCATAAACCCCAAGCATGACTCATAACAACATATATTAATTCATGGTCAAAATCATATTGTTTCCTTGAAAACATATAAAGTAGAAGTAGAACTTGATGGACTTGAAAGAGAGGACAAACGGATGTATAAGATTGACATGAGCAGAAGAGAAGCTGAAGCTTCTCTTGGTCAATGTCATTGGTGCGGATTTCTTTAATGTCGATAACAGATCGACTATTTAAAATATTAAGTAACCAAGTGAAAGTAGGATGCTGACATGAGCAGAAGAGAAGCTCTAGGCTCTCTTGGTCAATGTCACAAGTGAATATTTGTATGATGTCGATAGCGAATCGACTATTTAGAAAATTCTTAAAAGAAAATTTAATAAGGAAAAAATCCATCATAATTCTATGTCGCAGTAGTAATATTATACTCTAATTGAGATAGTTAGATTATTCTTCGTGAGCTAATGAAGCAAAATGAGAAGATTCAAAGAGAAAAGTATAGTAGAAAACAACATCAGATTGGAAATAATGAAGCAAAAATAGATGGTCAAAACAAGTGGGTGCCGTCTTTCTTGAAAGATGTGAGTGAGGTTCGCTATAAAATCAGCCAAGCTCATGTTTCTGAAATGTACCAAACCAAATCACACTAGAGATGGCCGGAAGTACGAAGAAGGAAGTGAATTCGATAAACGAAGAAGAAGTCGCCAAATTCAACGACTTGGCCGACCAGTGGTGGGAGTTAGACGGACCGCATAAGCCATTGCACGCCATCAACCCAACGAGAGTTGCTTTCATCCGATCAACTCTTTGTCGCCATTTTGGGTAATTACATGTTCTAACTAGTATCAGATACCCATACGTGACTCAGAATATTGCTCAGTGTAGAATTCGATGTATCCTTTTCAGGAGGGACATAACGTCTGCTCGCCCTTTTGAAGGACTCAAGTTTGCAGACGTCGGTTGTGGAGGAGGGATATTATCTGAGGTAAACCTCCATTTTAAACATTGCTTGCACATTTAGCTTAATTCATTGTTGTACAACAATAGTTAATTCTGTTATTTATATACAGCCCTTGGCACGCCTTGGAGCTACTGTGACTGGCATCGATGCTGGCAACAAGAATATAGAAATTGCGCACCACCATGCTGTAAGTTGCTTCACACGTAAAAATTTAGATCATCTATCCATATGTCAGTACATATTCTGAAAACATATGTAAATTGTGAGGTTCATCCGGTGAATAAGTTTTGTACTTCTGCAAGATACAGTCCTCGATTTGCCTATTACTGCTGTTTAATACTCATGATATACTACGTATTACTGTCTTTGTGATCACTTATGTGCGTTGTTTCTGTGAGAAATTCACAGTTACTATTCCTACCTTCTGTACCAATGCATGATGAAAACTAATGTAAATGGTTGATAATTTTGCAGAAGTTAGATCCAACCACCTCATCAATCGAATATATTTGTACAACAGCTGGTACGTGTGCCTGCTCTGTTCCATGGCACTCTCTTCTTATTTTCTGTGTTTTTTCATTTAACAACCACAACACTAGGTTTAGCTCAGAGGATTATATTCTATATTTAAGAATCTTTAAAGAATTGAGTTGAAAAGCATTATGCAAGACGTATGTAATCAGGGTTGCCAAGTTTTTTGCGAATGAGAATTACAAAGGTTTTGTACAAACCGTAAGTTACAAAATAAGTTGAAAGATTTAAAACTTTCTCGACCTTTAGTTTGGTTGTTGCAGTTGTAGTATCTCTTTTAGTACCGGATACTTTCAGCTCAAATATTTAAATTGATAGACTCGTAATTCACTGAAAACTCAACTCAACAGAAAAGCTGGTGGACGAGAAAAGACAATTTGATGCTGTACTTTCTCTGGAGGTATAATACCATGCCAATACACTGTACCGAAGTCAGTTCTAATATATGATCTTGAAACAGAAATACACTTTTGTTTGGACTTCTATTTAATGTGTTCCGCCTCTCTTG
This sequence comes from Echium plantagineum, assembly GCA_003412495.2. NCBI lineage: Eukaryota > Viridiplantae > Streptophyta > Magnoliopsida > Boraginales > Boraginaceae > Echium > Echium plantagineum. The sequence continues at coordinate 21,241,170 of CM016564.1, forward strand.
TTACGTGTACTAAAAAGCTATCTTCCTGAAGAGAGTTGTTTTAGTTTAATATAGTATGATACTTATCCCTTGAATGTTCTGAGTGGTGAAGATCTATTTTTCGATTTGAGCCAAAAGATACTCATAGCTCATAAGTTTCTACAGGGTGTTCAATCCACATCAATTTTCAAAAGGTCGTGGGGAAATATTTTTCACTCTTTTCTCGTGACAAAAAATTTATGCGGCAGTATTGCTAATTGTAGCCTTATTTATGTGCATTTTTTACAAGAATGCTAAACTTGCTCAAGTTCTGATTGAACGATAGATGACTGCTAATTTTTTTTTCTGCATCTTATGGAAGATAAGGGGTGGCTCCCCTAGTACCCGTCTCTGCAGTCACAGATAGCAATGTACACTTCATTGGAATATAAATATATGGCAGTATGGGGATCAACAGGAAAAACCATCACATTTATTATCATATACGGCCTTTGTGACTATTTGTCTCATAGATAGTTGAGCAACAAATTTTGAATCCTCCACATAACTCTCTACGGTTTATTCAGGTGATTGAACATGTTGAAGATCCTGAGGAATTCGGTCAGTCCTTAGCAGCATTGACTGTTCCTGGTGGGGCTTTGGTGATCTCGACTCCAAATCGTACCATGAGTTCATATGCTTTTGTCATTATTGCTGCAGAATATATTCTACAATGGGTATGCATTTATTTAGTCTTCACTCATTTGACCACTCAATTTGTATCGTCTATATGGCTTCTTTCCCTTGTACGTGTCTTTGTTGGTGTGCCATGGCATCACATGCTCTATATTTACGCTTATTGAAAGCTATATTCTTCAATGTCACTACAATGCAGATATCTAAGTATTGGATCATCCTCTTTTTTGCAGATTCCTGTGGGCACTCATGATTGGACAAAGTTTATTAAGCCTGAAGAACTCACCCTTATTCTTCAACGTTGCTCGATCTCAGTATGTGAACTACTTTTCATATACTTTACTTTGGTCATTGTTTTCCCTTCGAGTTCCTACACTGATTGTTTCTCCCAATCTAGCAAACATTAATCTGTCGCTGTCTTGCTGATTATAAAGAATTGGATTCCAAAACTCGATCTCTCTCTCTGATGCTACTATTTTACCCTCTTTCCTATGGTGATCTGTAAATCTAAACAACCTTTACCCGTGTGGCTTTCTTCAGGTCCAGGAGATGGCTGGGCTGACACATAACCCTGTCACGGACAAATTTCTTATAACAGATGATATTAGTTTGGACTACATTGTTTTTGCAACAAAAGGTAATGAAGCAAACAACTCTGCTACAGTTTGAACACCGCTACAAAATTCCCAGTCCGGAGATTTCTACCACTACGGTTTTCGAGCAGATTCAAGCTTCTTGTCATTTCCTTTCTATACGTATGAATTCTCTGTTTCTTTTACATTTGTAATTCGATGTTTTGTAAGACCCAATAATGATTATTGAAATAAGATGGGTGCATGCAGCACTTTTGTTTTGAGCACCAAAACATTGCGACAGTTTCCTGTTACTCAATTATCTTAGACTACATAAATAATCATACGCACAACCAACAGTTCAATTCTGGTGGTGCACATTGCATTTTTTTTGTGAAAAATGTCATTTAATTTGATTTGTTTTAAAATATAAGTTAAAATGATGTTACTTTTAAACTTAACATTTTCATCATATTAATCAAATAAAACATGTTTACAAAATCACTACATTCCAAAATCCATGTCTAAATTCTTATTGATCATGAATATACTACTAACATTTTTTTCCTTAGTACAAAATTATGTACTTATTTTTAAGACACTTGCTATTCATACCAATTGATGTTAACAAAATTAAAATCACATATCAGTGTCAAGGCAAAGTATCTCAATACCTACTCCGTTACAAATATTATTGCGAATAACTCATCTATTTAGTACTATTACAATCAGGGACAGTCTGACAGATCTAGGCGTATGAAAGTGTTTGTTCGAAATTGTCATAATTTTTAAAGTGTCTGTTCAAAATACTTAAATATATTCAAATATAATTTTAAATGCTAACTTTTACATTAATTTTTTCTTTATACATATATAATTTTGTTTTTCAAAAAAAAAAGTACCTGTTTGAGTGAACAACGGTGAACCTTAATAGATCCACCATTAATTGCAATCGACATAAATTAAAGCCCGACACCTATTGAACATTTCCAACTAATTAAAAAATAAAGGGGAGGGACATTCTTCCGAATTTCTCCAACGGACAAGTTAGACAATCTTTAAATGCTAGATTTTGATTAAAAAAAAAACCAAAACATAACATAGTAAAAGCGGTTAATAAGCGTGAGTTGTTGTCTAGTTTGAGGTCTGTGAATTCCTATGATGATTCCGCATCCACAACTTCATAAACAAAATCAGATCCAAATCGTATCATTTTCATCTTCTAATGTTTTCTTTTTCCCATTCCCTCACTAAACCTTAGGTCGGTTGCCATCTTTCTTATTTGAAATTTCATTATTAATTATTCATTTAATTTATAATCTCATATTATGTTTTTAAATTTGAGTTTATAATCTCCGAGTGAGAGTGAAGTAGAGGTTCTGTAGAAATGATAGAGACTGGTTTGGTTGTAAACAAGTCCGGAAGTGAGAGTGAAGTGGAGGTTCCCGGAGAACCTTCGTTCTCCGGCAATGGACCACTGCATTCCCCGACCAGCCCCAGCCACAAAGACTTCGATTTTGAATTGCATTTAGGCAGTAGTGAAGGTTCGCATGATCATTTGTTGCTAGATAGAAAGAGACATTGTAACGTTAAGTTTGATCAGATGATGATGGAGGGTGATGCTCATGGAAATTCCAATTATGTTCCTCTTGACGTTCAAACTGCTTCTAATCAAGATCGAATATATTCAAATAGCGAGACTACTTCCTCAACTTATAAGCCGAAGAACCCCATTTGTGTTGCTCAAGTCATCAAGACTTTGTTTTTCATTCTTGTCTGGTATATCTTCAGTACATTATTGACATTGTAAGTATTTTACTAAGTTTTCGTGATTCTCTTTGACTACTTATTAATTATTTATTAATGTCGTGTACAATGACTGGTTCTTTTGGAGAACCTATGGAATTAGCTTATTAGGATGGAATCCGAGTATTCATGATATATATCAACTTTGTATTTCATGTCTCTTGGCATCGAATAGGTATAACAAGACTCTCTTAGGAGATCAATTGGGGAGGTTCCCTGCGCCATTGCTTATGAACACTGTCCACTTTACAATGCAAGCTGCAATATCCAATTTCGTCACATGGTTTTGGTCAGATCGGTTTCAACCCACATCCGTAATGTCTTGGAAAGATTACTTTGTAAGAGGTAACCACACAACCTTTTTATTGCTATTTTCTCACTTGTTTCTAACGTCATATATATAAACTATCTGTTATCTTACATTTACTATTAGTTTACCTACTTGTGTCGAATGCTAACAATGTTAAATAACCATTGGCTTTGGGTTGGAAAATATGAATTAAGATATTTTATCGATCTCCTTTATCACTTATTTCAAGGTGGACTGCACATATTTATGTTTAGAGATTCGGACTGCTCATGCAATTTTCCTATTAAGAGATAATTACATAATATATTCCATCGTTATATCTAATGAAACTAAGTCATTGATGCACTGAATTTTTTGCAGTCGTACCTATGGCTCTTGGCACTGCAATGGATGTTAACTTAAGCAATGCATCCCTTGTTTTCATCTCTGTTACCTTTGCAACAATGGTAGGTTTTACGTTAACTACATTCCCTTGTTGGATCCCTTAGTTTAGAAGGAGTTACTGATATGTCTATGGACTTACTCCACTCTGTTCCACATCATCACTACCACTTAATTATGGATCACAAGGGATGTGATGCATTGGTGAATGGTTGAGCTTTAACTCCCTGGAAGGTAGATGTACGTAGAATGAAATAAATTACCAAATAACCATAAAATTACATTAGACCGTTCTTTTGTTGCAGTGTAAATCTGCATCACCTATATTTCTCCTTCTCTTTGCCTTTGCGTTCAGGTACATATATGGACCACATCTTCCATCCATTTGTTGCACATGTCAAATTAATTTTCCTATCTTGTTTTCTTAACCATGCTTCGCAAGTCATTCCTTTTAATCGAGTTGGCCTTATTCCATGGTTTTTATGTTTCTTTGCACTTCCAGTAAATAGTTAATTACTTGGATAGTGAATGAGTACTAACTGCTTGGTTCTTTCATAAGCTGATAAGCAAGAATTAGGTTGTTGTGCTGTTGACACGTGATGACTATTAAGAATGTTTTCGTTGTGTCAATGTATTCAATTAGTGACTCGACACAATGTGACTGAAGCTCTTACAGTTCTTGTTGAAAGTAGATTTTGAGTGGTCTGTTGCTTGAATTGTTTTATGAAGAGAATGTATGAGAAATAACAAGTGTTTGCCTTTCATTTTTGAAGTAATTGCAAAAAGTATTCGATTCTACTTTTGAGTTTCAAATAATCTTCTTTCTAAGGTTGGAATCACCAAGTGTTAAGCTACTGGGGATAATGGTTGTCATCTCAATTGGGATATTATTAACAGGTATATAACATAGTATGTTTGCATCTAACAACTCATGTTTGTGATATTAAGTAGTTAAATACCCATTTCTTCCTATTTATCAGAAACAAAATATGTAGTATTCTCTTATAACATTTAAACTTATTTTCCCCACTCAACCTCCAAATGTATGTCAGTGAGCAAATGATATTTTATCAGCTTATCAATTCTCCTTATATATATTACCATTCATTGTGATTAATTGAGAGTGTTATTAATCTGGTCCTCTTATCTTTCGACCATGAAACGTTCACTCGGATAAAGTAAATTTCAGCAGAATTCTTATCTTCCTTATTGCAAGTGTCGTCCTGATCAAATCGAATTTAATTGTTTAATGGTCGGGGAGTTGGAGAGAGAACAAAATTCTTGCTAGGCATAGCTCTTATCAATATTTATTCATGTAGTGGCAAGAGAGACGGAGTTTGAGTTTTGGGGTTTCATCTTTGTGATGCTTGCAGCTGTCATGTCTGGCTTTCGCTGGTCCATGACTCAGATCCTTCTTCAGGTTGGTCTGCCATCCTATTTTAGTAATGACCTCTTCATTTAATCTACTTTTATTCTTCTCTTTTCTATTCTATTTACCTTATGAACTTATTTTCTTTTATTATAATGGCGCATTTACTCTCGGTGCATCCTGGTAACTACTGGTATAAAGAGAGAAGGATATGGTGAGCACTACTTTTTAACTTCTTGATATTGAATTGAATTAGCCTCTTTACTATGATTTCGAAAAGGAGTGGTGAACTTATAATTTGGAATTATACCACATTATTTAGTTGAACTGTAAATCATTTAACTTGGACAACAACTTATATTCTTCATTTTCTTTATTTATTTTTGCTTTTGTCTGTTCAATGGTTCAACTCAAAATGATGGCCTGGTTGCCCAATTCAGATATAAGTCTAGCTTTTCCTGAGCAAGAGATTTTCCAGCCTTTGCTTATTATTCCAGCTAGTCCTTTTGAGATGAGGAGATCATAAGGCTAAGAGAGCTTTGTTTCATACATATAGTTTAGTCTTAGACTCTAGCTTCCATCCTCCATGTTTTGGGCATTGTTTAATAAACAGATTTAGAGTTACTAATTATTACAGTTGTACTCTTTATCATCATTTTCTTTGTTTCTTTATCCAGGTCTAAAAAATCCCCTTACATTGATGAGCTATGTTACTCCAGTAATGGCCATTGCAACTGCTCTAATGTCCCTTGTGATAGATCCCTGGAATGACTTCAATACAAATAACTACTTCAACAACTCGTGGCATATAATTCGGAGTTGCTTGCTCATGCTTTTGGGAGGAACTCTAGCTTTCTTTATGGTATTAACTTTTTGAGAATCGATTTGGTATAATTGTCTACAAATTTGGAGAATGACTAGCATAATATGACTTTGGCAATTTGAGAAATGAGAACAGTCGACACACCATTATATACAGTTTTTATAGAAGTGCCAAAATAATGACCCAATGCTTCTGAATAGGCTCCTGCCCAAGCAGGGTCAGAGGGGGGTTGGATAGTACACACTATGCAGCCTTACCCTGTTATAACATGGAGGTTGTTTCCAAATTGACCACATGAATTGAAAACACACCGTGCTTCATAGCAATAAGAAGCATAAGTAGTGTAATGAGCCATTTTGATATGTTCCATGTATCAAAGAGTTGGAGAATACAATATATTTGTGCTGCACTAGTTTTATAAATTTTGTTTATGTCCTTCTCAGGTATTAACTGAATTCATACTGGTGTCAGTAACTAGTGCAGTAACAGTTACCATAGCAGGAGTTGTCAAGGAAGCAGTTACTATCTTGGTGAGAAATTTTTTGTCAAAAATTGTTTTCCTTTTTTCTATACTTGTTTTGGTAAAAAACTTATCTGACAACTTTTGAAGCATCATTGGACTCTGGTTGCAGCTTAACTATTCCTTCTAGCATATGTTAGATAATTCTCCACGATCAATAACTCTAATGAAGATACAAAAGTTTATTAAAGGGAAGATTTGTACTTAATAAAAACTTTATAATCTACCTTTTGTATTTCTTTCCAATTGAATCGTAAGTCCTATACTTTTTGTTATTTTCTACATTCTGGAATTCACTTTAGAAAGATAAAAGTTACATCGCACTCACTTTGAAATTGAAGCGTCTTGCGGAACCTTTTGAAAGAGGACTTTGCCCTTCCATGCCCTACAAAGAGGAAGAAATACTGTATACACAAAGAAGGTTGTGCATTAGTCAAGTTCATCCTAACTCTCTGTCAAATTATTTCTAAAAAATTACTTGTATAGAAAGATTTTTGTAATATGTGTATCCGTAGACTAGTGGAACTTAATACTTCCTAAAGGCATTGCTAAAGGATGTATTAGGTTGAAAAGTTTGAGCTTCTTCTTACAAAGCAAGTCGCTGACGCAATGTCATGCCTACCCAGGTTGCAGTCTTCTACTTTCATGATAACTTTAGCTTCCTGAAAGGAGTGGGACTTGTCATAATCATGTTCGGTGTCGGTTTATTCAATTGGTACAAGTAAGTTCAACACTATATTTAAGCTGCTTCTGTTTAGATTTTGAAAGATTCTTTTTCAGTTTGCGCACACTTGCATCCTTCATTGGGTTTTCAGCATAAGCTCCTTGGACACTCTAGTTATGTGCATAGTGATCTTGAACTCTTTGTTTTTCCTATGTCACTGTGTTTACTAGTTAAAATTCTAGCGAAGACTAAGCACAGAATGTTGAGGTTTTCCTTTATGGATTTTGTTGTCATTGGAAATGACTCAAGACTGACTAGAACTTCTTTACATCTTTTGAGTTGCATCTCTGCGAAGCTCTAACATAATATTCTTCTAGCTTTTGCTGCCACAATGATGTTGTAATTTTGTCACATTTTCCTTCCACCCGAGCGGAGAAGTTGATGCCAATGTCTTTTTTGTGATAGTTTCTAATCTATATACTACAGTTATCAAGAAACAAATAAACCTCAAACTCATTACCTCTCTTGTTAGCCTTATACAGTGAAACTTAAACTGTGAAAGAGAGATATCGTTTGTTATACATTGTTTAAAGGAAAAAGATAAAAAATACGTTCATCTTACTGGATTGTTCTTGATCAGATATGAAAAGCTTCAAAAGGGTGAGAGAAGAGAAGACGAAAAGGCAGGGTCCTTCTCAGACAATACAATGGCAAAGTATGTCATCCTTGACGAAATAGATGAGGAAGAAGATGTGCATTTAGATCTCAATGGTTCAATTGTGTAAAATGTCCCGTAAAGCCAGAAAAGGTTTCTACTATCTTCTACCTCCTATTCTTGTATCTGTTAAGTTCTGGATATTTGCGAGTATTCCTGCATCCTTTAATGTGGAATTTTGGCTCATGCACTCTCTCTACCAAGTATTTGAGAAGAGGTCTACCTCCTCCTATACTCTTTTCAAAGTATGTTGGGAGTTTAATTAGGCGCATAAGAGAACTTTAGAATTTGTATGTTAACATCTGTTTGTTGGTTACTTGAATTTAGACTCCATGTCTGGAAAGCGCAAGTTGGTTTTAGTTACATTTTTTAACGTTATAGATTTTCGATCTAGTAAGTTTAGAAACGAATCCTATATTGAGATACTAGATGAATCAATAAGTAAGCGATTATATGCTTCTTAACTTGCCTGACCATTTGTATATCTGATTCTTTCATAGGGGATTGATTGTGGATTTGACTTAGGTGATGAGAAGCTATGAGAACTGCTCTAGAAAAGAACATTTTCATTCCTCAGACATTTGAGTACAAAAAGATGGTACCAATTCAAAGTTCTGCCTCCCATTGTTAAAATCCAATTATCTCTAGCTTCATGTGTACTTAGATCTTATGTCATCTGTATTTAGCAAGATTCTCAGATTTTGTTTATCCTTTTTGTTCTATAATTTGTGTACAAAAGGAAACCAGCGAAGAAGAGGAGCTCGATTTTGAAGTTTGTAATGTTTGTTAATAGCTTTAATTTTTTAGCGTAAAAAATAATACCGAATGCACTAAACGTGTGGTTGGAGCTCCTCGCGACGTGAGCCGTGGAAATAGGTTTCACCTTGTTAACATGTACTCTATCTATTATCACTACTGCTTCCAATCCAAATTACTTGACGTTTTGAGATTTCGTACTAATGTGTTGGTCACAATCTTATCATATTAGTGAGCAATTACAAATTAGAGATAATGAAGTCTTATTCACAAATCTCCTTAAATGTAGGAGGACACATTATTGTAATATAGTATTTATTTACCCATATATAATTAGGAAAGAGGCAATTAGAAGTTACTCTATGAGGGTAAGTTATTTTTAGTATAATTATTTTATTTTATGAATATTTTGTACAATAAATATTCACTATTATGATAACAAATATCGACCTTCATTTTAAACAATGGTTTTTTTTTTCTAGAATGTGTCCTAAGAATACAGTTACGAGGTTAAAATGAAAATAAAATGTAGCATATGTAAATATATAAGAAAACATATGTAAAAATTCTTTCCATATTAAGTTACAAATTCGAATTTTCAATCAAATATTTTACTTTATTAGTCACTTCATTGGTGCCATAACGACACATTATAGAAAAATATTTATAAAAATGGATTTGGAGATGTCATACTTTATTTTGCATACTAAAATGAAATTTAATTAAGATGAATAAACTTAATATGGTATAAAAATATTCCCTCCGTCCCTAAAAGATTGTCACATTTTGACTTTTAGTGGTCAAACATTACAGATTTTGATCATAAATTCTCATCAAACGATAAGAAATAATGTAGTCTTGTGCGATCTTGCTAGATTCGTCTCAATATATATTTTTGAAATATCAAATTTTTATAATTTTTTCGCATGTAAAATAAGAGATATTTACGTTTCAATTCTTGTTTTGTTGACGATGAAAAGTCAAAAAATGACAATCATTAGCGGCGGAGGGAGTATTATATTATCATTGCGAGCAACGCTATTGACACACCAAAACAGTGTTTTTTGTGTATGATCTCGGGTGTCCCCAAAAGCTTTGAAGCAATCCAGATTCCGCAGCAGCATACGATTTTGTTATTCTCAAATATCAACAACAAAAACGGTAGCGACTATTTCTTTTACTTTTCGTTTTTGTATTCATCTAATCAAACCCTTGTCCATCTATCCTTCCGTTATAAAATGGTTGTTTGAACTATTAATTAATTAATTGATTGATATGTTGAGGTGGAGAAGGATCCTAAAGTAAAGATTGGACTTTTTTGTTATCGTGCAACCTATTAATTAATTGATTGATATGTCATATGTTGAGGTGGAGAAGATTGAATCCTAAAGTAAAGATTGGTTTTTTTGTTAATTTGCCGCATTGGATTTTGATTTTGCAGTAGAGTTATGGATGTCAAGGCTTTGGCTAAATCCAAAAGAGCACATTCGTCGCACCATTCCAACAAAAATCAGCATTCTCGACCCGCTTCCCGTCAAGCTCGAGCTTCTAAAGCTCTGCCTTCAAATTGGGCTCACTACGATGAAGAAGATGAATTCGACCAACCACATGGGACTACCGATAACCCAACAATTCCCAAGTCCAAAGGTGCAGACTATGCTTTTCTCATTTCTGAAGCAAAAGCGCAAACTCACACAGCTCAACTTCCTCATGGTATGCATCTTACATTACGATTATTGTTAGACGATGTGTCCAAAGGTTATTAGCAAATGCTGGGCCTCATATATGTTCGTATACATTATTTGTTTATCGAATCAAGCTTCTTCTTAGACAAATTAGAGTTATCTCTCCTATGTAAACAACATATATATATATATCTATATATATATATATATATATATATATATTGTTATTTATGTTAATCGAATTGTGCCAGTTCGTATTACAGTGATTTCAATGGCTTAGAGTGTTGGCATTCTCTCGCCAACTATTGGGTACACCTTACTGAACTTAAGAAAGTAGTGAATTGTTGCGCTCCATATGTGGTCATTTATTAGACTAAACAAAGAGAAGGAAAAAAAGACCGTTCTGCTTATATTCAATATACTACGTAGCTCTTATGTGGATTGAGAGTTGAGTCATTTTGAATATTTGAGACCCTGCAGTATGATGTTACACTGTTTTTGTTCAGTGCATACTTCCTTTCTGTTTTATAAATCTTCCAAGTCCTGACATTGGTTATGGATCAGGCATATTCTAGATATGTCATATAACTTAACATCAGTGTCTCTTAGACATCGATCAGGGACTAGCTCCTTTGCTCAGTATGAGGGGACAAGGCATACTGTCATGGATGCTGGATGACGATTTTGACTTGAAAGATGAAGCAACTGGCACTTGTGAGGTAATGAACCACTTATCCCTTTTGCTAAATAATTTGTTGCCTCGGTTTTCAAAATAAAACTTACAGACCAAATGTCATTCTTTAAAATTTCTTAACATGGTACATTAGTAAGCTAATATTTTCCGTAAATCACTAGATGTTTTTAATTGAGTTTATTCTACCGTGCATTTTTCATTTCATTTTTCGTTTCGTGTCTTTTATACATTGTCAAAATGACCAGGACATGCAACTCTCAATTAATTGTATCGTTCATTTCAACTTCAGGCACCATTTCTATCCCTTGATCTCAATGCTCTAGCAGAACAAATTGCAAAAGCAAATCTAGCAGAAAGGTTATTCATTGAACCAGATCTATTGCCTCCAGAAATGGTATGTACATGTCTTGTTTTCATAATTATGTACATTGTTTGCTTGCAAGTGTAGTTGGAAGTCACAATTTATTACTTCAGTGAATTGTACATGTTGTTCGAGGTGGTCAATCCTAACTTTTTTGCTCTTATGAAAGTATTGAAGAAACTGGAGTATATAGATTTGCCAACATAGATTTAGATACATCTTTTAGAACTATTTGAAGTGGTATGAGCATTGCATTCATTCGTTTTGAGTCGTGGGTATTGTTGACAGGATTAACCAGTGATTGCAGTTCCTTTAGCTTAATGTCTGAATATTTGATCTTTCAATTTATATCCGTTGAGGTGGCCTTTACATGTATTATATTCTATGTGACAGTATGCTGAGTGGCAAGAAAGCAATCAAAAGAAATTTGATGAGGATAAAGTTAGAAGCGATGATGAAGTGCCCGTTGTTGTTTCCAAAGAACAAATCGATACAGTTGAAGGAAATGAAGTCTTCTGTGAACTTCTAGATACTAAATCTTCAGATGCCATGGCATCCAAGAAATATTTTGGAGGGTGGGAAGACCATGTCAAGGATAATGACAACGAAGTCGAACAAACTAGTAAAAGGAATTTGACCAAGTCCACTGCAGAGCTTGATATGGTTTCAGTTGCTCAAAAACCATCTAAATTTGAGGCACTAACTTCCGAGGCAGAGCTTGACATGCTTCTCGACTCTTTTAATGGGTCCAAGTTTCTGGAGTCCAATATCGCGGAGAAGATGTTAGAGGATGTTCCATCCATCGATCTTGTGAAGAAAGTTCCAGATATGGTGAAATCGCCAGAATTATCTATTAAATTTAACGACGATATAGATGAGTTACTTAAAGAAACGTCTACTTCAACAAGTATAAATGTTCAATCCCCATCTGATGAGGTAAATGCAGCTCCGAAAAATTTCTTCTTGGATCCAGATCGGAATCCTGCTTCTAAGTCTGACCTTTTGGATGATTTTGATTCATGGCTGGATACTATTTAATTTCATAATTACTTGGGTAGTTTGTATTTTTATCTCTACATAACCTTTAAGTTCTTAGACATGCCATATGTTAGAGTAACAATATCGAAGTGTAGCATGACAGTTTCAAACATCGAATGTTTGGAGACATAGTAAACGGGTCTGGACCACACTCACAGGAGGAGAGAGAACGCTCTTCATAGCCCAAAAAGGCAACATTCTAACATCAATTAGTGTTAGGTGGAGTATCTATTAGTTTATCAAGTTGTGAACTCTTTTTATATCTTGGGATTCATAATATTACTAAGTTTTACAATTGTGCACAGGTATTAAGAAACCGACCAAAATTACCATGTTACTTTCTAATTTCTATCATCTCCTCCCCTTCTCTCTTTAACACTTTCTTACTCTCATCAGATCTGTTTTTTTAAGCCCACTCACCGTCACCGTCCCTTACAATGAGAATCGAACCTAAAACTTTTTAGTTATTGCAAGATCTTCTAACAATTAGGTCATTCGATATTATCTACTGTCATGAGATATGTTAACAGAATGATTTGACATATACATATCCGATTTCATTCCTTCACCACCAATCCACCATGGTTATTGCACTAAATAATTAAACAAAGAAAATCATTCCCTGAACCTTCCTCGACCTCGGTCAGCTTCCCTACTGTCTAACAAAAAAGTTCAACATATATGTTCTTATAATTATAATGATTAAATCATGCATTCACTAACCCTTAAAAGTGCAAATTGTTGGTTTATAGTATAGGTTCTACGTATCAAATGGGAACCAGTACTATACACAATTACACACCCAAATGGATTAAAATTACTGTTTTGCATCTAGGTGAAACTTCCTCATATGTTACACTCACAAATAGAGGGGATAAAAGTAATTTCACTAATAAAAAACACTATTTGAATGTGAATAACAACTCATGTATCAATAATTGGCAATAATAGATTATTGTAGAGCAGTACAAGACCCTATAAATTCAGTTGAAATGAATCAATATGGGATAGTTATATATTGTTATTTGTTGGTTATTGTATTCCTCCTCATTTAATAAAGCAAAGTAATATAATTATACATGAAAATTCAAATAAAGTTAAGAAAATACGTTCTACGTAGAAATAGAAAATAAAGAATGCGGTATATATCTTGTAATAATATGTATCACTAATTTCATTAGAAGTATGCCTATATAAATGTAGCGTCTTTTTAAAATGTGCTCTAAAGACATATGTTAAGCATAAAATATGAAATTAAATATTCATATAATCATACAAGGTAACATTCACAAGCATAAAAGACAACATTCAAATTTTAAATACAATTAATTATCAATTATATTCCTTTATTAGCTTCTTAACCTGTACCCTAAAGACACATTTTAGAAAAACCTATGCCATAAATGTAAGAAAAGATAGTTTTTGACATAGATTTTTAGAAAGATATATAAATATATAATATATACTCGAATAGCCTAGTGGAAAAGGTTCTTGCCAGTAACGAAAAGTTCCTGGGTTGATACTTACCTCATCACTAATTTACAAAAAAAAAATATAATTATTGAATACATATATTTAACCTATTTTATTTATACAAAACAGAATATTGTTTCTGCTATAATTTTTCTCAACAATTATTTAGAGTAACTATTTTTAAGTTTTTGTATATACTCTCTCCATTCCTAAATGATTGTACATTTTGATTTAGTCAACAAAAGACAATTTAAAATGTAAATACCTATTTTTATACATATTAAAAAATTATAAAAAGTTGATGTTTTAAGGACATATATTGAGACGAAGCTCATAAATCCCATAAAACTATATTATTTCTTATCATTTAATAAGAATTTATGGTCAAATTTTGTCAAAATGTGACAATCTTTATGAAAGGAGTAAAATATTTTAGAGCTATAATTCCATTACTTGAATTGGAATATTGAAATGAAAGGAACGTAGATGTTGATTGTTGGTTTTCTGGCAAATGAACTGTAAACGGAAGGAATAAAAGGCAACGAAAAATCGAAAATGATAGAGGTAATAATGCAACTATTATGGAAGCAGAGGACAAAAAGACGGACCACATAAAATCGACCAACCAAAAACTTGAAACTGATGTTTCTTCCCCTACATTTTTCTACTCTTCATGACTCATCACTAGAGGAGCTACCTATATTAGCCCAACCAAATTTCATTTCAATAATTTTTAGGTTGTTTCACAATATTCGCAGTAGATTGTCTAAAATTTTCCAAAACAAATTCTTCATAATACTTTATTAAATTTAAGAATTACCTTTTAACATTTATATAAAACTAGATTCCCTAAGATTAATTCATCATAACACTTTATCACTAAAGCACTAGATAGTACTCCCTCCCCGTCCCTAAAAGATTGCTACATTTTGACTTCCATAGTCAACAAAACACAATCTAAAACGTAAATGTTTCATATTTTATATGTGAAAAAATTATAAGAAGTTGATATTTCAAAAATATATATTGAGACAAATCTAACAAGATCCCACATGACTATATTTTATCTTACCGTTTAATGATAATTCTTGATCATTTTTTTTGAATTTTGACCACAAAAATCAAAATGTATCAATCTTATAGGGACGGAGGGAATATTACATTCAATGAAGGAAGGTGAGGAGAGAGAAACAAAAAAAAGTGATTTGAAGAGGGTATAAAATAGGCTTGGTGGAGCTTGGTAGGAATTACTCTTGCAAATATTCTCATATATATACTCTCATTGTTTCAGTTCGATATTGATTTACCAAGTCAAGTTATTAAACTTGAGCCAACATTTGAGTTTATTTATTTATCAAACAATAATTCCATATTTAACCGATTTATGAAAAAAATTTGAACACTAAACAAATATTATTAATTAAACATAATAATACGATGTAATTCAAGAAACACTGACTGAATTCAACACTGATGTGATAGCAATACATATAAAGTGATAATAAATCAAGATTTTTTTTATTTAGGGTACATGAATTTCAATAATTATTTTAGTAAAAAGTTTTGGCACTTGAAGTTTCACAAAAGACTCTTTTGACACTTGAATGTGTTAATAAACGATTTTTTTCTATAATTTCTTACTCTCTAGACTCTAATATGATGTGGTCCAAATTAATTGACCATGTTCCTTTTAATTGTCAGTTTATAATTATTGGACGACTCAAAATGTTTTCTTGACTTGAAGTTACTAGATTACCCATTAAAAACAGCACAAATAATTATGGCCACTGATAATTGAGAATTCCATATGAAATTACATTGACTGTAGATATTATTGATAATTGTCGAGTTGATCCTAGATAGTAAAATTAAGTTGTATTTAGGGTTTAGATAGTTATATTGCTGTAAATTGGTCTTTAAAGGTGGGTCATGTGTTGTGATATAATAATCATCGAAAGTGACAATCGTTGAACTTTATTCTCTATCTTTTATATATAATAACTTTTGTTACTTTCGCGAATTGTACTATAACACTTATATCACTTTCAAGGACTAATCTACAATATTGTAATTATTTAAGCTTAAAGTACAACCTCATCCATTATTTGTGATCAAATCTATAATTAACTCGTAAATATCACATAAACATGTATAGTAATTAGTTATAGATTTGAAACTCCAATTAAACAATTCATGAAGGTTTTATCCATGAATAGTAGTACGAGAAATTCAAAAGATAACACAAGTCGAGGGAATGTGTCAAAAATAACACATTGCTTCTATTTCTTTGATAAATAATATTTTTCCTACCTAAAATTATTATTTTGCTTCTCGTTATTTCTTTTTTTTCACTTTTTTTTTTCAACTCACATAACGGACAACACTATACACACCAAAATAGTAAATACTGTAGCTGGAAATGACTATTTCGCCCCCCACTTAAGTTCCTCACCTACTACATTTTTAAGTAGGGGGCCATAATAATAATTTTCAGCTACATGAAATCACTATTCTGGTATACATAACATATCAGTCACAAAACTATCACCACCACCCCTACTTCCTCCACCACCGGCACCACCAACGACAAAAAATTATCCTCCAATTCAAAATTCTACCCCTTTTGAAATAAAAAATAGAGATGGAGTAAGGGGACTATGTTTGCAAGGGGGTTTTGTGGTGGTGGTGGGGGTGGGGGGGGGGGGGGGGTTTCTTTTATTTTCCAAATTTCTCCAATCTCAAGCATGTCCATACAAAGTTGGTTCTCAAATTATTTTTGGTCCACGTTTGATGCTACAAGCATCAAAGCATCTTTTTTTACTGTAGCAATAGATGAGATGAGATAGATATACATGATTGAGCAATATATACATACATATCCAATCAAGTCTTGTTGCTTTCCATCATATCAATCAACGTGCATGTCCAATTTCAACTTTTGTCACGGGCACATTCTATTAGATTTTTTATCATTTCAAATATTTCACATCCACAAAACCCTTATATACATTTAAATATATATCTCATGTGGGGGCATGCACGTCATTACAATTGCATACAAACAATTTTTACAAAACAAAAAACACAGTTTCAAAATAAGTTGTGGTCGACATGAAAGCCCCTCCTTCCTCCATCCCATACTCCATAATACAAACAAAACAAATTAAGCCAGCCCATTAAAACTAGAGTGTGTATATGTCTCTCATGAATTTATATGCAAGTGTAACAAGTAGCCATTTCAGTAACCATCCTTGCTCCTTCCATTATTGTTATTTGTTCTGTTCATCTTGGAATGCTTGCTTTGCCTCCTCTCAGGAACATTAACAATGAAAGAACAAACGAGATGGCCGAAGACTTTCCGGATTTCTCAGCAGGCTGCAATTTGCTCGATAGTATTGATTTCGATCAACTATTTGATGTTGGAATTAATCAAGGAGATGTGTTGCCTGATCTGGAGATGGACCCTGAAATTTTTGCTGATTTCTGTGAGGACTCCGACTTTCATTTTTCCGATAAATTTCCTCAACATTATAGTGGAAATCATTCGGCCTCAGATGCTGGAGAGGACAATAACAGTGTCGTGAATAAATTAAGTGGCGATTTCATGAACCAATCTCCTAAACAATCAGCTGATAAAGGTAAAAAGGCGTCCACCACCAATTCAACTAATAAGAATGCTCAAGGCAAAAGAAAAGTGAAGGTACGAGTTATAAATTCGATCTTCGTTTATATGGCTCGAATTAGTTAAGTATATATATACTCATAGGCCGAGAATCACCTGTGCTTCTGAAACTTAAGCAAAGTTGGTTAATTTCCTTAAATAGATAGAATCTAACTTCTTTAGTCACTCCACGACATTATTACAACCTAGTTACATATAATTGCTATTTTAATTTATTTTCGGTTGTTATAACAGTAATGGAATGTAGTAAGGATTTTATCATTTGAGAGCAAATTATTAAGCAATCGTTGAATACTATTAATGTCTCTTGTGATGATAGCTTTAACAATGAATTATTTGAATTCAAATGTTTGTAGGTGGATTGGACACCAGAGCTTCACAGGAGATTCGTGCAAGCAGTGGAGCAGTTGGGCGTAGACAAGGCTGTTCCTTCGAGGATCCTCGACCTCATGGGCATTCAAGGCCTTACTCGTCACAACATTGCTAGCCATCTTCAAGTATTAATTTTTAGATCTTATTGAATTGAGAATGAACTCAAAATTAGATTACGCTAAGCGTAGTAATAGTAATTATTATCATATATATATGTGCAGAAATATAGATCGCACAGAAAGCATATGCAAGCAAGAGAAGCTGAAGCAGCAAACTGGAATCAACGAAGACAAGTTTATAGAGGTCCGCCTCCAGGGGGGGCTGCAAATGGAGGGAAGCTGAGAGATGGAGTAGTAACCCCTTCTTGGGTTGCACCCACAATTGGGTTCCCTCCGGTGGCACCAATGCCGCCACATTTTAGACCCTTGCATGTCTGGGGTCATCCATCTGTCGACCAATCTTCTTTAGTTCACATGTGGCCTAAACATATAGCCTCATCCCCACCATCATGGCCACCTCTTCAACCATCCATCATCACCAATAATCCATCCTTTTGGCATCCTCATCATCAACATGCCTTCCAGGTAATTCATTGTGTTTCCCATCGACAAATATGTATGTATACGTACTATTAATAATAATAATAACGTTGATTTTATTTATTTTTGCTAATAATTGCAAGATGTGTTCCTACTGATAAATACAGAGATTTTCAAGTCCAGCTATTCCGGGGATTCCACCCGCGAGCATGTACAAAGTAGACCCTGGTATTGGTTTTGCGGCTGCTCCCATAGGACAAACCATGCCTAAACCTTCACTTGATGTTCAACCTGTAAGAACCTTGCCTCATATATAATATTAAGCGTTTTATTGAATTCATGCATTTATTTGATATGGATAAATGCACGCAGACGAAAGAGAGCGTAGATGCAGCTCTTGGAGATGTTTTAGCAAAGCCATGGCTGCCTCTTCCTCTTGGGCTCAGACCTCCATCGACTGACAGTGTATTGGGAGCCTTACAACGTCAAGGAGTCTCCAAAATACCAACAACAACAACTTAACTCACGTTTCACAAATCTTATCATCCATCTTTTTTGAGTTTTCATCAGGCCTAAACAATATAATAATGGATGAATACTCTTCAATTCGACGAAATTTCAGTGCAGTTATTAGTCAGACGAAGTCATCTTGCATCTGTTTAAAAACCTCGTGGATGCATGACCTCAACCTTCACTCTCTGCCAGCCTTTCTAAACCCGGATGGACTTATTATCTGTTTTCCAAGAATTTTCATTTTATTTTATTCGGTTCTTTTAGCTAATTTTATTTCTTTCATATCCATCATCATCATCTTCTTTTCTTCTTCCCATGTGTCATAATGTAACTATGAAAGACAATGTTTTTTTTTCCATGGGATGATGATAATGTTTTGCTAATTTTGTATTCGAATGACGTGGTATATATGAGGTACTGGTCGGAATAGTCTCAATAAGTGGATGATCATTTCACTTGGGTCCTCGTAAGTGTGATTCGCGTGCATAAATGGTTCATGTAACTGCCTATAAACTAAATTAGGTGATTTTCGTAATTGTTATGATTTTCGTCTAAGAATCAATTCCATACAGCCTATCAACTAACACTACTCACAATTGAAAAGCCTGAATTCGAATATTAGAACCTCGATTGATCGATCTTGATCACTGCTATTATGATTAATCAAACCATAAATTGCAACAGATAGGTTGTAGATCGGCAATCACCTCCACTACGAAGAATTGATTTACTTATAAATTGAATTGAAGATTTCAAATCGATCAACTTCATCAATACTATAAACTTTGAATCGTAACTCTTGTGAGTAAATCTATCTGATGATATTTGGTTAATTCGCTTCAACTATAACATCATTGTTCTAAGCTATTAAAGAGTTGTAATCTCTTCAAGTCGTTCCCATATGTTTTTTGGTGTTCAATGATTTGTGGTTATGTTTCTAACATACATTAAACGATGTAACTAATGGGATCATCATCACCATGTGAAGCTAAGTCAAGCTCAGCTAGTTTATTGCATAGCCTGGCTGTTGGAGGTTACGAATCCGTGGCTGATATGCTTGAGCCTACTTCTGTAAATAGTTTCGCATTGTTGCATGTTCCACTCAATAAACTAAATAGTTGAATGTAGTGAAAGCAATATTATTATAGGTAGTTTTATTAATATGATAGATAGGATTTCTCACAGGAACAGTTATAGCATCCGATGGCTGAAATTAATCTATCAACGATAAACAAAGATAATTGGCATATTGGTCGATCATGAAGTGCATTCCACTTTGAGCATTTGAATAGTAAGAAGCATTCCTCTGAGAGACAATAGGCCATTATTCATCTGTTCAATCAACTCAATCAGATTTTCTTCAAGACAGACAAGCTTATTAGCAACGCGCTCATCATCTTTGCCCTTCAGAACATCATTTTCATTATCAGCATCTCCATCACCAATTTCTGCGGTCTCGGACATCTTTAATACATTTTCTTCTACAATTTTCTCACTTACATCCAATCCTACACATATACATAACCACCATATAGAAAAGTATTGGTTGTACAGAAATATAATAGAGTCTCGATCGTATTATAATTACAATGCAAGAAAATACCTTGCTGGTGAACAGAAGCATTATCGTTGTTGTTGACGATATTGGCATCATCATCTCCATCACCAATTTCTACGCTCTCTGACATCTTTATTTCATTTTCTTGTACGATTTTCTCAATTTCATTTGATCCAACTTTTCCATTTACGGACAATGCATCAAAATAAACCACCATAAACACAAGTATTGGTTGTTGAGAAATATATTCGAATTTTCAGAAGTTTTTGAAAAGGTCTCGAGACTCGAAATTGCATAAAATACCTTGCTGGTGAACGGAAGCATTATTGTCGAGGATATTGGCATCATCCTTTTGAGGACTAAGATTTGCTTTCTTCTTAGCAGCAGCTCTTCTCTTTTTTGGACCTGATGGCATTCTGCTTACTTACTTGTATAATCTAACTGATGGAGCTGCTAATTTATAAGTAGAATGGTTGACGTCTCTTGGGATAATTATTGATGCTTATTGCTTAATCAAGATACATTAACTCAAGCGTCTGTACTACTTCCCCAAATACAAAAAGACACGAATACTTATCAATCGATGTTATGCAAATTTACTAGTTGATGATCAGTAGGAGATTTATTTCAAATTTATTTATTTGCAAGTACTTAAATGTGAATCAATATATATTTAGCATTTTGCTTCGGTTTTGGAGATAGGGGCGGATCTAGACTCTTTCATGTGGTGGTTCAAAATATGAACTAAATTTTTTTTATAGTATTTTTTGTACTATTTGTTGGATATTATTAAGGTTGCTTAAGAGGTGAATCAAATTTGAAGTGGAAAAAAATGAAAGTATAGCTCCAACATAGGAAGGGAGTGAGTTTCTCATCCACTTAATAAGTAGAGAATCTTGAGATGTTGTTGAATAAGAAACAACATTGTGCAAATCTTGGATTGAGCTTGGAAAATAAACTTGGGCTCGTGCGAGTCAAGTTTTGCTTCCGGTCGAGCTTGGTTTGCATTTGAAATTACAAAGGGTGTAACGGTTGTAACAGTTGGTGTATTGACTGGGCAATGAATGACCTGACTGTTACAGAATGTAATGGCAACAATTAGTACTCATAATTGTGCATTATATTTTGAATTGACTACCGTTACAAAATATAATGGCAGCAATCAGAACTCATAATTGTGCATTATATTTTTTATTGACTCAGCTTCATAATTGTGCATTATTTTTTGAACTGACTAATATAATGACAGCAATTAGTATTCATAATTGTACATTATATTTTCGATTGACTAAGCCTCTATAAATACCCAAAACCTTAATTCTTCTTCCTCAACTTGAAACATACACAACTTTAGCAGAAAATAAAAACAGAGAACTCTCATACTCTCTGAGTTTTTACACTTGCTTTTCGTAGGTGATACGCATGCTCATAGGCGGTTCGTTGGTTGGCTCATTGTGCTTGTGAGGTCGAACCAAGAGGTGGTTTTATCCTGGCAAACTTGCGACCAAGAAATCCTTAGCACCAAAGGGAAGGTCGAAATTTTTTTAAGGAAAACAGTATCCGTGACTCCATCTGGTTTATGTTTGTTGTAATTTTCGATTTCTAGTAATCGTTGTAATAGGTTGTTCATGAGTTTATTGTTTTTCTTTTGCAAAATTGTATGTATAGTTGTATATTCCCGGTATCGGTCCTACAGCTTAAAACTTTTTCGACCTCGTCTTCATACAATACCTTTGCAATGGGATCGAATGTGGACACATCCGTGGTGAATGTTGTTGATGGTACAATGCCGAATGTGACCAGCCAGATTGGTACGAGTTCCATTCCACCTATTGTGTTTCCTGCCTTTGCAACAACTGTGACTTTGCCTCCTCAACCAGTTCAACCAGTGCCGAAGAATGACCAACCTAAGCCTCCTGTTTTCTCGGGGGACAATTTCAAGCGATGGAGGGACCAAGTGCATTTTACTTGACAACGCTGAACTTGCAACGTTTTCTAGTTGAAGAACCGCCTACTGTTCAAGATGATGGTGTATGGAATGCAGCCGCGTTCAGGCTTGGTTCCATTCCGACTATTTGAGTCGGAATTACTTGTTGACTTATTTGTCTGATGACTTGTACGGGGCATATAAAACATACTCTACTACAAAACAATATTGGGATGCTCTTGAGTATAAGTATAAGACTCAAGATGCTACTACCAAGAAACTTATCGTGGGTAAGTTTCTTGATTTTAAGATGGTAGATGAAAAACCAGTTACCGAGCAAGTTCGCGAACTTGAGGTAATTTTTCATGAGATTCAAGCCGAAGGCATGACCTTGAGCGAGTTGTTCAAGTCTGCGGCTATAATTGAGAAGCTGCTACCTTCTTGGAAAGACTTCAAAAATTATTTAAAGCACAAACGAAAGGACATGACCGTTGAGGATCTGTCTTGTCATTTGAAACTTGAGGAAGATATTCATAAGGCGGGGATTGTTGCTGTATATCCCACTTATTCTGCAGGGGAGTCCAAGGCAAATGTCATTGAGCATGGGACTTCGAACAAAAATTTGAAGAAGAAAAGTTATGCACCTAAAGGCAATAATTTTAAATGCAACAAACGGGGTCATAAGTCTTTTGAATGTAAACACGCCAAGAGAAATAATGGGCATAAGATGGCAAATATGGTCACTGATGAATCAGACGAGATCAACTTGTCGGATGTGATTTCAGAGGTGAACTTTGTGGGAACTAACCCACAACAGTGGTGAATTGACACAGGGGCTACTAGGCATGTTTTTGTTATCAAAGACCACTTTGCAACTTTCAAACCCGTTTCAACTGGTGAAAATATGTATATGGCTAATAGTGCAACTTCAAACATAGAAGGTGAAGGATCTGTGGTGCTCAAAATGACCTCGGGAAAAGAGGTCACTTTGAAGAATGTTCTTTATGTGCTAGAATTGAGGAAGAACTTGGTGTCTGGTTCGTTGCTGAGTAAGAATGGCTTCAGGCTAGTGATAGAATCTGACAATGTTGTACTTAGTAAGTCTGGCATGTTTGTTGGAAAAGGCTACGTCTTAGACGGCCTTTTCAAAATGAAAGTAATGGTTACGAAGAAGAACATGAATAAAATTTCTATTCCTTATGTTTGTGAGTCTTCTACTTTATGGCATAGTAGATTAGGACATGTAAATTTAAATTCTTTGTGAAGAATTATGAAATTAAATCACATACCGAATGAACAAGTGCAAACAATAAGTGTCAAACATGTGTTGAAGCAAAATCAACAAGGGCGTCATTTCCAACCGTGGTTAGAAATACTAAGCCTCATGAATTAATTCACATTGACGTATGTGATATGAGTCAGGTTTAATCTAAAGGTGGAAATGAATATTTTTTAACCTTTGTAGATGATTGTACTAAATTTTGCTATGTGTACTTGATGAAAAGTAAAAATGAAGCAATAGATAAGTTCGCACTCTATAAACAAGAAGTTGAAAATCAACTTGAGAAAAGAATAAAGGTAAGGCGAAGTGATCGAGGTGGTGAATATGTCTCACCCTTTGGTAAATTTTGTGCCAAGCATGGCATTGTGCACGGAGTGACACCACCTTATTCTCCTCAATCAAACGGGATTGCTGAAAGGAAGA
The DNA here is from genome assembly GCA_003412495.2 of Echium plantagineum. NCBI lineage: Eukaryota > Viridiplantae > Streptophyta > Magnoliopsida > Boraginales > Boraginaceae > Echium > Echium plantagineum. The sequence continues at coordinate 21,265,287 of CM016564.1, forward strand.
ATCGATCATTGAAAGAAACGATGAATGCCTTTTTGATAAGTTCAGGCTTACCTCAAGGAATGTGGGGGGAAACGATTGTTACGACAAATTACCTATTGAATAAGATTCCTCGCAAAAAATGAGGAAAAGACCCCTTTTGAGTTATTCAAAGATAGGACCCCAACCTACAAACATCTTCGAGTGTGGGGGTGTTTGGCAAAGGTCATGGTACCTCGTCCTAAGCAAGTGACCATTGGACCTAAGACGGTTGATGCAATATTTATTGGATATGCACACAATAGTAACGCATATCGAATTTTGGTGCATAAGAGTGATATACTAACTTGTAAGTTAATTAAGATATTAAAATATGGATGAAAATTAAAATTTATACCGATAAATTATTAACGAAATTAAAATGATTATATTTAATGTTATAATTTTCAATTCATTTTGATACACTCCAGTCAAAGACAGAGAAGCTGCTAGTACGAGTGCTGCTATTGCTTATGGGTTTCAACGCATCATCTTCTTCATGTTACTTTGCAACTCCATTTTTTTGAATCTAACACATCTAATTGAAATTTTTAGCAAAAATAATAATGGTTCAAATGAACTACCGTGAACACTATGAGGTCCGCCCTGGTTGGAGAAGTATATACAAAAGACTACATCAATATCTTGAATAGTCTAGGTATATTAGCATAGCAATACTACACATTTATATATATACATAATGTCATCTTGATTTTGAATGGACGATTTACTTGACTCCGAGATTTACATGCTACTTCACATGTCCACAACGAAGAAACAAATAACTATCCTTGTAGTTTGTACCCCCCCCCCCCCCCCCCCCCCCCCCGTTTGGCCCTTCCTCTAAGGGGCGAGACAGCCTGAAGCTGAGGGAAAAATACGAGATATATATTATATACAGGGCTAATTATCGGAATCATTACCTATATTTGATAAATATTTTCAATTCATTACTTGTATTTTAAAATTAGCTAATCCATCATTTATATGTGTAACATTTTTTTACCGTTATCCAATTTGTTAGGTTACCATTAAGCATCGCACGTGTGTGTCACGTGATGTATGATTAACGGTCAAGGGAATCTTGAAAGTGAGTTTTCAAAATTTCATAGTGAGAAGATTATATATATTCATATGTGGTGGACTGGTGGCCGTTTTCGTGTTTGGTGTACGCGAAAGAAAGGAAGACATGAAGAAAAAATAAACATGATTAGAGGCTGCATGTGGAGGAAAAACAAGCATGGTCTAAACCTCAAAATATCTCACACGTACTTGAAAAGATTTTACGTATGAGGTTGAGAATGGTCCAATAAATGGAAGAGAATGGAAGTGTTGAAACATGATGAAATAATTAGGATCACAAGAACGCTTGGAAGTCTAGAAGGCCGTGCTGTTTAATTTTGTTTATATTACAACATTTTTGTATCTTACTATATTTGCATAAATTTGTGCCTAATCGTACGTTTACATTCCAAGCTTTCAATTCGGTGGCTACTGGTGAAGCCAGTATTACACAACTATACCACGCTTCTTTTGAACTTTTCATATTAAAAAAAGCTTAAATTCCGATAGGCCCCTGAACTTTCCTCATCTGGTCAATTTGGCCCATGAAGTTTGAAAATATGTCTACTTGCCTCCTGAACTATCCTAACTGGTCATTTTGGCCATTTTCACCTTAAAATGAAGGGTAAAATAGACATACAACAATAATAGGCATTACGAGTCAATTTATAATAGACAAAGTAATAAAAAAATTTAAAAAAAATTAAAAAGTAATATAAAATAATTATTAAATTATTAAATAATAATAAACCCGAGCTGGGCTGCACGAGAAGAAGCTCGAGCTGGTGGATGAAGGGGGAGGTCGAGATCGGATATGGGGGGAGGGGGAGATCGGGACTTGTAAATCGATGGAGATGACGGAGATCGAGCGGGGGTGGGGCTATTTCAGGGAGGGGTTGTGGACGATGAAGATGGGGGGACGAGGGAAGGAAAAGGCGGTTGCCGGAGATGAGGGATGGGGGTTGGGGACGACGAGGGGTGGGGGATTATTTTTTTTATTTTATTTTTTTTTAATAATTTTATTTTCTTTTAAAGAGCCATAATATATTTTCTTTATTAAAAGTGACCCCAAAATATCTATCATATACTAAATTCCTATTTTGTCCTTCATGAAAAGTTAAAATTTGTTAATTTGCCCCTAAACAGTTATGAAAATGGCCAAAATGACCTGTTGTGAAAGTTCAGGGGGCAAGTAGACCTATTTTCAAACTTTAGGAGCCAAATTGACCAAATGATCAAAGTTCAGGGGCCTGTCGGAATTTAAGCCTTAAAAAAACAAATTAATTAGTACATAGCACAATCAGGACGAGACAGCAGGTTTTCACATTTTGGAGGCCTTGAACGAAACTAGGAAATGGAGCTCTTATAATTTTTATTTATTTCATTTTATATATAAAACTACTAAATTTTTGTATCTAAATTTTATGAAGTTTGAAAATTAATATTTTTTGAAGTTGTAAACACAAGACATAGTTAAATTCGTCTTAGAAACATAATAATAAAGATTCATCCAACAAAACTTACATTATATTATTATCTCTTCAAATATTGTAAACAAAACTAGAGTACAAATATCGTAAAAATAAATAAACATAGGATTTTTAGACACTAAAAAACGTATCAATAAAAACAATCGTTTGAAAGAAAAAAAAATATTACATGTTAAGTATTAAAAACATAATCGACAATTGATGTGTTTTAAATTGAAAATATGATAGCTAAAAATAAAGTACATTGTTTAAAATTAAATCTAATTAATATTGAAGTATATATATTAGATCTAAAACTACATTTATCTATGCATTAAACCATAAGTTTATATTGTTAAAAATAAAAACAAGTAAAGGAGATTTGAACTCTAGACCTCAAATATTGACACAAAAACATAAAGGTATTTAAGTTAAAATGAACTGAAAGTAATAATAGTTTAGAAAACCGCTACATGTATATTAGTGTGTACAATGAAGGTATGTGTAATTTTGTGGCCAAATTGCAATTACTTTTATATTATATAATGTTGGTGAGAACAATGATATTAAATTTTGTTTTATTTATATTTTTCAAGTAACAACAAGTATACTCTGATTTGAATTTCTATTAAATTTTGTTTTTTCCTATTTTTTTTCATTTTTAAATTTTTTTTAATAGTGTTTTGGTTATGACCATTAGGCGTGTGAATTGCTTGTTTTTGCTTTTCTTAATTTACTTTTCCTCTCTTTTTTTTTTTATCAAGGTATAAACAATTACACACCAATTACACCTTATATTCAGCTCCCAACTCTATTTTGGTATGTAATTATGCCCGGCATGTTCTAACAATCAAAATTAATTAGGTGGGTTGAAATGATATACTGTTTGGGCAGACACGGTATAACATATATGCCCGCCAGGCCCATCTGTTTAGGGGGCCCGAGCCGGAAAGGGTCCCCCAAATCTTGTTGCCCCAGCCCAGTAAGCTTGCTTAGGCCCGTCCCAGATTCGTGGGGCCCGAGCCATGCGTCTCGGCCTGTTTGTTACGTGTAAACACAGCAATGGAAATCAATTTTTCATACCAATCTAATATACATCATGATATACACAATTTACAATAATTTTGTTTCGAAAACAGATGTGGACCATATTTAACCCTCTCAAGTGGGGCCTAAGAATAGACGGACTTGATCCGTACACCTTGGCCCACATTTCACAGGGCTATTGAAGCACCAATTCTCACATGACACGCGTTCTCGAGGGTGCTAAATTAATGGAGGAAACCGCCTATAAATACCAAGCTCACTTCCCTAGATGAGGTAATGCATATTTTACCCTTACATTCATATCTCAAACACCCTATGTTTGTGGTCGAACCCCGACCACACTTTCAGGATTATGGCACCAAGAAAGACCAACACGACTAGGGCATGAACATCTAAGCAATTGGGGAAGGGGATCTCTAGAAGGCTACAATCAAACCATCACGTACAGACGGGAGGGGACTCCTCCAGACCTTAGGATTCATATTGAACAAAGTAAATAGAGAAAGAGCAATCATTGCGTTCACACGCGAGCGCGTCAGCTCACTCCATGCGGATCCTCTGCTCGCACGAACCAACGACTCCGAATCTAACAAACAAGAAAATGTGGACAAATTAGAATCTGATAACAGAAAACTTTTTGAATGTGTAACCATATATCTTAGTTTGTTCAAAAAAAAATTACTTGATTTTGGTGTACCCAAAAATTAGACCACAAAATATTATATTCTAACAATAATCGATATGCATGAATAATTTTCAGTAATTTTCTTTAAGAAAATACCTTCTTCATTGGATGATGATGTCACCATGTTGTTTTGGGATTTCTTGAATTGATCTGTGATTTTGTACAAAATAAGTTGATTTTGGACTACAATTTTGATAGTAATTATGCAATATTTGTGAAGTGATTTGATATAAAAAGGAAACTAAAATAATGGGGCAGGTTATGCAATTAATGTGAGAGTGATTTGATATAAAAAGAAAACTAAAATAATGACAAATGATAATGCTAGAGCAATTTTCATATCGCCTTCCTTTTATGCCCTTTGATTCTATAGCTTATAATTTCAAAACTGATTGTTTATGATAGTATACTTTCATTTCTATTTTGAACAATAAAAACATGAATAAATTCTATAATTAACAATTGACATTACGATAAAAATATAGTTTGATGGAAAGTGTATAAAGGGACTTGAACATGATTTGCTATGGCAATATGAAAATTGCTCTGGCGTTATCACTAGCCAAAATATTGATTAGGGGTGCACGTGTTTTTTGGGGGAGTTTTTGTTTGGGAGGAATTTCCAAAATTAACTTTTTATTAGTTAGCGTATGATAACTAAATATACGACAAAACTTCTATAAATTAATACTCTATAAATTAATAATTTCTCTAAGATAATAAATTTGTCTAGTCTCAACTTGGACAAGTTAAAAAAGTTAACGAAGTCCATAAAATAATATGATTATACTTTTTAAAGAAAATTCCTTTATAATATAAGGTCCCATGAAAATTATAAATTAATAATCCATAAAAATTGAATAAATATTATTATAATTTATTTGAAATATGACTCTATAATAGTTTGTTTTTTCTTAAAGTTCAGATCACTTTGGAGTTCATCTATAATTTTTCTTATATATTACATCCATTAGTTCCAGTATTGTGTTCTCGAATTGTAACACAAAATTATGAAGAGTTCTAGACGCCAAAAGTGCTTCCTTTCGAGTAACATGTTCCAAAGACACGATAACATCTTCATCATCAACATTGTTCTCAGTGATAGTAGACACAATTTCTTCTATATTTTACACCTCTGAACAAGCTTCATTTTCATCTAGATAGTTCATTAGGTGGTTGATGTCCATCTTATTATGATAGCCACATTGATTGATCATTGTCTGAAGATATGATTGAATAATTTTTGAAAGTTTATATCATTTATATACAAAAGTTCTAAAATTACTTCATGTAATGTGCGTTGAATATAGTAAATAAAGAGGTAGGTATATACATTTTTGTAGGATGGATGTACTCAAATATACTTATTTGAATTCAATAACTTATGTATAGTACGTTGAATATATAATATCATTAAACTCTTCATGTCATGAAACTCTACATATAGTTATGTAAAAACTATTTATCTCATACAAAAACTCTTTAAATTGATAAATTATTAATTTATTAATAAGTTAATAACTCTCTAAATTAATAAATTTGACCGGTATTAATATTATTAATTTATAGAAATCTTACTGTAGTTGGTATAGAAATGATACTCGCCTCGCCCATAGAACTCAAATACAATTTTAGAAACCATTTCATCTATCATATATATACAATGAACCATATAATCTTTAATCAACTAATACTTGATTATGATATTGATGTTATTAAACTACAACTGTAACACAATATAGATCTACAAGCATAGATATACCAATTATTGCTACTTTGATTTTTGTTAATAGGGGTAGTGCTGCAAATGAGTCGGATTTAAGCAGGTAATGGGTTATCTGGTCGGATTTTAATTTTATTGAGTCGGATAGTTATCCGGTTTTAACGAGCCGGGTAACAAACCTGTTGCCCTCGTATCGCTCGATAAGTACACGAGCGGGTATCGAGCCGGGTTTTCTGAACCGGGCGATGAGCGGGTGCCTGATTACCCCCAAATTTCTATTTAAAGATAAATATTTTAGGTTATTTGCACCATGATTTAATTGTCGAATGTAACCTTGAAAATTCTTTTCAATACTAGTCTTATATTGATCAATAAAATTAATTATGGTTAAAGTATAACATATATATTATATAAGTATAAAATATAAAAAATAAATTAGCGGGTAATCGAGCGGCCCCGGGTTTTTCAAATCGGGTATCGAGTGAAAAATTACTCGAGTATCGCTCGATAAGGATATGAACAGATAACGGACCCATAATTTCCGAGTCGGATAACGAGCGGGTTCCGAATTACCCGATCATTTAACAACAATATATAGGAGTATTAGTTTAGAAGGAGTAGTATTCAATATTATCTTGAAACCCCACCAAGTTGCACCCCCTCGACTTTTCTTATCCATTATTCTATATATATACATCACCTTTCTCAATTATTTTGTCTACTCTAATCTCACTTCCTTCCTCTCTATACAACCTTGATCATCCTAGATATGGCAGCAAGACAACACGGGTTGATGAACTTAGACACAAGTTCCTTGAAGAAGAGCTGGAACCCCAAATCGGAAACAGTCGTTGATAATCAAACTGATAATAATAATCTTGGTGGATTTGATTGCAACATCTGTTTGGATACTGTTGAAGATCCAGTCGTTACTCTTTGTGGCCATCTCTACTGCTGGCCCTGCATCTACAAATGGATTCATCGTTCTGATCACGACAACCAACAACCTAAATGCCCTGTTTGTAAATCTCAAGTGTCGGAGAAAACCATGGTTCCTCTTTATGGTCCTGGCTCAACTCCAAAGCCATCGGACAACAAGGGGCCGACTCATGGCATCGCTATACCCCAAAGACCCCCAACTCCAAGAACCCCTAGCTTAAACCAAATCCGCCCTATTTATCACCAGAGTTTCGAAACTACGAATACGAATATGAACCACCACCACCACCAGCATCAGCAGCACCAGCACCAGAACCAGCACCAACATCATGTTGGTGCCATGTATGGTGAAATGGTTTATTCGAGGATGTTTGGGAATTCTGGGACAAGAATGATGGCTTATCCAAATTCATATAATTTAGGTATAAGTGCTAGTCCAAGAGTGAGAAGGCATATCAAGGAGGTGGATAGATCACTAAGCAGGCTCTGTTTTTTCATGTTTTGTTGCTTGGTTTTATGTCTTCTTTTATTTTGATATTTACAGTATTAAATGCATGTATATGTAGATATAATGATAGAATCCGTTGCAACAAATAGTTTTGGATCTCAATTAATGTAATGTGGGGATCTATATTGTGATATTTAGTTTGCATAATAATTGCACATGGAGATCCCAGTCTTTCTTTAGTCACTCAGGGTCGTCTTGACCGTCCCCAATAATTACAATGTGTAATTTTGTTTAATATGCATAAATATCAAATATTTCAAACTTATACGAACAGAAAAATCATCATATGGTATGATCAAAACTACAAATTGTGATGAATAAATTGCACTTTGCCATCATTAAAAGTTCAAAGCTATACACCACTAACATGCTCAATTGGTGGGAGTAAATTATGAAATGTGTGTTAGATGGTCATGAGATGTGAGGTTGCCCTTTAATCACCTTCACAATAGATTCTGCTTCATACAAGATTTGAACTCATGCGATACAGAAAAGATAAAGCGTAATGCTATTCACGACAAATTCTTTATCAGTTGACCTATGCCCGACAATCCACCATTTCTCCTTCTTATTCTAATCTCATAGGTGTTGATGAGTGATGACTGAGGAATCAGGATGTGTATCTGCATCCAAACAAGACCCAATTTTGAAACCAAATTAGTTTGTCGTATTATGCAGAGAAAATAATTAGAAGAAAAGTCAACATTGGACGATTTAAGCAGGATAGGAAGCTATGTGGCATGTCCACATCATATAATCCACCGAACGATAATAAAATAATAAAATGTAGAAATACCAAGTCCTGAAAATATATAGACTACTATAGATAGTTGCAAGGTCTTTTTCCTAATATACGTAACGCATGAAGAATAGTAGGGCGGCTCAAGGCTATTGTCAATGCTAGAGAACGTTGACTCAACTATTATTTGACTCTTCTCTAGTAAGTTGTAACTAACACCAACAAATCGTTAGCTGACTTGAATAAGAGTGACAACGTTAACGTGTGATTTTCATGCATATTACTTCGCCAAATAAATAGCATTATAGCAAGACATAGTCTTTACAAGTTACATCGATCGATCACTTTATTATAACTTCCGTTATAGACATTTGCTAAAAAAATCTCCTTTCGCAAGATTTGAATTGCTCGATCTCATCGGATGGAAAACTCACTTAATGAGTTTTTTTAGTGAGATAGATATTGAATCAACTTTTCAAAGAAGATCAATTTTGTATTGGGGGCTTATTATTACTTTATTAGGCCATAATTTGAAATATAATAGGCATATAATAAACAGTTTATAACACTTCTGTTTCATAAGATCGACTTCAAAGTCCTATTACTTCCACACTAGCGCAACTTTTCGAAGTTAAGTTCTACCGCTTTGGGTGTTCGATATGTTGATTAGATAAGTAGTAACAACTCAACCTAAAGTCGCCATCCTCTACAAACCTATTCTTTTATTAGTCTTCTTTATGTGGAGTGGTTGAGAAATTAGACTTCTCTCTAGCTAATTTTATTTGTTTCTTAAGATTCTTAGTGATAGACTAGTCAAGAGCTACTTTACGACACTTCGAATTCAGAGGTTTACTAGACCTTCTACATTTTAGTTTGTTTTGGACGAGATCTAGAACTTCTACTTATAAATCCTATTGTATTCATTGATATATGTTGACTTTGTATACAATTATTGCATTATTTAATAAATGATCTTATGATGTCATTCTTAGTGACTTTCTTCCTCTTCTAATTGGTTATTAGGGCTTATTCCTCCTAATAGAGTATTATTAGGTCTTTGTCGATTACATCGGCAATAATCCTGCAAAAGGAGGATTATTCAGAGCTGGCTCAGAATTGATTGGGTGTCAAAGTCGTTGAATGGATAAGTGATCAATTCCTAGACTATGTAATATTTTTCCATTGAGGCTGAACCTAAACCTAATATCTCCAAAGGAGTTGCGAACGGATCTGCCGGTTCACCAATCATTGATGGTTCTAGAACCGCTAAGCCTACGTTACACACAATAGTACCTAAAATTAGGATGTAGAAATATAAGAAGGCGGGCCCCTCTCCATCGAAAGAAATAAGATTCTTGCGAATACAAGATATTAAAAAAATTAACCAAATTTGCCCGATATAGAGGCAATCAAGAAAGCTGCATAAGTGAATATATAACCTACTGAAAAGTGGGCCAATCCAACTAATCTTGCTTGTACAATGGATATATTTGATATATATATTTGAAGGTTTTCGATTTATTTAATAAAAATCTGTTTTAATAAAATTTGTTTCATTCTAGGAATTAGTCACTTCAACAGCCTTCGATGGTTCTACGGGTATCCAAAGTACGAACGAGATAGATGTTCTAGGAGGTGTGTGTTGAGATTTGTGTTTCTATTTTTTTTGTAAATTAGCGATGAGGTGAGTTTCGAACTCATAACCTTTTGGTCACTAGCAAGTACTCTTTTCATTTGTGTTTTCTAAACACAAAATACTCTATATCTTAATTAATTTTTATAAATTGAACAACATTCATTAACATCCTCTTTAGGGTATATTGATACATTAAATAGCACATTAACACCAAAAGGGCGCTAACAATGCTCACTTTTTTCTTTACTTTTTTCTTTTTTGTAATAATCGTATGTATCAGTGTATTCTAGAAAGACATTTATTATAAACAAAAAATGATTATGGACATATTCTAATGTTGAGAAATTTATACATTTTATGTTCAAGTGCGTGACTAATTAATAAAAAAATTGACTAATATATGAAATTGGAAAATATAATACCAAAAGTAATTTCTTATAAAAATTGAAAAAAAAACTTCTGATTAAAACATTAGTAGAAACATAACTTTTCACGTATGGACTGAAATAAGTTGTACGTCATTAAACTTAATTCGTTGATAGTAATGTTCGAAATTTGTTGGTCCAATAAAGAAGTAGTCCAACTTAAAGCCAATTATCTACTATATATGTAACCAAAACAGTTTGTTATGGTGGTAACAATAGAAAAGTCTTAGCTTGTTAGTGTCTTAGGTTGTATCTTAGTGACTATTTTTCATCTATTTAATAGTTTTATTAAGGTTCTTCCATCTAATCAAAATCTATGTGAATTATTATAGCTGGCTGCTTTAGAGCGTTGTCAGGAGCCTTAAGTGTGGTGTTACTCCTTTTGATTTGATTGGCAATAATTTGAATGGATTAAGTAACAAGAAAATTGAGCCTATTTCCAGTAACAATAATTGGCAATTCTCAACAAATAGAGACTCAAATATGATCATTGGGCAACAATTCTTGATGACCTATATATCTATTATTTCTTCTCTTAGTATTTGGCAAGGTGACCAATTTGGGATTAATTTAGGTGAAAATTTGATTAATTATAGTTTCTTCTATGTGTTAGTATATTTCTTTTTCTGACAAAGAGGTGTGTATTTTATTATTAGATCGAACCAATATATGTCTCGAGAATTTGTGATACAAGTAAAAATCAAATTGAACTAATAACTTGTTGTAATATCACACAAAATAAGAAATGATAATATTTCGTTAATTATTGTTGGTATCATCACTAATCTGGCCTTTGGATATGACTCATGAGTCAATAGTCATGAAGTCAACTAATATATACATATGTATTTACATATAAAATGATATTATCCGCTAGAGGCATATCTCGGATTTATTACCTCCTCTGTTGGGCGATGGACTAGTCAAAGGGGACATCTTAAATGAGTTTATCATTTAGAATGATATTATAATCATAAATTTGAATAAAAACAAATTTCTTTTTTATTAATCAACATGCTCAATCTAGTGGTATAACTTATAAGTCTCTTTAAGGTAAATCAAACCACATAAATCATTTGATTTTCAATATACTTGGAAGATGAGCTTAGTAAATTATTACATGGGAACTACAAAAGGGTGGTATGACTTATGAGTAATATCCGAGAAAGAAAATACAATTCTTCTTTTAGTTCACATGCTTATTTAATTGCAATAATGATCTCAATATACGAAATGAAATTATAATTTTATTTCACTAAGTAAATCGTAATAATTTTTGGTAGTGTAAATGTTTATATTTATGTTTGTAATAGGCAACCCATTTGGTCTCTTTCACTTTTCTTAAAGAGTGGAAGATAATTCGTCGTGTTGTGAGAATTATATAATTATAAACATTATTAATATGTCGACTTGTTGGCTCAACTACTAACCACTAACCAATTTGGAGTATAATATATAGTCGCTCGATTTAATTAATTCATTATATGAATTCAATGAAGAAAAAAACTGCATCTACGTACTCATCAGTTATAACTTATACAAGTTGTCATGTTGGGTTAAATTAGCCCTTGCCATTTAGAAATTTGGAAGAACATCATGATTTGAATATATATATATATATTTGCCAAAAATCGTAGTTTTTATTATTATTGGAAACAGTCACATTTTTCATGCAAATAGACTAAACTATCCTTACTTCATCTTTTCCAACTTTCAATCACCAACCACCAATCACCACCCTCCTCACCATCACCATCAACCTTATCACCAGCCACCATCACCATCCATTACCATCGACCACCGCCATCACCATCCACCACCATCACCATTGACTACCACAATCTCCACCATCCCCACCATCACCATCAACCTTATCACCAACCACCACCACCATTATCACCATCGATCACCACCATCACCATCCACCACCACCACCATTCACCACCATCACCATCACCATCACCATTAGTTGTTATATTATTTATTTGGAATGGTTCTTTTAGGTTTTTTATATCGAATTTTTTTATCAGATATATAGGTCGTCTACAATGAGCTCTCATACCATGACATCTCATCAATCTGGTGGTTCATTAGTACAGTAACTAGTGCCAATTTAGTTTACAAAAATTGAGATCAACAGTTGTAGTCTATACTCTATTCATACATTGGCAGGTTCTATTTTTGGATCGAGCCGAGTTTGATAAAAATCGACTGCACAGGTTCACCAACGGCTAAAGTCTTATGTCTCCTTGGAACTGGGTAACATTACAACTAAATCTCGACACGAATACATAAGCTTATCTATAGTGAGTGCCCATGCCACAACATCTCAGCCATCTGGGCGATACATAGTGGTAAATCTGAGTGGGGGGGCAGATCTGAGTAAGTGGTGATGATGGTGATGGTGGTCGATGGTGATAGTGGTGGTTGGTGATGGTGGTGGTCGATGGTGATGGTGGTGGTGTTTGGTGATAAGGTTGATGGTAATGGTGGGGAGGGTGGTGTTGGCGGTTGGTGTTGGGGAAGATGATGTAATGGTAGTTTAGTCTATTTGTATGAAAATGTGATAGTTTCCAATATATAAAAAAAAAACTATAATTTTTAGCAATTATGTGCCTCAAACCATGATATTCTTCCAAAATATATTGCTTTAATAGATGATTCATTAGATAATTATTTGGTGTATGCCTTCATGTCCTTATCTGTAGAATGGATGAATGTTTCTGGGAACGTGATGTACTTTATAAATTATTTGATAAAATTTTGTTCTGTTTAATGTGTTATTCTTAATGAATTTTTCTCTATTTAAATTATTTAGTCAATGATTTCATGGTCATGAATTTTGATGTTTATATTATTGTTTAATGTTATTTGTTGAGATTAATGAGGTGTGTATACATATATTTGATGTGTATTTTAATAAAACATTGGATTTTTGGTTTAATGGTAAAATTCGGATCGAATACGAACGAAAACGAAAATCGAATCTTTTCAAAATAATTTCGAATATCGAATACAGATATCGAATCTCCCCAAAATGATTTCAAATACTAATATTGAATCTCTTTAAACCAATTCCAAATCTCGAATACAAACTTATTAACATTAACAAACCTAATGATATAATCATTAGCTTTAACTTGGGCGAACGCCATCCAGGATTCTTGTTAATGAACATATGCTAGTACTTGAGAGGTTGTCTGATCATTACTTTTGTTCAAATTCACATGCATACTGGCACACAATGATCTCATGGATGAAGACATGGACCAAATTCATTTCATCAATATTATCACGTTTGTTTTTCAGTACTCAAACTGATTTGCCTATACAAAATAATTGAAAAGCCAATAGACGTGACCATCATCTAACGGAATAATTAAAATATATTGATTGAAATTTGCAAAAATAATTGCCAACCCCCAAGTAAAGATCACCTTTCGGCTTCTGCCTAATTGAAAATATGGACATGGCGCCAAGAGAAGTTTGGCACCTGCCTTGTACATTAATAGGGGTAATTTGCACCTTACTCCCATATAAACTTCAAAATATGCACCGTATCTTTCGCTAAATTTAAATGAGCACAACACCCCTTATAAACTTCAAAATGTTGCACCCTACTTCCTTGGTGTTAACTTTAGTGCTGTTACCGGTCCGGTCTGGGTATCCACTCTCCCGGGAACCGGACCGTTAGGTTACCGATTCTACCCGGTCCGGACTGATAACTATATCGGTTATATTTTTTGGACCGCTACCTATCCGATAACTTGTCGGGTGGATACCGGTCCGGCCCGGTTCTGAGTATATCCGACAAAAAAATAAATTCAATATAAAAATCTATTAAAAAAATCAATAATATAATGTCTAAAAATTAACATACGATTTTTTATCGGATACTCTATCGGGTATTTTATCGGGTAACTTATCGGGTACCGGTTATTTTTTTTACCCGTTCCCGGACCGTTATCTTACCGGGTGGATAAACGGACCGGGAATTTCGGACCGGTTACCGGGTGGATCGCGGTTTTCCCGGACCAATAACAGCCCTAGTTAACTTTGGTGTTAAAGGTAACGAAAGGTGTACTTCACTTGCTTATTTAGTATGTATAATTGAGGAAGATTGTCAAAAATAATTATTAAATAATAAAATAGCATATAATCCTCTAAATTATATTAGACGACATTATACCATGAAAATATTTTAATTATATTACGTATAACATACATATTACAAAATAAATATTTTAAAATATGTTCTAAAAGATTTAATTATAATAATTTTGTACTTATTATAAATTAAACAAGAATTATTATTTAAGTAATCTTATTCTATATAATACTTATATCAATTTAAAGTAAGTTTTAATTGTATTTAGACTTAGTGCAACAATATTCCTTATGTTATATATTAATAATTTTTAATGATCCTATTTATTTATTGCTCTTGTATTATATCATTGTTGTACTACATTAATTATTTCGGTTTACATATTATATTTATGATTATATGATAGTATTTTTCTTTTTTCCTAGCTTTTGAAGGTTATTATTTTTTGAAAGATAAATAAAGTCATATTTATTAAATTTATAATATAGGTACACCATCTTATGTTTCCTTAATAATTTTAAATTGTGTGAAAATAAAATTAAATATTTATAGATATTCTAACAAAAAAAAGAGTTAGTTTTAACACCAAACTTAACACCAAGGAGATAGGGTGCACATTTTGAAGTTTACAAAGGTGTGTTGTGCCCAGGGGCGGACCTAGGGGGGTGGGGTGGGCACCGGGCCCCCCTAGGTTTTTCGGTATCGTTATATTACATATGCGATTTTTCAAATTTTTGTGATATATATAATAAAAAGTGTACATAAACCAAGTGGAAGTCTAGCTTAGATGGTGAAGTCCTTTTTTATAAGGTAAAGGTCAAGTGTTCAAGCCCTCTAAGCTTCATTTTAACATATTTTCAAACTTTTTTTGATACTTTAATAACTTTTTCTTTATTTTGGCTGCCTCTATTTTACTTTTCTCAAAGTTGGCCCCCCCTCTATTTTCATCCTGATTTCGCCTCTGGTTGTGCCTATTTAAGTTTATAGGGAGATATGGTGCACATTTTAAACTCTATAAGGGGGTATAATGCAAATTACCCCATTAATTGGTATCTTGTACCAAAAGATTTTATGTAACAACAATTTATTTACACCGTCCCCTATTCAAATTAATTGATATTTTTACAATTTGAAGTGATGCTTTCGCCATCAATTACGAATTGATTTTATTAAAATATAAATTCGAAACAATAGCGATTCGTTCGTAATTCGTTGCAAATCGTTCATTTAATCGATCGTTCGTTAAAATCGTTTATAATATTCATTTTTATTTAAAAAAAAAATACCAAACATAGCCTAAATACTTGATTTGCTATGAAAAACGGATTACGATTGAAACGATCAGCGATCCGAGCGAGCGATTTTTATTTCAAACCGATTAACGAGCCAATTTTTTGCGATTTTATATGATTCGATTAACGAACAGGTTTTACATGATTTTATTTCGAACCGATTACGAATTGAAGTTTCATACCGTTTTATTAACGAACCGATTTGCGAGTGAACCGGTTTGATTATGGTCGAACCGGTTTGGACAAAAACCGACCCAGACCGGCTCATTAGTAGCTCTATCCACAATTGTCTAACAATTAATCATATATTCAAGTCCCATCTACTTCCCTTTAGGTGTAGATACACCCAATCTCTTACTTGTTCTAACTTAATCATCAGAGACTCTTCCTGCCACACACTTGATTAGGTTTTGTAAGTTGTTGCTAAGAGGCGCAGTAGGAAAATTGAAAAAGACGGAGTGGCCCACTTTGCAAGTGCTTTTTGCATAAGAGATTGGTAATTAGAGAACTTTGGTGAGTGAGGTACTAAAACATCATTGATTTTTTTCCTCAACAACCGTCTTAAAGTCTTAATAGGTTTCACATGTATTTTTTGCTATTGTCAATACAAGCTTTTTTGTGAAAAATAGTATTATCTCCATCCAATTTTAAATGTTAAATAGGTCTTTCAGTTTTTCAAATTATCATTTTAGGTTCCTGAGTTTTAATTTAATAGTCTAACAAGTTCGTTAACATAATATCAATGTCTTATTAACTATAATGCCCTTATTTCTACACCTCAATATTTTTAAATTATTTTTAGCTTTTTAAATAATTTACTTTTGTTTCAAAAATATTTAAATTTATAAATAATAAAAAATGAATAATTCTAATTTGGAAAAAAAATTATATAACATTTCATTTTGGTTAATTTTAATTTAAATTTTGAATTTTTTAGTTGTCATTCTAACGATGTTCACGTCAATTAATAATGAATAATATTCAACATTTATATCTCTAATCAATGAATAAACCAACATTCTAATGAATGTATCGCTATTAGAAACTCTTATGATATATTTCTCATTAAACAAAGCTCAAAAAGCGTGAAGTGACAATTAAGTTAAAATTATTTTTGGCAGCATGACAACTAGAAAAACATAGAGAGTATTTCATTACATTTTATATGAGAGTTACGTTTGTATAATGTCGACAAATTTGAGAGATCACTATTTTCATAACCCACATATATAAATCTATTACATTATTAAAATAAATTTATTAATCTATGATTTTTTAAAATTATTTAGTACATGTTAAATTGACTAAAAATATGTTCTTTCATTTTCTTAAAATTTTTATTTTACTGATTTTGTATTTATAAAATTTTAATATCTGTGAAAGTATTTTCATGAGGTAAAAATAAATTAAAAATATTGAAATGTAAGAGTATTTAATTTTATGTTAAAAGATCTATTTAATAATTAAATTAACACTTAAAAATCTATAGTGATAATTTGAAAAACTCAAGAACTTACTTGACATTTAGATAAAAACGGGAGACCTATAAATCATTTACCCTTTATTATTCCCATAAAATATCGACGTGCCCATTTAATTTGAGCTACCAAGCGTTTGCCATCTCTATCCTAGTGTGAAATTAAATGAGTTACCATCCAAGGCCACCACGTGCACTAACTTACTATGTAGCCATTAAAACATGAAACTAACAATCCATGCATTTTTAATGGAGTAATAACAGTTGAGTACACTGTACACCTCACAAATTTAAGTCATGACTCATGCATACTAACCTACTCATATTTGATTGTGTTTGCATTATATTGTATCAGGAGGTTTCAATTTAATCCTTGCCGAAAGAACATTTACATCTTTTAATTGTAAATTTAATTGTTATTTTCGGTTTGTTATTTATAATATTTTAATTATTATATTTAACAGTTGTAATTCTCATAATTGATTTGAAAAAAAAAAAGCTAATAAGCCTAATCTCTTCAAATCGATAACTAACAAGTCGAATTTCCGCATGAGCTATCACTAATTATATATATTACCGAGAAACGTTCATTATTAGTGATAAAAAATTAACTCATACATAATATGTATCAACTAAAAATATATATTATACATCAATCATAATACCAGATGCCATACATGTAAAATACCAAATACATGTATATACATATATAATTGAACTGAAGCTACCGTCCTCACAATACACTTCCCAAATTAGTGAATATGATCGATTATCCGAATACACACATTTGTACACGTATAATACATACATACGTACAATCATGTACATGCACTCAAAGTCTAGAGATTGAGGAGTGAAAGAAACACCAAATTAAATGGCACACGAAATACTACATGCTTTTAAAGCACAAAATATGCCACAAAACATTAAACGTGTCGTCCAAATGTCAAGTTTTCCGTCGTCCTTTTAGACATTCCCTTTCACTATTATTAAATCCTACTATTAATTACTTGTGCATAATCTAAATTGTATGAATTATTTTATAATGTACTGTATAAAATTAATTAAGGTTAATGACTAGGACATCATTATCTTTTTTCAATATTACCAGTTGATCACTTACATTTTAAAGGGTTTCAATTGATCACTCACCTTTTAAAATTTGTCTCAGTTAGTCTATTAGCCATTTTTTTGTTGGTCGACACTTGGTCAATGCACGTGATGACCATTATTAAGGGCTTTTTGTATTTTTCATCTCGAATTAAGTAAAAAAAACTGAAAATTAGAAATAAACTCAGAACCAACCCTTAATTTTAACATGACAAGGCGGAAAAGCCCTTAATAATGGTCATCACGGGCGTTGATCAGCCGGAAAATCGTCAATAGGCCAACTGGGACAAAATTTAAAAGGTGAGTGATCAACTAGGACCCTTTAAAAAATAATGATAAACTGATGATATTGGAGAAAGGTAAGTGATGTCTCCAGCCATTAACCCAATTAATTAATACACACTAATTATAAATATTAAATCTCATAATTATAAAACATATCAGAAATACTATATATACATTTTTTAATAAAACCCACCTACATTAACAAATACAAACATTATAAATAAAATATTTTGATTAAGTGTAAGTATTTTGATTTATCAAAATAAGATAGTTTTTATGAATAGTTTTTAAGGAAAGTTTTATTTCTTATTTCCTTTTTTATTAAATAAATGCTAATTATTTTTTTATATATAAATAACTAATTAAAAAGGGGAAGCTTTCGTGTGGCAACTCACTCATTCTTTTTTGCATCTTTTATAATTTATTTTAGTTGATTGTGATTTTTTCACTCTTATTTAGTTCTTAGCTACCTACATAAAATTTCATGATAATAATAACCTTAATTATAGGAGATAAATTTAAGATTATTTTCATATCTCATTTTCAACTCTTTTTAGAATATATTAATTAAATTCATTTAGCTACTTAAATTTGTTATTGATTTATTATTAATAAATCATTGACGACATATATTGTGCCCATTATTATTTAGGTAAACAAAATTTATAATCAAAATATTGATGCGCATGAGTTAATCGAATAGCCTAGTGAAAAAAGTTCTTGTCAGTAATCAGAAGGTCCAGGGTTCAATACTCACCTCACAGCTAATTTACAAAAAAAAATGTGCGTCATTGGTAAGTTAAATAATCTCTCCAATCCATTACTAAATATTATTAATTCTAAAACATAATAAAATCTATATAATTGAATCATCTTTCCAAAATATTTTCATAAATGGACATTCTAAAAAAATCTATATAATTATTGATTCGCTATAAATATGCTATTTGAAGTGTCATAATAATGATTTGAATTTTATGCTACTCAATTATTTTTGTATTTATTCAAGTCTATTAATCTAGTGGCATCAGTCTTGAACTTATTTTCAAGAGGCATTAGGTTTGATATTTGTATATGAGTATATTTAAACAGATTTTCGGATATTTCAGTCAACTTATAGAATCAGAGTCATATTCAGGAAGGGAATCGAAGTCCGAGCATGATGTGAATTGGAATCACATCTAAGAAACGAAAGTTCATTTGGAGTCACCAGGCATTTCAATCAACTTCGGAGATCAGAGCTACATCCAAAAATCATAGAACTTAAAGTTTCAGATTACGTAGATTGAAGTCATTACATCATCAAAAATGCGAAAGTTTATTAGAAGTCAGATCCATGAAGTACAAGATTATTGAAATTTATTTATTTGAAACTTATCCTTTTATTGCTTAGTTTAGTAGAATGCAGTTTATATTTGTAACATGAACTGTTTGAGGAAAAAAATTAGTCCATATTTAAATTGCATGTTGAATGCAAAGTATTAAATGTTGGAGTTGTTTAGAGAAAATGATAGTCTTACATTCCATGCATTTGGAGTGTAGCTTTTAGTACAGGTGGTGGAAGATTATCTCAAACACTCCTAAAATCTGGCTTTGGACGTGGCTACTTCACAACGGCAATCAACTCAATCTCCTCCTCTTCCTCCTTTTCTTCACTCTCTGACAACGACGACCGTACTTATCTCCTCTAAGTACAACACCCCCCCCCCCCCCCTTCTCTATAAATTACCCCCTTTCCATTTCCAAAATTAAATTGGAACAAGGAAAATATTAGCCTCAGAATATACAGAAAATATACAGGAAATAAATGGTTTTCCAAGATTCAGACCCCCTTGGTGAATTGAGGTTGCCTCCTGGTTTCAGATTCTATCCGACTGATGAAGAGCTCATGGTCCAGTACCTATGCAAGAAAATTGCTGGCCAAACCTTCCCTCTCCAGATTATTGCTGATATCGATTTGTACAAATTCGACCCTTGGGTCTTACCTAGTAAGATTATTTTCCCGACTTTTCGATGTAGGATGTATATTTTAACACTCTTCGTATTTACCAGTGTAATAATGTGATTGAATATTTGAATGCATGTGTAGGCAAGGCCATGTTTGGTGAGAAAGAGTGGTACTTCTTTAGTCCAAGAGACAGGAAGTATCCAAATGGTTCCCGGCCAAACAGGGTCGCCGCTTCTGGGTATTGGAAAGCCACCGGAACAGACAAGGTTATCAACACTGATGGTCGGAAAGTTGGGATCAAGAAATCTCTGGTTTTTTATATTGGAAAAGCTCCTAAAGGAACCAAAACCAATTGGATCATGCATGAGTATAGGCTCTCTGAATCTCCCCAAAAAAGTGGAAGTTCCAAGGTTATTACAATTCCATCACTTATGTTTATACAAATGAAGGCTCTGTTTTTACACTTCTTTCACAGAGGCTTAAGTATGTGGTTTTGTGTTGTAGTTGGACGATTGGGTACTGTGTAGAATCTACAAGAAGAATTCAAGTGGAGCAAAGCCTAGCTGCGAAGGAGATGGTTCATCCTCCTCCTCTTCGACTCAACTTTCCGACATGCTTGAAACCTTACCAGAAGTGGAAAACGCATTGCCTTATCAACAAAATCAGTTCGACTGGACTGCTCTGGCCGGTGGTGTAACCTCGTTGTCGGAAGTTGGTCCACCACCAAGTCAGATGCAGCTGAACGGCTCTTTTATGCCGCCTGCTCATCAAATGAACCATGCGACTGGGTTAGATGAACAAGTTGAAAGTCGTGTGGTAAGAGCTCATCAAAACTCAGGTGGATACATGTTCAACACAAACTCTTTTACCCAGGAATGTGCAAACTCGTTCGACCCCTTTGCGATTAGGTACCCCATTCAAGATTACAACTCTCGCTTTTTACACTGATTCAGATATGAAAATATAGTTGGGTATATTTGTGTAAATATAGAAATCATTTGGAAATCCAAAGAGGAAATGTTGGAATATCAAAAGACAAAAGTTGCCATGTACCAGATAGTCACCCAGTTTTGATATCAAAACTCAAAAGAGGAGGTTAACATTTAATTTTCATAGTTATTGTTAGAGTGTGCTTGTATTTTTTTTCTTAAGATTGAAATTCAGAATGTTCATCAAATGTGCTCTACTACTTCAATTGGTTCAACTGTTTTCTTTCCTGGTTAAGAAATTCTAGAGATAAAATAATGGATCATACTTAAACATTACAAACGCATCTTATTTTATGAACTACATCCGTTCTGAAAACTTCTATGTCAAACAAATATAAGATGGAAAAACTTACGATTGTAAAAAAATATGAGAGTGCGGTGAGCGTGGATCGAACACGCGACCTTCAGATCTTCAGTCTGACGCTCTCCCAACTGAGCTATCCCCGCATGATGTTTATTTACATCACATCTTTGAACAAGACCAGTGAACTTTCACAGTCGACTACAGTCCACATGTTTTCTCTACAATCTTAGTCGACAAGTCGTATTTCCCTTGTTGATGGTATGTTAAAACCGTTTATAATATTTATCTTTTTTTTGTAAATTAGCAATGAAGTGAGTTTCGAACCCAGGACCTTTTGGTCACTTGCAAGAGTCTTTTCCACTAGCGGTGGCCGATGAGGTGAGTTTATACTATTCATTTGATTACAAAAGATAGACTAAACATAGATCGTACGTAGTTCCTGTAAAGCGCTAGTTATTTATCGTTCATTAAATTGTTTATAATATTTATTTTTATTACAAAGAATAGACCAAACATAACCTAACTCTTATCTAATACTCTCTCCATTTCATTTTAATTGACTTCATGTTAATCGAAATTAATTTATTTGACCATCAATTACTTTATATATACATTATATAAAGTTACAATAAGATAATATTATCAAAATATTTTAAAAACGTATTCAATGATATCAATTTTATATTTTCGGACGAATGAAGAAAAAGTAATTTGTAGTCAAAGTTTGACACGTATTTCCAAAACATCAATTAAATTGAAATAGAGGGAGTATGAAGTATGAGTAAACATGAATTATTAACGATTTGTGTGACGAATCGAGTAACTTTTATTTCAAACTTATTAACGAGCCGATTTTTTGAGATCTTACACGTATAGTAACTAGAATTTCCAACTAAGCAAACCTGACCAAAGCAACGTTCAACTACACTCGAAATTAGTCGCCTATGCATTTTGGGGGAAACAATAGATACACCCGAATAGTGTTTTTTGAAATGTAAATGACTATTTGCCCCTGAACAAGAATTAAACACTTACACTACCATTATAAAGAGGGGAACAAAATCGTTATTTCATTCCTTAAAAAAAGTACAATTTGGTACTGTTTGGGTGTATGTATAACAACTCAATAGTTCGAAGAGGCTCAATTTCATTGGCTTTTTTTCATCTGGGCACCTGAACTTCTGGTTTTATAACAAATAGGCACCTGGTGAACCTTTTATAACAAGTAGTCACCTGAGACCAAAATTTGGCACCTGAACTTTTGGATTTCACAAATTTTTGTAAGTTGTAGATTCGTAATAGACAATATACTTGTTCCTCTACAAGAACTTGAATGCCCCTCTTCAGGGATCAGAAAAAAAGGCGCGGAGGGACAACTCCTTCCGTTTGAGAAATTTGGTAAACTACCACTGTTGGAGGCTCCAATTAAATTTCTACCATGAAATCTTTTTTAATTGGAAAATACCACAAAAAATGGGTGAACTGACTAAATTGCCCCTCATTAAATATATTATACAAACCTTCTTCTCACTTTATTCACTTCAACTCACTCTCTTCCTCTCAACCCTAGCCTCCACCATTGTTACAAAGTTCAAAAGAATAAAAATCTCAACCTCCTAACATCCAATCTCCACCTTCTCCAAGCGCCACCATCCACGACTCCACCAGCTTCGTCCAAATCACTCCCGCCCGCCTCCACTGTTCGTCGAAGAGAAAAGGCCGACGAGGGTGACCATTGTTTGTGGGACCGATTCCAAAATGGCTTGAGGAGCTTTCAAGTTTCAACTTTTATGGGATTTCTATTTTTCTGTTATTCAGCTTAAAGATTCATTTTTTATGGGATTTAAGAAGCTTCAGATTTTTCTTTTCCATTTACTTGAAGTTCTAATTTTTATGGGTTTTCTCAAGGATCAAATTATACTTACATAGGTATTTTAAAGTTGGGATTTTTATTGAATTTATGAAGCATCAGATCTTACTTATGTATCTATATTGAAGTTTTGGTTTTGATTATGTTTGTATAGGCAACTTCAGGTTACTATCAAAATGAGGATATCATGTCTCATTTTATTGGTAGGTTGTTAAACATTTGCAAAGAAGAATGATGCATTAGAGATCTCTTGTCGAGCACTGGAATTTGGTAGATAGGGGTATGACTCAGGAGGTGGCATGACACAGTTATCACCATTAAAGTATAGTCTTCGAGGGAAAGCCCAACCCTTCTCGAAAGTGAAAGTGGATGCATCTTTGCGGAAGAGAAGTATAATAAAGTATTATGTTGGTATTATGTTGATATAGTCTCGTTTCTTATAGTTTATTGTTGTTATAATCTCGTTTCTTAAGTTTTTGTTGCACAATTTAGGGTTACAACAATGTTTAATAAAAATGTGGCTAAATTTACATTAAAAATTATAAATATATGTGTAAATTTTGTTCTTTTGGTACTTTAATATTGTAGATATAAAACTTTGTTCTTTTGAACTTTGTAACATCAATTTAATGCAAAGATAAATCATGATAAATTTATGTTAGTTGTGAATTTAAAGCAATTACAACGTAATATAATGGAATATAATAGATTATAATAGTCATTTGAACCCAAAAAAACTTAGTTTAAAAAAAAACTTAGTTTAATGCTATCAACTTTCATTAAGGGTAAAATAGTCATTTCACGTAAAAAATGTGGTAGTTTCCAATTAAAAAAGATTCCATAGTAGAAATTTAATTGGAGCCTCCAACAGTGGTATTCTTCAAAATTTCTCCCTTCCGTTTAAGATTCTTAACAAAAATCAAATATTATCTACAATTTATGTTGACTCTACTGCCTCAATTTGTTGGCGAGCAAGATACTTCTCCCTTCTCTCCTTCTGAGAAGCAAATAGGAAATTATGTCAGTCTAGAGGATTAACTACGAAAAAGCATGAAGAAGAATCAGATTGAAAATAACATTGTGCTTATAAAGATTTTGCGCTACCCACCCATTCATCTATGATGAATCCTTCCCCGGCAGCTTGTGGTCCAGAATCAGCTGAAGGCTTTTTACGAGTTTCGAGTGCAGCCTCAGCTTCACCCAATTGACGTTTCAATTTCTCCAGGGCCTTAAATAGGAGAAAAAATTAGTCAGACAATAACAGCAACCACTTGACATATACAAATATATATACTGGATTGTTCTTACTGGAGTAGGTTTCTCTGGATCCAAGAACGATACACGGAGGACACGTTCCACAGTTACTCGATCTCTGTGTTCATCGAACTGCATAGGGAGAACAAGAAGGAACATTTACTACAATAGCAACTGTTGCAGGACCGTAGCAGCACGGTGACCATATGCCGTGTGTATTAAGAGGGTAATGTCTATAATCAAGATGGCGTCAGTGCTATATAAATTAAGACAAACCACTTGCACAATGAATATATATTTCCAGAGAGCATGTTGCTACAAAAGAAGCATTTGTATTCGCCTTCACTACCTTCGGGTACATGGTAGAAGTGTGCATATGCATTATACAAGAGCACCAATCTCTAATAGGATTATGAGTAACTATCTAAGGAAATCAAACTGTGAAGCAAGTTGCCATGACAAAGCAATTGCACATATTGAAAATTAGAGCTCATTCTAACTGTGTAATTTAAAATATTAGTATGTGTTCATATCGAAAAGACATGCTAAAGATCAACAAAGGAACTCTGTCACACTAACCCAAAGATTTTCTAAGTTGATAAACCGCGCAAACATCCATATATTAGAGAATCAAATCGGATATAGCAGTAAGCCACGCAGACATTAACACTTAAACTTAACAATAATCCTCTTGACCTGTCATCACTCTAAGTACAATCATATGCATCCACCACGTGTACTTAAACAAATATTTGCAAATGAACTAGGGTAAGAAACCCTGAGACAATATGGTTCAGGTATGGGTTACATGTACTTCTCTTCTGCATTACAGCTTAACATGTATTTCCATGAATTTTGAGAAACATAGGTTGTATTTATCGCTCGTTATGGAGTTCTATAGTTTTGTTCTCTAATCAAAATAATGTGTTAAATTTGAAACATGAATTACTAGCGTAGACAATAATACTATCTGGTTGGGTTATGACATAAGAAACGTTCCATTTTCTTCAACGGTTCTTTCTCAACCGTTAATTGATTCAAAACCACTCAATGCCTAATGCAAAACAACTTACCAACTCAGGCGCAAAATCTGTTCCTTGTCTAACTTTGAGGCTCATTATCTTGAATTTAACCTTGCTCTTCTTGTCCACTGGCTTGTCGTTATTTTCTGGCTGTTCCATAAACTTGAAGACTACCAATCACATTACCAGTGGAAAAGTAAGTCAAAGTTCGAAAGAAAATATAAAAACAATGTTTTTAGATTCTCTGGCCAATGTCCAAGCCACTACACTATTTAACAACTTGGAATAAATGGTCGAAGTAATGAAATTACCCGTAGCAATGAGACTTTCTCCAGGAGCAAGAATTCCACCAGGAGGTCTCATATAACAACTCTTCGGTGCAGTAGTCTGGAACTGCAGAGTAAACCAAGTCAGATCATTAGCTTCACATAACGAACTTCAAGTAACTCTATTTCGGTTATCACAAGAAGATTTAATCAAGACGTACAGAACTTTAACTAGCACTAAAATTCCATCTATTAAAATTTAGAAAAATTCAAAACTAGACAAACTTCGCTGGATGGAGGGAGTATTAAATCGGCACCACATCCCGTCTTAAATAGTGCATGAGATTGGGACAATACCTTAAAAGCAACATACGACTTGCTTGTGTTCTTGATCATAACAGCACTCTTCCCCTGCTTTCCCGGTTCGTCTGGAGATAGCAGAAACATGAGAATTATATTCAAAAACTGAAATTGAATTATACTATTGCGAATCGAATAAAGAAGAAATAGGTACAAGGGAAATAGAGATTGTTGGAGGGGTCGAGCCGAAGACGACGCCGAGCTGGAAGAATCGATCTAGCCACCGAGCCGGAGGACACAGAATTATTTAGCTTATTATTATTATTAGCATCTCCGAGTTGCTGAGTAGATGATGATGATGATGAAGCTGTCGGAAAACATACTCTCCATAGCTTCCCGTCTGCAATACTCATCGCTGGTTATGGTTGAAATTGCAAAGTCAGCTTGAAGGAAACAAGAATATAAAGGGAGTATTTTTTAAGATAACAATTTACATAAACTCAACCAAACCTGTCTTCTCATTTCTCATTTTATACCACTTATCAGAAGGTGGGAGGAAAAGAGGATTATCTCTTTTTTTTAATCAATTTATTCGTTAAATTATTTAGGTTCTCAAAAACATACCAATCAACAATCGAACCTTTGACCATCCAGAAATAATTAATTATTCATTATTTTGATGTACATAATTTATATAATTATTTTAATCTTTCAAAATAATTTCACATTTTTTTTATTTTGTAAATTAACGATGATGTGAGTTTCGAACCCAGAATCTTCTGATCACAAGCAAGAGTTTTTTACACTAGGCTATTCGATTAATTCAAAATAATTTCACAATTTTTTAAGATAATATTTATGAATAATTTATTAGTAGACACATAAAAATGTCAATCATTATATATTAAATAAAAATGATACTCCTTCCATTACCTTTTACCTGTTATTCTAACTCTAATTTTTTATTTTGGAGATACCTTTATTTCAAGCATTGAAAATTATAGTTATATATTTAAATATACTTTGTTACTATTTTTTTCTTATTAAATTATCAATTAAGAAATTGTATATAATTTTAAATAATTGTCATTTTATATTTTTAATATACTTTTTAATTATTTTTTATCCTTAATCAATGTACAAAATATTATAAAAACAACTAAAAATTAATGAAGAAACTATTTAGATTTTAAAACGATAGTAGGATATTAATTATCAAATTCGAGTACAATAATGTAGTGCATGGATATACAAAATTAATATGGAAAGTCATCATTATCGTACATAAATATTGTGCATAAAAGTCATACCAAAAGTTTGAGACCCTCAAATTAAAGGTCTGATAATTTCTTATTTTGAATATAATATCAGAAGTTGGCGAGGGATGTGTCTGTCTGATTAGGGATTAGACTAGAGCTTGCTCATTAACTACTTCAAAACAGAAGGTTCGAATGGTTGTATGAAAAGGCAAGTCTGCTTGACACTTTACACTTTAATTATTTACGAGTTGAGCTATATCCGGACACATAAAAGTCAATAAGTCATACAGAAACAATTAAACATGGACTCATATTTTCATGCTTTTTTTCTTTTGCGTAGCAATGTGTAATATATAGAGAAGACCGTAATATATTTAATTGGGATTAAATAATGTAAGTTGAGTGATCGTTCGTTTCCAGGATGAAAGAGAAGGTTGACATTTGGAGATTTGACCAAGTAGAGATTAGTGGTTAATAAACGCGTAATGCATTTACTTTTGTTGGCTTTATTGTTGGTACATGTTAGTTGGATGGTATGAAACTATGAATTGAGTTATACTACCTCCAAACTAAATTATTTGACTTTTCGAATTTAATTCATTTCAAAATTTTGATCATAAGTAATCTTTTATTTTTTTATTTAATTTTTTTTTAAATTGATATTATTGAATTCATCTTAAACTTTTTCCTTATTATATTACTTTTTCCATAAATTTTCTTGAAATATATAAAAGTAATTAATGGTATGTCCACAACTAAAAAAAGTCGATTATTAATAAATTGGAGGTAATAACTAATAACCTCCTTAGTAAGCAACTAGCATGATGGGACTAGTCTGTTATCGGTCCGGTTCTCAGGAGGACCGTGTCCCGCCCGTTAATGGTATCGGGTGGTCCGGGACCGAGCCGATAAGAGATCGGCTCAAAAACCAGAGCCGGCACCTATCCGTATGAGAATCGGGTGGGTTCTCGGTCCGACCCTCGTCTGAAAATGGACAGTCTCAAACGATACCCAAAACCCGAAATTTAAAAATCAAAACCCAGAAGAAAAAATAAGAATGATAACAATTTCAAAGTATCACAAGTTTATACTAATTGAGATTCAGATTCAATATGAATCATCATATGCAAATACTATATACGGTACCTATATACAGTACCCCAACTCTTATTCCCAAATTTACCCTTACGAAATTTCATCATCAACAAATTTTAATTCATTTGCAATTTATCACTCCCTCTCTAGAAGTGTGGGTTTCTTTTTTCTCTCTACCAAACTTATATAAAACTATTAATTTCTTCTCCTTGATCACCAATTCCATTAATGAGTAGATGATGATTGCTTCACGAACACTACAAGAGCTTTATCAAAAAATCTCTCAATTAAAGATAAATTCATACACAATTTACAACTAAGTAATGGGCACATTGAAGAAACAGAAAAAGTAATGGACATAGTTTACTAGTATAAGGACCCGGCGTAACAACTAAAGTCAAATATGTCAATACATAAATAATTTAAAAGGGGTACAGGACCGTTAAAGGTCGCAATTCAACTCAGATTCGTTATACACACCCAAATAGTGATTCTTGGGAGTAAAATTATAATTATGGCTTCTTATTTGTAAATGACTAGATGTAATTTTAGACTATCCACAACAGAGGACAATTAAAAAAGCAATTATCCCCTACTACATCAGATTATTCTTTCACCACATCATCAAATATCCTCAAATATTTTTATACTATGCAATAGGGAACATTTTACAAAATAATTCACTTTTATCTTTCTATCATATCACCAACATACACTTCATAATCTATAATTTTGAAATGGGTTAATTTTTTTAATTATCCAAATAAAACAAATTACATTTCTATTTATAGATCTTTTAAAATAAAAAATATTGATGTAATTTATATAATTTATTTTATCCTTAAAGTGTAGACTAAAATAATAAATTGGACAAACAAATGAACATTTAATCGTACAAAATATAGTTTTACATCAATTTTCAACTTCTGTCACATCTTTTGAGGAGTTTACATGGGAACAATTGAATTGTTCCCTCAATCACATTATCCCCCAATTGTTTTCTATTGTGGAATAATTGGAGAATATTGTCCCCCAATTATTCACTACTAGTCTTTTGGGCACAATCCATGCTTGTGCATCTTAATAAAATAATCATTAAATAAAAATATAAAACTAATAATTATGGAAACAATCGTTGATAATTTGTCATGTAAAAATATTTATTCAAATTTATATTTAAAGTAATTTATAAAGTATTGATTTTGAATTTAAATTTTATTTGTAACTTCTCCTACAATTATGGGATTTTTAGAACATGGGGCTTCACTAAAAAAAAACTAATTTCCCCCTTCCCCAATTACATATAGTGTAGATATTGTGGATAGTCTAAGGGAGATTTATAGGTAGAAAGTTAAGGTGCCGTATAAACATCATCCGTACAAATTTCCGTACGGGGTTTATATAAGGTGCCGTATCTTTTTAAGGGATTAGAGGTGTAAAAATTATACATATACGGATTTATACGGATAAATATTATACGGAACCGTAACCGTTCCGGATTTATAGAGGGACAAAATAATAATTTCGGATATAAAAACACTTTTTTGGTGTGTATAGTCTTGCCAGTTGCCATAATAGGATCTCATTCATTTACTACTACTTGATTTTCTCCCTTTTCTTTTTTCTTTCATCTTTCAATTAGTCCATGATTTTGTGTCTTTAATTTTTTATTTTTCTTTCAATTAGGAATATAATATTGGAAACGTAAGCCGGACTCGTCTTAGATTCAGTGGCGAGACTGCAAAAATCAATTTGCACGTTCTTGTTTAGTGTAGGGAGTATTAATTCAAATGCATTTCGATAAACAAAAGAAACGAGTAAACTTGGCATTATTCTACATTTCTACAAAATCAAAATATATACCCATTCTGATAAATGAAGGTAAGAACAAAGGCAATGAGATCTGATGATTAATTTTTTTTCTTTCTAATTCGGCACTTGTCATGCCCTCGAACCCAGGCCTCGAATCTAGATAGCGAGTATCACCCAATGACCACCAGGCTAATTCCAGTGGTTTAAGATCTGATGATTAATAGAACTAAAATCTAACAGTGGAAGGACCCCAACAGCTCAACTCCATGGCTTTGTTCACAGACATCTCCTTTCTTTTCATCTTCTCAATCTTCATTTGACTGGAACATATCGATTGCGAAAGGGGGCGTCTCTGAGATTGATAATACGAATAGATTTTGGATTTAGCCCTCTGTTGAAGGGCTCTTAAAGGGTAATTCCATCTCGCAATGCCTTGATCTTTCAACGCCTCAACCGCCCCGATGCTAGCTGCAATTATCCAGGCTTTTCTTGCTGCATTCATTTTCAGATTATCTGATTTTCAGGCGAAAATTATTGTATTAAGTGTATGAGATTATATGATTTTGTATTTGGTGCAGATGAATGGGTTGTTTGATTGTGTTTGTGGCATTTATAGGAGATGTAAGAGTGGGATTCAAGTATAGTAGGAGTACTAATTAACAGTAGAAAACAAAACTGGAGGCGTTTTAAACTATGGTTTTGGGGATAAAACCCACGGTTTGGTTTCCTGCTAATAAAGTGGTCAATGTTATTACTCATTACCTGTACCGAATGAATTAGATTCTTTTTTAAATCGTTGTAATTGTTTCTGAAAGGTACTGGTTTTTGCAATTCATAAATATAGATTATGAGTTTTAAGATTTATATAATACCAAAAAATAGTTTAATACATTCTCCAATTATTCTAGCAATTCTTTACGTCAACTAATATATAAATGCAATATAACATAGAGCACTTATATATAAATATTATTCTCTCCGTTTTTTTTATGTGTTTATAGTCTTAATTTTTTATTTTTAAATATTCGTCTTTTTTAGCATAATTAATTGTAAATTTACATTTTCTATATATTTTTTCTTATTAAGTTATCAACCAACAAATTATATACCACGAGGCGGAGTACTCTAATATTTAATGCCTAAAACTCAAAGAAAAAGAAAAAAACACATGACACTCTCTCTCTCATTGAGTTTCGAACCCAAGACATTCTGGTCTTTAGCAAGAGTCTTAACCACTAGGCTATTCGATTAACTTCATTTTAAGTATATATTTTAATTGATAGTTACTTTCTTTCACTTATCAATTATACTCCCTCCATCCCTAAATGATTGGTACATTTCGACTATAGTTCAAAAGTATATTGAGACGAATCTAACAAGATATCATATGACTATATTATTTCTTATTGGTCAATGAGAATTATTGATCAAAGTTTTTAAAGTTTGACCATGTAAAGTCAAAATGTACTAATCATTTAGAGACGAAGGGAGTATTTTACTACTAGTTATCAAAATAAACTTTAATGATATAACTATCTTTAATTATAGGAAATAAAATTACTTTTATGTCTATTATTAAGTTTTCTGAACTTATTGATTAAAATTTGTTTAACCACTTAAAGTTGTTACCCCATTAATTAATTTAAGTGTACCGACCGACTACTAGTACCTTTTAACGTTTGTAAGAAAGTGAAAAAGTTTAAGATACCTCGAATCTATGACATGCCCATGGGTTTTCATATTAAACCGTGTGGGATATGTCCATAATTGGTGGACAAGCCGATTGCCAACATATAATACCATGGTCTCGGCCTCGTGCTTGTTGGAAACTTGGAATGGAGGCTAAGTTAGACGATTTGAAGTGGAAGCTTAAAATCGACACAAAATTTAGGTGGATTTGAAGCGAAAGGGGACAATAATATGGTCCGTGATCAAAAGGATGAAAACATGATTTCGAGTCGAAATGGGTTGGAAATATGGTTGAAAGGGGCGAAGGGAGTAATCCTTTACAATTTTTAAATTTAAATTTCATTAATTTCATTAAAAGGTAAAATAGAAAGTTTAGGCGATTTAATTAAAATCTTAAACTTATAAGAAAAATGCAAATATGACAATTTTTTAGGTACCGAGGGAATAACTTTTACATGATTATTTTTGTACTTATTTTGGCCGTTTGCTACTATCTATTAATTTTTTATGTTGTCCCTGAAATATTTGTTCTTTTCAAGCATGCCCCTGCATTATCGGTTCTTTTAATGTTGCTCTCTGAGTGTGCTTTTTTCAACTTTAAAAGATAAAATAATTGTTATACCCTAATATAAATTTAAAATATAAGAGGTATATTTCACTTAATAAAAATTGAACTCCCCACCCCTCCCCTACCTCTACCCCTACTCCTACCCTAGCGTAGGGCTGCCGCCCTATAACATTTTTTGCTTCACCTTTCTCTTAGGAATACGCCTAAGCTCCATAGAATAATTTTAAGCGAACTTCCAAAATAAAAACAATACCCCACCCTTACCCTGTACCCAACCCAACCCCAAACCTTAAAAGCAATAAATTGATCAGTCTTATTGGTTAATTGCATTGAACATGCGCTCTGCTTCTTCAGCTCAACTTTGATCGTTCCATGAACAACCATCAAAGAATCAACAAACTCATACATAATTCAATCATCACAAACTACGAAAACAATCAAACATAACTCAATTCATAAAAAATTATCGATTATTCCAATGAAAAGTAAGAAACTCATATCCAAAAAACAATAAAGATTCAATCTTTAATCCTGAATGAGAAGATAAACAACAATCCTAAAAATCAAGAACCTATAAATTAAACTGAAATGAATGAAAAAAAATTGATTTTTGGTGAAGCAAACTTACATGGAAACTTGAGTTCTATGGGGTGAATATTGAGAAATTCTCCAGGATTCATGATGATGCAATATAAATCAATCAAAAAATTAGAAAATCAACAAAGAGGAGAGTAAGAAAATGAAATGAAAAATCAATGCTAGATTTGTTGTTGCAAGTTCATCTTTTTTATGAAATTTTATTCATTTTCTAATGTGTCTTGTTCACTGGAAGTCATGCTGATAACTGATTAAGGCAGTAGGTTATGGATAACTATCCACTTAAGATATGGGATATCTGTTGAGTGTGTGTCATATACATATGTAGAATAGGAGTGCTTGCATATAAGTTTTAGGGCAAATGGCACAGGATATCACTAACGTTTGATTTATTTATCACATTTATCACTGACGTTCACTTTCATGTCAAAGACATCACTCATGTTCGAAAATTGCTCAACCCGTCTACTTTTGATCAATTTTACGTAAAATCGTATTTTTTAACACAAAACTAAGAAGGGTAATTTAGTCACTACACTTTAAATTATTACTAAATACTTTGAGATATTACATTTCCCCCCCAAACTATGCAATATCTCAAAGTATTTAGTAATAATTTAAAGTGTAGTGACTAAATTACCCTTCTTAGTTTTGTGTTAAAAAATGCGATTTTACGTAAAATTGATCAAAAGTAGATGGGTTGAGCAATTTTCGAACATGAGTGATGTCTTTGACATGAAAGTGAACGTCAGTGATAAATGTGGTAAATAAATCAAACGTTAGTGATATCCTGTGCCATTTGCCCTAAGTTTTAGGTATTTGTAAGAGATGTGGATCTCTGCTTTGTAGATAGAGTTTATAGATTACCATTGCCCATCTCGGTACACTAGTGTTGGCTATGAGCCAGATCGGATTTGGTTGGGGCTAGATCGGGTTTGGGGGTTGGGAGGGTAGGATGAAGAAGGAGTGGGGTTTAACTTTACTTATGTGAAATTATCGTCTATATTTTAGATTAGTAATAGGGTATAATGGTTATTTTGTCTTTTAAAATTGAAAAAAACGCGTTCAAGGGGCAACCTGAAAAAAATTAAAGATTTGATAGTTTAGGAACTACGTAAAAAATTGGCTAATTCACATTTTACCCCTTATACTATCAAATTAGTTTTAATGTGCCCTATACTTCTAATCGTTTAATGTGCCCCTGAGACCTCCTCTGGATCGGTTTCTTTCATTTAATCAGGCAAAATGACTATTTCACCCTTATTACTTATTCGAAAGTATATGGGCAACACTATAGTATTTAACATAATTAATATTAGACCCCACTCCTTCTTCTTCGACACACACTACTCCCCACACATTTTTCATCTTCAACAATCCTTCACTCCCCCTCCATCGTTCCCCTCCCCCATTCCCCACCCCCACACATTATCATCGACCAACTACAGTCATCAATCCCAATCTACACCCCTAGTTGATCTGTAGCCTCTTCCCTCAGCCATAGCTTCATTGGCGACAAGAACAATAACAAAAAAATATTAACTTCAACGCATAAAAAGATCAATCCCCACAAATTACTTTCCAACAATCAAGAAAATAAGAGCAGCAGGATATGTAAGAGATTGCATTACAAATCTCATTCAATTTTTTCAAAAACACTTCAATCATCATTTTTTTAAAATATTAATGATTTCCAAAATCATTAACTCTAAAAAAAGTTGTCAATCAAGAAAAAAAATTGAGTCGGGATCTATGCGTTTTCACAATCATGTGAACTTAGAAGGAAATTGTGTAGTTGGATAGTGGTTAATAACACTAGATGTCTGTTCAGCTTGTGCAAATGCATTTATCATATTAAAATATATGATTTCAATTAAATTTTATATAGAATTATGACGATAAAATATTCTTTATTATGAACTATATTTAAAGTATTTGTGCATAAATATAGTATTTTATGTAATTTTATTTAACTTATCTTAATTAAACTTAAATTTAATGCCTAAAATAATATTTTTATATAAAATTATATTTAAATAATAAAATAACTAATTATCGTCCTAAGTTGTAGGAGCATGTGAGCTTCAAATTCCTCCTTTTCACATTAACACGTTAATTCGTAATTAACTAACTCCCTAAATTAAAATAAATGAGGACCAGAGTACTTCAAATATTTTCATTTTTTTTTGTAATTTAGCAATGAGGTGAGATTCGAACCAGGAACTTCTGATTACTAGCGAGAGTCTTTTCCACTAGGCTAAAATTTTTCATATAATCAAATTATACACATTATATATGAACATCACGGAAGTTGATTAGCAATTGATCTTATATATATGAATAAGACAATAGAAAATATGTAGAAGAACATATGATGTTAAAACTAATTAGGACCCCAACAGCTCAAGTACATAACTTTCCTAAGTGAATCCTCAGATTCCTTGAATTTATCATCTTTAATATGTTTTGTAATGAATGTCGAAGAAGATCCAGACAAGGTCTTAGCCTGAAGAGAATATGTCCTAATTTGTGTGTTGGCATGTTGTTGTAATAACTTGATGGCATAATTCCATCTGCAGAAACCTTGATCTTTCAGCGCCTCAACTGCTCCTATGCTTGTTGCCACAATCCATGCCCTTCCTCTGAAACTGATCATTTTCTTCATCTTCAAATAATCAAATTGATTGTTTATGCTTGAGAATTGTTTGGTAAGTTTAAAAGTGATGATGAGTTGAAGGGTTTGAGTGACACTTGTTATTTATATGTAGGAGTTTGAGAATAAGAGGAACTGGTTTGATGAGTTGATGGTTAATAAGGCTCATGGTTTCAGATAGATGGTATCATAGACTATTAAAAAGGGGGGCTTCCCTTGAATCTGGGCATATACAAAAACAACTAGTATTTGTAAAGCAACTTGTGCTAAGTTTGTCTCTTTCGGAAAAACAAATTTATTCATGCTGGAGACAAACTTGCACATCAAAGTTGATACTGATAATATTAAATGAACAATAACATTAATGGTTGGGGATATCGCTAACGTGTAAAAAAATCCAATATTATTACATTATTTACATCTCAAATCGATCAAATATAATCACTAATATAGTAAATATCACTCAATCTTGTCACTCCGTTAACTCCTTCAATGACATGACAACATGTGTTAGTTTTAGACGGATAATTTCGTACTTTCATATTTCTTTCACATAAAACTTTAAATCTTACTTATAAATACCAAAAATCTTCAAGGTGTTGTAAAATAGCTCAAATATATCTATATAAGACTACTACTTGATGGATGATACTAAAGAAATTTTTAATAAACTTTCTAAGAACAAATGCTTGGATATGTTGAAACTTAATCTCCAAGAATGAACATGCTATGTGTCATTCATTTGTTAAACTTAATCTCCAAGAATGAGTATGCTAGGTGTCATGTATTTGATGCTAGTTGAAACTTCAACTCAAAGGAAATCATTTCATAACACAAGGTAGTATTTTGTCTCTAATTCCTTTTAAGTTTTAACATATTCTAGTTGATTAGATGACAATACAACTCCCTCCATCCTTAAAGAATCTGTACACTTTGACTTTCATGCTCAATAAAAACACTATTTAAAATATAAATATTTCTTTTTTCATATGTGAAAAATTATAAGAAGTTGATATTTCAAATATATATTGAGACGAATCTAACAAGATCTCACATGACTATATTATTTCTTATCGTTTAATGTGAATGCTTGATCAAACTTCATAAAGTTTACCCACAAAAGCCAAAATATATCAATCATTTAGGGATGGAGGGAGTAGTATTTTACTTTTTCACGTTTTGGAGATAAAAATGGTGCAATAGCCTCATTTGTCGAACTTGCATATATCATATAGAGTCTTTTGGTGTGGAAATTAATTTCCTTCGAGCTACTCCCTCCATCCCTAAATGATAGACTCATTTACTTTTTCACGGTCTCCGAGACACAACTTAAAACGTAAATATTTTTAATTTTACATGTATAAAAATTATAAAAACTTGATATTTAAAAAATATACATTGAGACGAATCTAACAAGATCTCATATGACTATTTTATCTCTTATCGATTAAATACAATTTACAGTCAAAACTTTCGAAGTTTGACCCAAAACGTCAAAATGGATCTATTAAATAGGGATGGAGGTAGTAATATTTTTTGTCTTTCGTTTCTTTAACATATTCTAGTATGATTATGCCCTTTATTTGCAAGTATAGCAATTGAGGACTTCACATAGGGGTAAAGTAGTAAATTTGTTCTTAAAAAAACACTGTTTTGGTGTGTGCATAGTGTTGCCCTATTGTAGTTGATAGATGAAAAAAATAAAATTTTCTTCCCTTTCTTGCGTTTCATAGACAAAAAGTGTACTCTAACCCCTTTGTTGATGTAGCATAATTTAAATAGCAAGGGAAGCCCCTGACTTCCACTAACATATTCCAAACAATTGAGGATACTAAACAAATTAAGTATTTCAAAATCAAAATGCTCTATTTACACAGCCTCTCAAACTATGTTGGATTTCAACTCTTGCTTCTCATCTCCCTTTCTAGCCTGAACCTCTTCTCATTAAATTAATTTGCACTTGGTTATTATGTAAATTATGAATTTATACACATCTGGGTTGACAATAGTATTATTGAAAAGAAGAGGTTATGAATTTTTTTTTTTTATTATTATATATTGTTATGTAAAAGTTGGTCCAAATGTGGGAATCCAAAAGGTAGTAGAAAGTGGAACCAAACACAATCCTCTGCTCCTTAGATCTTCTGTATCCTTGGCCTTATTATCAAGATGCTGCATTGTCAATAAAATCCCATAATGTTCAGTATATTACGTAGCCAAACTAACAATATGATTAATTTTAAATCAGAACTTATAT
Organism: Echium plantagineum; assembly: GCA_003412495.2. NCBI lineage: Eukaryota > Viridiplantae > Streptophyta > Magnoliopsida > Boraginales > Boraginaceae > Echium > Echium plantagineum. The sequence goes on from CM016564.1 coordinate 21,303,690, forward strand.
GGAGTATATCTTTGCTTTGATTGATACGAGTGTAACAGGTGATCCAAACTCGACAAAAATAAATGATGTGATTCAATAATACCTTCTGGTTTTGCACAAGAGCCCCATTTCTCATGTATGGTGTAGTCAATACCTGAAACCATGAAATAATCGTCTACTCAATAGATTACTATCGCAATGTGTGCACATTTCATCAAGTTGATGATGCAAATATATGTGGATTATCACACATACAATAATGTATACATGATTTATATTATAACTTGCCATCGTGTTGTTTATCGGCATCATCATAGTCATAGATAGGAAAGTAACTAACTCTAACTTATGTAATACGGAGTAATATATAATGGGAAGACTTACGTTGACTTGGTCGTGTAGAAACTTAATGTACTCAATAGCTTCGGAGAGCACTGAAGCTGTATCTGTCTGAAATTCGACAAAAAACTATTTCAAGTAATAATCTAGCTACCAAAATAGATACTCCATATAAATACAAGTAGAAATTTGAGAGAATATATAGAACAAAGGAGAAGGAAGTTTTGTTACCTTTCCAAAAGGTGAAACTAATTGTTGAAGTGCATTGATTCTGTCTCCCATCTTCTCTTTCCTAACCTGATCAATCAATTATGAATTATAAGGTGATCATGACAATCTAAATAAAAGCTTATTATATCGAATTTATGCATACCTTAAAGGCTGGAGAATGTGATGAAGATTCACTTCGGGATCTTTTGTTTGATGTTTCTGTCTGAATTTCCTATGTTATAAGAATGGGAGCAGTATGACCTATGGAATCTCTAAGAGTATGACGAATGAAGATATTATAAGAATAGTCACCTTTTGTTGTTCATCAATGGTGGGCGTAGTAACTTGTGTCTGCAATAAAGGGACGAAGCTTGAACGAACATCATTAATGGCAGCCGTAGTTGTGTTCCAAAATAGTGTATGATTCGAAAACTGCACCTGTCCAGTTCCAGTAGCATAGTGTTGTTGTTTTGAAGGTGAAGTGCCTCTAACTATAAACTGAGGGAACTTACAACAAACATTATTGTTACTTGGATTATTCCAACTACTATAACTTGTTTGATAACTATTACTTGGATGATGATGATTATCTAATGCTAATAAACTGGATTGATCCTCATACGTCGCCTCAGAATCACTGCACGGTTTATCGTGTAGTTTTTGTCTCCAGTGGTATTGGTCTGCAGACTCGTGGTCATGGAAGTAAGTATTTGAACTCATTTGGTCTTCAAGCATCCAACGGAAACTGGTGGCGTTTCCATCAGCGTTTTCATCTCGGCTGTTCAACCATATTAATATAGTGTAATCAAGAATCTTTTCTTAGTAAAGATAAACTAGTCAGAAAACTCATCCAAATATATCTAGAAAAAGGGAAATACTTGTATGTGTACAATTGTGCTCATTCAAAGAACATTTCTACCGGATTTTAGTGCTAGTAGTATGGGTACAGCATGAATATAATTATCAGAAATTTGATTATTTAAGCATTGTGTTTAAGTACGTATTATCGACATATATCATAATGACCGCATAAGCTAGTAAAAAAGTCATAATTTGGTTCTAGTTTTACTAGAGTATAATCTACGATTAATAAAGGCGACTATATATTGTTGTTCATATTCTCACTGGTTAATGAGCACCGAACTATTCTTAAATTTTGAGGTAGCTAGCTAGGTACGTAGCTCGAGTCATAGTTTGATAATGGTATAGTTAGGGAAAATAATTGATGAAGTAGACACAGCTCAAAAGTGTGTAAAGTAACTTACAAAACAGGCTGATTATTCCAATCCATGGCTTCAGAAGACAGGCCTAAACCCATCATCTGCAAATTCGGCTGACCACCGCCACCACGACCACCCGCTCTAAGGCTGCCAGGATATTCCTGATGGATTGGCAGACTTTGAGAAGTCTTTCTAGGCCAACCAGAGCTTGATGTACTGTTCAGTGTTGCAGAAGTTGATGAGGTTTCATCACCATTTTCACCACATCTTGTATTATTCCTTGATGTATCCCACCAGTTACTGTTGTTTCCTACTTGAAATTCTTCTGCCATTTTTTCAAGAATTCACCTAAATAGAATAGGAGTTTTGTTTGTTGTCCACTTACTTCTTTGGCTTCTTCATTCATAGAAAAGTTTTGTGCTAAGTTTCATACCACCTAAATCAAATATGTAAGCTTCATCTTTGTATTTGTAGTGGTACCTAAGGGCAAGGTTGTCATTTAGAGATGCTTCACTTTTCTCCATAGATAAATAAAAACAAAGTTACCATATGTATAAAAGTTAAAAAAGAAAATCGATAATCACTCCCATGGGATCGACTATGTACACACCAGAATAATTCTTTTCTAAAGTAAAATGTCCGTTTTACACCCACAAAAAATTCCTTACCTACTATAATTTCGCAGAGCATAATAGTCTTTTTGTACCAAAAAACTAATATTTTGATAAGTGTATAACAGATCATCACCTATACTTCAATTTCGTGATAAATAATTTATTCTCTCATTTATAGTTTGTCTTTAATCATGGTAACAAAAGAATTAGTCATTATAACTTATTGAGTAAGTTTTGCCTAGTCGATAGAAAAAAAGTTGTTGTGACTTAAAATTGACAAAGGCCTCACCCTCACGTCATATTAAGCTAAGACTACTTTGATTAAGAAGTTAATTGAAGTGTTATGAGAGAAATTAAAGTTGAGTCACACCAATAAAATGGTTGATGAAGCATGTGATAAATTGTTATTAATAAAACAAATATATCCACTTCATGAATAAGATTGGTACCAATTGACATGCTTTAGAGGACGGACTACCGAGCGTGCTCCTCATAATTTGACTTGAGAATAAGATTATTAACTCAAAAAGTTACCCCACATATTTTCCAAACCATCTCATTGTTAAACTTTTGAAATGATAATAGGTTAAGAAAAAGTTACAACAACAGGCTCAAAACCCTTAAAATTATACTTCTATAAACTTTCATATATGGTTGAGCTAGTATACCAAAACTGTTTTTTATGTAATTGAAATTAAAATAGAATTATAATTTTAGAAGAACATCGATATAAAATTTTAGTATTTATATACTCCCTCCGTCCCTAAATGATTGGTACATTTTGACTTTTGTAATCAAACTTTAAAAAATTTGATGAAGAAGTCTCACTAAACGATAATAAATAATATAGTCATGTGGGACTCAAGCTGTTACCGGTCCGGTCCTGTCCGGGTATCCACTCTCCCGGGACCAGACCGTTAGGTTACCGGTTTTATCCTGCCCGGACCGATAACTATATTGGGTATATTTTTGGGACCGCTACCTATCCTATAACTTATCGGGTGGATATCGGTCGGGACCGGTTCCAAGTATATCGGACAAGAAAATAAATTCAATACAAAAATCCTTAAAAGAAAATTAAAATAAATAATATAATATCTAAAGATTAACATATGATTTGTTATCGGATACTCTATCGGGTAACTTATTGGGTATCGTTTTTTTTTACCCGTTCCAGGACCGTTATCTTACCTGGTGGATAAACGGACCGGGAATTTCGGACCGGGTACCGGGTGGATCTCGGTTCTCCCGGACCAATAACAGCCCTATGTGGCTATGTGGGACCTTGTTAGATTCGTTTCAATATATATTTTGAAATATCAACTTTTTATAAATTTTTTTGCATGTAGAATCAAAGGTATATATTTACGTTTTAGACTGTATTTTGTTGACCATGAAAATCAAAATGTATCAATCATTTAAGGATGGAGGGAGTAGAATTTAAGTTTAGTTTCATTAAAAGACAAAACACCCTCATATTTAATTAGCTATTTGATCTCATTACTTAATGGCAAATGATAATGTTGTATCCGTTGTATTATCTTCATACTAAAATTATGTTCAATTTATTTTAAATCTATTTATTTGATTAATGATGTTTGATAAAATCATAGAGTATTTTTAAATTAGTTTATATAAAGGGTTAAAAGTGAAATTGAACTTAATTTTGTTTTGCTATATAAAAATGATTCTGATATAATCACTAACCTTATTTAAGAACAATTGGTTTTTATATTATCACTAGCCTTATTATATTGAGGATCGTTCCACACATTTTTGGAGGAGAAGGTGAGTGAGTGCAAGTTGACAGTAAAAAACACATAGTTCTGCTGAGTTCCCAGACAATGGACCACGCTTCCACTATAAAAATGTATACATAATAATAGCGAAACAACTTGTGTTTTTGAATACTCGTAGCTTGTTAGGTTAGTTTTGTTTTGTTTCTCTAAAATATATGCGTGTCTTCTAAATTCTTCATTTTTGGTGTTATCTGACGCCGAGTAGCAACTAGCAACAATATAACACTATACCAAATTCACGACTCATCATAGCTGTCCTTATAACCTAAACATCATCACTTAGCTTTTACTTCTTAACCCAATATATATAAATCCCTTAAAAACAATAAAGCGTGGGAAAAATAATCACATGCAATGGAATGGAATGAGTCAATTCATTTTCCACCAACAAATGTAATTCTATGGAAAATAAAAAACTACTCCCTCCGTCCCTAAAAGATTGTCACATTTTGACTTTTGTGGTCAATTATAACAAAATTTGATCACGAATTTCTCATTAAACGATAAGAAATAATATAGTCTTGTGGGACCTCGTTAGATTCGTCTCAATATATACTTTTGAAATATCAACTTATTATAATTTTTTCGCATTTAGAATAAGAGATATTTATATTTTAAATTGTGTTTTATTGACCACCAAAAGTCAAATGTGACAATCATTTAGGGACGGAGGGAGTATTAAATAAATGAACGTGAAAGAGGGATTGTGAAATGACTATGACTCACCGTGCGTCATACCGAATTTGACTTTTGTATTTATCAAATCAAAAAAGTCAACTAGTGGAGTCGGCACGTTGCGCATGCTGTTTGTGGGCCTCTACTCGACCCCCAAACACACTCTAAATTTGTAAACATTCTATCAACCCATTATTCTAAATTCTAATTGTTTCTCCTAATTGGAGTATGTGGTATTGACTATTGATCTTGAAGTTTATTGTGTGCGAGGGGCAGTCTTCCGGGAAAGTCCGAATATTATAAAATGGATATTCAAAATACTCCCTCCATCCCTAAATGATAGGGTCATTTGATTTTTCACGGTCTCCAAGACACGACTTACAACGTAAATATCTTTTATTTTGTACACGAAAAAATTATAAAAAGTACATATTTTAAAAATATTCATTGAGACGAATCTAACAACATCTCATTTGACTATATTATTTCGTATTGGCTAATAAAAATTAATAGTCAAAGTTTACAAATTTTGACCAAAAAAGTCAAAATATCCCCATCAATTAGGGATGGAGGGAGTATTATATTTCAAAACGGGTGTTCGAAATACTTAAATATATTTTAATTTAAATATATATATTAATTTATGTTTAAAATATATAATTTAAATTTCTTTGTAAAAAATGTATGTTCAACTGAATGGGGCCAAACCAACAAGATCCACGCATTTTTAGAATAGTATCATTAGCTCTTTTGCATGGGACTCTCAATTTTAAATGACCCAAAAATTTCAAACACTTTCTACGAATAAATAAATAAGAACATGCTCAATTCATATTTAATCTAACAGTAGTTTATTGCAATTAGGGGTGTACAGTGTACTTAAAATCTAAAATCGAACAGAACTGACCCAAATAAAAAATAACCTGAATTTTTGGAACAGACATGCCAACATTTGACGATCCCACGACCCACGGGCCACGTCGAACCAAATGGGGTCCAGTAATCCATTAACGGGTGAATCTGGCCCGGTTTGCTAGGGGCTCTCGGCCTATCAAACGTGATAGGGGCTGACCATTATTAGTAGCCAGACCATTATTAGTTATGCACTTATGCAGTTATGCATATGATATAGTATAAGGCTGATCCGGCTATTTGGTCCGATTGAATAATCTCATAGAAGTCTAATAGTAGTATAATTATATAATTATATATAATGTCTAAGGCTTAAACAAGTCACACGCATATTCTTATTCTTTTGAATTTATTTATTCATTTTTAGTTGATAATTACTCTTTTTCAATTAACTTAGTTTAATTAGTAGTAACCTAACTAAAACTCTATGATAAAAATTGCCTTTAAAAATAGGAGTTCAATTTAAAAAATATTTTTATATCTTATTTTTTATTCTTTTTGAAAATATACACCAGTTAAATGCATCGAACTACTTCTATATGTTATTAATTTTATTTAAATCATTAATAAAAATATGTGTATATAATTTTTTGAATAAACAAATATTAAATTAAATTAAATATTGATGCGCACAGACATTAACTGTGTACCATGACTAATTTAGTTGGCAGAAGAAAGGCTTGACCACCATCATCTGCTTGTGGAGAAGTACAATTGCCGGTATGACGGGTAATTTGATTATATAATTAGAAAATAAGTCTAAAAAGGGAAAGACAACAGGTTTAAGTTTAAGGATTAATCATTCGATGGTTGGTCATCTGCCAGATTTGTTATTGAAATTTCCCCATGTTATGCTAAATGTATTGTTAAACACAATTTGAAGACAGACTGAAAAGGATTGAGTAGCTTAGTATACATCTATACTGTAAGTTGTCACCAAATGTGCTTCCTCAGCTCCCTAAACATCTTGTTATCTTAAAGCATGCGTCAATGTCCACTTTCCATAGCTCTTTCTCCACTTTCCATCCCTCCCATTGTATCGTACAAAGGCTTATTCAATGTCTCCGGCAGAAAAAACGCCAACAATCCTCCAATTACACCACAGGCACCAAACACCACAAACGGAATACTATCGCCTAAAACAACCACGAATGGTGCTAATATTGCTCCCATCTGAGACGCCTGAGTTGCGCACCCGAGTGCTGCATTCCTAACTGTGGTCGGGAACAACTCTACTGTGTAGATGAACAATAAGTTGTAAGTTCCTGCCATTCCGAAGATCCCAATAATCCCACAAACCATTCTTACCACTTTAAAGACTCCATGTCCACTTACCAAGCATCCGAAAATACAGGCAATGCCACTTACCCATTGTGTCGCTATGGCTAATGGCTTTCTTCCTAGCCTGTCCAACAACAGAGCTGTGAACAAAAATGCAGGCATTTCTGCTACGGAATTTAGCAGAACATTGAGGTATAGATTCGTGCCAAGGTTTACGACGTTCAAACTGAGTCCGTAATAAACCACTGCACATGTGAAATTGATCGTGACAGCTAGAAGTAGACGAATACGAGTCATTGGTGACTTCAACACATCAACAAGCGAGCCACTAACTGCATTACTGAACTCCATTTCTGTCGTATCACCATCTTTGGATTTCACTGGAGAATCAGAACCTGATTCTTCATCAAGCGCAAGGACTACATTCTGAGGAAGATGTTTTCCATTCCTTAAGGCAATTGAGCGCATAATCTTCATAGCACGATTCATCTGTCCTCGTACGAGGCACCACCGGGGGGACTCGGAAACAAAAGGGATTATGATAAAAAGGAACAGAAAGGATGGAATTGACGTGGCGACATAGAGTACTCTCCATGATTGGAATACATAAGCTATACCAGATAGAGCAGCTATACCACCTGAGAAGAAATAAAACGTAGACATTCCAGCAACTCCCCGCATAGTTGGACCAATAGGCTCTGTAGCGAGAACGAATGAGCAAAGGCCAACGCCACCTGTGCTGAAACCAGTGAGTAGCCGAAACAGAACATATATCCAGTAGTTTGGAGATAGAGCTGTCAAGCAACCGAAGATCCCATTCAGAATGCAAACTGCAGTTAGAGAGCCTTTTCTTCCCAGTTTTGAATCTGATAGATGGCCAAATATGCCTGCACCTGGAAGAGTAACGAAAGATAATGTTAGTTTCGGACTTCCACAACTGCATTTAGAGTCAAAGTTGTGATTACAAACAACCATTCACTACTAATCCACTAACCACACAAGCCATCAACTGCATATGGATGATTTGTTGTTGTATTTCACTTTAAGTCGATTAAAATTAATCACACTATCTATTCATTCTTATTTCAATTACCTACTTAGTTTATATAAATAAGGCATCCAAATAAAAGAATATTACTTGTTTATAATCTGGATGCTTTTGCAAATAATTATTAGACGCATTGATGAGTGTGACTTAGATTATCGAACATTTTTTTGGTATTGGTAATACCAAATAGCATTTTAGTCAATTTGCCTAAAATGACATTGGTATTATCACTACCAAAAAAATATTTAATACTCTAAGTCACACTCGCTACCCAGATGATATTATCTTCCCAACCACTACTCATCCAATCAAGCCTAGGACATAATAGCATGGATTTTTTTATTTACATGTTTTTATTATTTTGTGTGTGATAACTAATGAGTCTTCTTAGTCATGTAGTAAATAGTAACCAAAGACAAATTAGAAAAAAGGAAGACAAGATCTAGTGCCATTCCCAGTTTCCCACGTAGAATCATCGAAGTTGGAATTTTGATGAGCATGTTTAATGGAGCAGTCTATAAAGACGTCTGCGTTTTCCTGCTACTCCACTTGTTTTAATATCATTTCAAACTTATCTCAATTGTCTATTTCTCATAAACAAACTTCCACTATTGACTATTGACCAACCACAACCTTAAACTTTGCGCTATATCTCACGACTCAAGATCGATTCAGCATATTACAATATCTTATGTTATTATAATAATTTATCAATCTATGTCACGTGTTTTGTTGTCGACCCATGCACTAAGATCATTCATCATCTAGTTTCACATGTCAAATTTTATCACAACCTACCATTTTATTACTATTATTTCCACATTCAAATTTCCAGTATAATCTTTTCATGTGGCAAATTCATTAGTATGTTTAGGTGATATTAGAAAGCTTTTAGGCAGGCCAGGAGTGCACAGAAAGATATTCAATGCTATATTTTGTCCTGATACAAGGATTGTAGTATAAGAGAAGATCTTGATCTGATCCACATAAATCGGTTTTAACTTCAATACATGCATATATATCACTGGACCACCAAACTTATCAACACTTCTGCCATTTCTTCTGTTGCTGTTTCAGTTACCCAATTAATAATGATTGCTTTTCAGTCAATCGAATAGGCTAGTGTAAAATCTCTCGCTAGTAACCAGAATGTCTTAGGTCTCGTCCTTAATTTTTTTTTTTTTAAATAATGCTCCAAATTGGAATTATATATATGCAATAACTCTATATTTATTACAGCAGACTCAAAATGGAATAAAGAGTAATACTGTTGTTATGCTCCAAATTTATTATACTTATTTTAATCAAGCAATAATGCTCGACAATATTAATCTCCATTATTACCTTTTTTGTATCATTTATTATTAACATGTTATTAGACATTAATTGGACTCAAATTTGGAATAATCATGAATGATATTGATAGGTATAGTAAAAAGTAAAATGAATAAGAAAATAGTGAGACCGTATATGTACCTATCATGCAGCCTCCGAAAAACACTGCTTGGACTAAACCAACCTTATATTTCTCTCCGCAAATCAATCCAAACTCGGACACGGTCGAACTCCCCGGTCCAGCAATCCACTCCCAAGAACCCGGTTCAACATCACACAAACTCTTGCAGACCGAAGCGGTTTTGAGGCATCTCCACTCCGGTTGACGGTCAGCAAAGATCATAACCATGGTGTGGAAGGCCTCCAGTGCCCATGCTAAGCTTGTGAGAACAAAGTGGAGCAGCTGCCACCTCCCGAACTCCCGCAATAGTTCTGCAGCATTGAGTCGATCGAAACGCGCTCGCTTTTATTATTATTATTATTATTGCCTCCGTCTGCTGGAAGAAGAGACACATGAAGGTCTCCACCACCTTCAGACATGGTCGCTGGAGGCGTGTTTGGGGATCTTTAAGCTTCAAAATTAGAGGGGGGAGATATTATGAGGACTCAGGATTCAGCAAATGTAATAGTACAACGAATTTGTAGCTGTTCTCTCCTATATATTAGTATATCTATATGGAACCAAGTTTTGTCTAGTTATATATAAGTATCGCGCTCCAAAGAAATTAAATTTTCCATAATTACTTAATTTTGATAAATAATACTAATACGTTCCAATTGTACTAACTTATTAATTTAATTATTCACTTCAAATGATAATCATTATGTCTAAATTCGGGTAATATTTTATTATGTGTACAGGCAATGAAATTCATTAATTTATTAATATTACAAACACAATATTCTATATAATATTATTATTATATATTATATAATCATTAGATTTGTTTCCTATATATTAAACATATTACTATTATAAATGTAGTTTTTTCAATTTGTTCCTTTATCAGTATACATAATAAAATTTAGTGTAAGGGATATTTAAATTTATAATAAAATATATTGATGCGACTCATATTTAATATATTAAAATAGTTCAAAATTATACTATTATGTTAAAAATATAATTTATAAATACTTAAATATTAATTGCTATGAATTTGTTTTGAAGATGTATTTAAATAATATGTGACTAATACTTATTTTTGAGTGGATGAGGATATACTATAAGTTTGATATATGGTGTGAAGGAATATACTTTTTGATTTAGTATCAACTATCAACTTACTTTCCAAGAATACTTTTCATATGCAATTGTGAATTTGTTATTCTTTCCCTCAAAAATGGCGGCTTCTTTTTCTTTATTCATGGTTTCTTACTTTATGTATATTGGGCATGTCTATCTTTCATATGCAATGGTCGGTTTATGTGTCATAGCATTTCTTTTATGACACAAATAATTATATTTGTTCACTCCTCCCTTATAACTGTAATTAAGAATAATGATTACCTTTTTTTTTTTTTTTTTTTTTTTGTAAATTAGCGATGAGGTGAGAATCAAACTCAGGACCTTCCGGTCACTAGCAAGAACTTTTCCACTAGACTATTCGATTAACTCAATTAGCTTTTCTTTTTGAGTTGTTAATATCAAACGACAACAAATCATAATATCTTATATTTTTATGTTAAGTATCATTATGGTTTTGCAGTTTCTAATAGTTTAAGCAAGAGAAACTGAACGCTATTATAAATTATAATAGTATAACATGATGATAGATAGTTATCACTTAGTACAAATATGATACCAATTCATATACTGAAGTTAAGGAAATAAGAAATTAAGAACAGTAACGATACTAATAGTAGTTAAACTGGAATATGTAAGCTATCATCTCTTTGGGGTTTTTTACGTCTGCAATTATATGATTTCTTGAGCTTACTTCTTGTTGATGATTGATCATCCTCTCTCTGTTTAACAAACCACCTTCTTGTTTAGAGGCCTGCCTCCACGTCGCAGCTTTGATGGCTCTAATTGGTGCTCTGTCTCAGAAAGGTTCTTCTGGTCTGGACATTTGAAGTTCCCTTTGGATAAAGATGGTTCCAAAGCTTTTTCTTGAGGTGTATGATAACATAGCAATTTTGGCAGTTCCTCTGCTTGTTGGTTCTGGATACCATCTTGTAAAGTTGAGTCTGTAGTTTTCGATTTAGGATGCCTGCCTCTGCGTTTATATTTCACTAGTGGCGTGTCCTCATCCATTTGGGTCAATGCCGATAGGCGAGTTGAGCGACAAACTCCCTCAGAATCACATCCCTCATCCTGTTGAGCACCACTCTGCCTTGCCAAACTGTTAAACTTCGCTTTCCTTCTGGTAATAATAGTAAACTCAGATGTAAGTTTCTTGAGGACCAGAGACTTTCCAACATCTGTTGTAATGTCTTTATCTGGACGTCTTCTAGAGTTCGCTGAGGAGGATGAGACTTTTACCATGTGGCTGGTTTTGCAACTCTTCAAATGCCTTCGCGAACGCTTGTTTTGCACTGGCAAATCCCTGGGAAGTGAGGACTCTTTTTGTGCATGTGGCAATGCTAACACATACACTTTTTCTTCCAGCATCTTGCCGTACTCCCTCCCTCTCCTTCCTTGTTCTCATGCATCAGTTGCAGTGGCGGAGAAGGTCATCTTTTGGCAGCTTCTCAGATAATGGTATTGGCAATGCATCTATTTGTTGCTCTTCATTCACACATGGAAGAGGAGAAATTGTTGGTTCCGAAAGCAAATTTGTCTCTGTGGCTATCGGAGGAGAAATGACAAGCGGAAATTCCTGACTTTCAGATACTTCAACCCCAAGAACTCAAAGCCTGGTGGCATTTCTGGACCTAAATCATCATGTATGGCATCTTCATTGGGGTTCAATCCTTGCATCTGGAGTGCATGCCGATCACAAGGATCGTGTATCTTTAAATGACAATCCTCTTGCTGTAGTTGTTCTATCCCCACTCGATTATCTCGTCCATCAGTTACCACTAACAAGGGAGGATGAGTAGTCATATCCTTGGACCAGCTACAAATGTCATTCTCTCCTCTCTCAGGTAATTGAAGCGGCTTTGTGGCAATTGTACCATATTGCTTTGGTGATTCGAGTTCACCATTCCTAACTTCTTCTGCTTCGCTCACAGGATTTCCAGCTACTTGTGAGCTTTGATCAATCTGGGTTGGATCTTCAATCACTTGAAACTCATTTTCACTTTCTGATCTAAACCACAACAGCCAACTTCGATCTCTTAGTCCTCCTTCGCTCAGAATGACACCTCCACTTCTTTCCTTGATGCTTCTTTCCAGGTTTTATTGAACCTGCACCACATAGTGAGTAACGAAAGCCACGAGTTGCGATAATGGTCCCCATTCTTGGAAAGCAACTCAAGATGGTGTTTCAACAAGGAGCTATGTGCCCATGGAAGATCATCATTACTCCCTCTTAATAAACTCCGAAATAGACTTCTCAGTACAAACCCCCCTCTTTTCAACTCCAGAAGTGCCCTCTGGATCATCTACAGTTTCAAAAAAAGTTACACCGTTCCCTTTTAATAAAACGATTAAACACACACACTCATGCTCAACATTATGAAAATTTCGATTACAACTTATCATATATTGTATGAAAAATATGAAGGCATGTAGTAATGTATATGAAACAATATCTTAAAATCAAACAACTAGCGCAACGCAATCACGCAGGCATGTGAGCGGAACGTATCGGTTCGATAAAGCTCGAGGTAGTTTGACTCGAAAAGGTGCGGCTTGAGCTCGATTCGACTATTCAAATATCAAACCACACCTTTAGATTGGGTATTTTTCAAATCAAGCCAAACGGTGCGAAAAGGTGCGGCTCTGTTACCATATATCTATTTAATGATAAAATCATTATCAACCCACATATATTCCCTTCTATGTACTCATCTCATTCTTTCATCTCCACTCTCTAGATCGCCCCCCCCCCCACCCCGCCCACCTTCGGTCACCATCTCTTCTCTTCTCTTCTCTTCTCAAAAGCCGTTCCCCCGCTCACCCTCATGACGTATGGCATCGCTCATCCACATCAATTCTCCAAACCCCCTCCCCCTCACCTTTGTTTATATAATTGTAGCTTCAATTACGATTTCAATTGTTATTTTTTCAGTTTTTTTGTTCATATAATGTTTTCGTTTTTTTTTTCTTCCAATTGTTACCAAGCCAAACGTTTTCAAACGTGTTCGGCTCGAACCTTCAAACTCAAGCCACACCTTTAGTTTTAACATTTGACCAAATAAGACCAAATCAAACCTCCCCTATTAATTTTTCAAGCCAAATCCAAACTTTCCCAATTATTTGATTCGATTTGGCTCGATCACAGCCTACACGCAACACAAGTATCATCACCCAATGATAAGATCACAAGAATAATAAACGAAATGCAATGCGAGTTAAGAGTGATAAAAGGAGATAGTAAGAGCGATGATGAATACCGCGGCATAAGGAGGATGACGAGGGGTGTTCCATTGAGAAACAATGTGAGTGAGACGGTCTTGAATGCTTGAAATCTGGGTATTGTTGAGTGATTGTTTATTCTTCATGTGTTCCATTATGGCTTCTCTGAAACTTGCCATTCGTTTCGTGTGACTTTGGAATGCTTCAGGCTTCAGCTGGGGGGGAGTTGAGGTTGTTCAATTTCATTGCAACTTTTGTTGGACATATTTGTTTTTTCTTTGAATTAGTCAAATTATGTCCCATCCTCATCTTTTAACAAGTCGTTTTTAACAAATTTATTAGAATCTCCACAATATATATTGCCAAGATTGCAAAAAGTTAGAATTTATTTTTGAAATATTGTCATAATAATTTTAATAAATGTATTGAATATTTTATAATCAATGTTTCACATATAGGGCTTAAATCACGATTGAAACAAATCGAAGGAGTAAAATATGCATAAAACACCCATAAAAATCGATTAATAGATTATCATGGGCTTAAGAATTGTTCCTGGTCCTCGCCTTTGATGATGTGGTAAGTTTGCCCCAAATCCAAAGTTTTAAAACCAGTCCACTTCCCTCTCCTCCTCCCCCCCCCCCCCACGTATTACCCGAACATGTTATTTTGGGATCTTTACGTAAAAATTGACAAATTTTAAGTTTTAGTGAATGACAAATGAAATCTAACATATAATAGGCTTTTGGTATAAATTTTAATAAACAAAATATATTGTGGATCATACTATAATTCTATGTATCAAAGATACTGGGTGGACCTTTTCTTTTTTTTTCTGACTTCTTTGAGAAGTGGTGAGGCTAAGGGATGCAAAATCGGGTTGGGGTTGTAGTCGGTAGGGATGAGGTGGATGGGAGTTGAGATGGATGTGGGGTAGGGAAATGGAAAGATCTTTTTTAGTAGGGTTCGAGGAAAGGACAACGGGTTTATCTTATTTTTATTATTAGTTATTGTAATAATAGTTTATATATAGGAATATTTAAATTTGGCCTCAATTTTTTTATATCTGTAGATCCGGGTTTACTCTTTTAAAATGAAATTCTGGGAGCAACTTGAAGTAAATAACAAAGTTTAATTCCTCAATTGAAAAGATAATAATTTAGGAGGCAATTTTAAAAAAAATGAAAATTACGGTTCTTGAATCGAAGTATTTGTCATATTTCAGGGGCTCTAAGAAATTTAGCCCTTAAAAGTTTCGTGAGGGTCGATGAAGGAGATAATTTCCATACATGATACAATTATACAAATATGCAAATGAGCCACATTGTACCCGAGTTAGGTAGGTTCGAGTCGGGTTCGAAAAAGTCGTACAGAGGTTTAATACACCTAAAAAAAATCAAGTTTCATGGAAAAATGAGAGTTCGGAAGTCGAGTTCAATTCAATATTTTTTTGCTCTAACATTCAAGTTTGGTTCCAAAGTTCGAACTATTGGAAGTTCGATAAACAATTTTGAGTTACGCTCGATCGAATTTGATTAACTAGTAAGGTAAATACCTGACTCGATAAAATATATACACAATCAAGATGTCGCGCCCTAATTCGATAACATGAGTAGCATCGAATGATGAACCATCTCCCACGAATAAACAATATTAGGGCCTAACCCTGGTCCGAGTGGGGAAGAGCGTAAAAGAGTAAATAAGAAATCCAAAATCAATGAAGCCGCTCCTTTGACATTTGAACCACACCCAAAAGGCGCTTGTCAGTTGTCTCTCTCTTCTCTTCTCCAAATTTTGAATTTATTTCTTCCCGGGTCACAGATCTACACAAATCCAAACCTTTGCTTTCTCTAATCCAAATCAAATTCAGATATTCTATGGCTTCCAAGAACCAGAACAAGCCTCCATCTAGCCCTCCAAGAGTAAGCTCCTCTTTTTTTACATTTCCATGTTTTTTTTGAATTTCAACTTCAATATTAATTTTAATTTTCTGTAGAGGGTTGATGAAACTTTAATAGACAAGCGGAGGAAGAAGATGACGACCCCCAATCAGCCAAATGTTGCTAGGACCACAAGAGGGACCCGCCAAGCCTTCGCCCCTGTTAATGGCTCTCGCGATCCGCCTTCAACCGCTGCTCCCCCTACCACCTCTGACTCGGATTGCGCTACACTCGACTTCACCAGAGAAGAAGTTGAGGCTCTGTTGAATGAGAGATTGAAAACCAAAAACATGTACAATATTAAGGTGAAATAGTCAAACCATTATTCACAGCCTTCGAATTGATTTAGGATGAATAGATATCGTTGTATCTTGAAGAGTATTATTGGGGTTTTGATACTTTGATAGACAAGATTCCAAATGTTTGTTCTTTATAGGAAAAATGTGAGCTCATGTCGGAATATATTCGCAAGCTAAAGCAATGCATCAAGTGGTTTCAACAGCTCGAGCGTAACTATGCTGAGGAAAAAGATAATCTTAAGAGTTTGCTAGAATTAGCTGAGACCAAATGCTCCGAGATGGGTGGGAAACTATTTTCATAAATTTTATTAGTTTGTCATGCCATTTTACGTTTCCTATCTGTGTTGGCTTATCTTTCTTGCTTCCAGAAAACTTGATGAAAGGGAAAGAACTGGAATTGAACTCAATTATCGAGGAATTAAAGAGAACTATAGCAGCCTTGGAAGAGAAATCTGCACAGATGAATCAGCAAAGTTGGTATGTCGTTATGTCTTTGAAAAGAAAATTCCTGATTTTTTTCGCTAAATCCAAATATATCCATTGCAATTAGTTTTTCAGCACTACATGAACGAGAATCGTTACTGATAGAAAACTGTTTGGTTTATCAGGAAGCATTAGATTCTTTGACATTGGAGAAAGAGGCTCGATTAGTAGCAGAAAAATTGCAATCTTCCATTTCAGATGAACTGGCTAGAGCTCAAGAGGACAATGCTAGTTCCAATAAGAAGGTAGTTTGACTTTAAACTATTGTATTCATGATAATTTCCTGATTTGTTTACCTAGAAGACTCTCATACCCTCCTTTTCGCAGATTCTGTCACTCAATGATATGTATAAGCGGTTGCAGGAATACAACACAAGCTTACAACAATATAACAGTAAACTTCAGTCTGAGCTTGCTTCTACCAACGAGACACTAAAGCGAGTTGAGAAAGAGAAAGCAGCTGTCGTGGAGAACCTAAGTACTTTGAGGGGTCACTATACATGTATACAGGAACAACTGACATCCTCAAGGGTGAGTGTTTTCTGAATTATGCATCTTCGATCTGCTTATTAGTTCCACATTGACAATTATCGCCCGTTGTATTTGGTAGAATGATACTGGACCATAAATTCAAGTAGTATTGGGTTTCACCTAATTCATTTGTTTCTTTCCTACAATTTTTATTTATTTTCTGTTTCAATTTTAGTGGCACTGGTTATGGAGGAATTTAAGTTCCAATTCTATTAGTCACATTTCAGCAACCAAATGCCACCGACAACAACTTTAATAATTATTCGATCCTTTTATTTGTAATTCCAGGTCTTAATTTGTTGATTCAAATGCTTCTGTAAAGCATGTTGCTCATATGACATCTGCTGTTTTTTTAATGCATATTTGAGTAAACACAAGTGATTTATAAACTATTTGAATTATGTTTGTCGACATTGTTCATAATAGAATGTCGTCACATAATTTTTACTAATGAACTTAATTTAGTCTATATGCGGAGTCACTTGGCTTGTTATATTACAACATTGCCCGTTTGACCTGTTAACATTTCTGTTTGGAAATTTTAGATTAAGGTTCCAAATCAAGTTATGTATGTGGTTAATATGAACATACTAATGTAGCTTTGTACTTCCATTGTTCTTATTCTTGATTGTATCTTGTGGTATGGATGTGTTTACAAACAGACTTCTCAAGACGACACTCTTAGAAAAAAAGAAAGTCTAGCAATTGAAGTTCAAAGCTTGAGAGGGGAACTTCAACAAGTAAGGGATGACCGTGATCGCCATTTGTTGCGCGTGCAGACGGTAACTAAAGACTTTGAAACTCACAAAGTACAAACAACTGAATGGATTGCTAAGTTAGATGTCTTGACCACGAAGTCTAGTGAGCTGGAGGTTGTTTTCTAGTGACTGTTGTTATCCCTTTACTAATCACTATTGTTCCATTACTTATCCATATACTATCTCTATTTTTCGTCAGGGTAAATGTTTATCACAGAGTACGATCATTAGTCAATTACAGGAACAACTTGCTCATGCTGACAAAAAGTTGCAGGTATCTAGTTTGGCTCACAAAGTATTTTTTGCGATTCACGACTTTGATATCTTTATATACCTATATCTAATAATTAACATGTACTAATTGACACCATTTATTTATTCTTTCTAACTAGTACGATTGATTCTAGAAGGTATTATTTTGTGTTTCCTCTTATGTTAGATATCAAACATGTCGAAACATGAAGTTCAAATTGAATTTGATGAGCAAAATAAACTCATTAACGAGTTGCAAAGTCGCCTTGCTGAAGCAGAAGTCAAAATAAGTGAAGGGGACCAAATCCGAAAGAAGTTACATAATACTATACTGGTATTCTTAGTCTTTTCAAACTAGCAATTTTATGGGACAACGGTTTAGTTGATGATTTTTTTACGAGTTTCTTAATTTTGAAATTGTCTTTGGATTAGGAACTGAAAGGCAACATACGAGTTTTCTGTAGAGTGCGGCCATTTTTGTTTGATGAGGTCACGACTACTGAGACAAAGGCAGTGTCTTTCCCCACAAGCCCAGATACAATTGGGAGAGGAGTTGATTTGACCCAAAACGGTAATATACTTCTTTTTAGAGATGTGTCGAATTTAAATTTTTTACATGACTCTTTTGCTTATGTTTGACATTGTCTCATTTTAGGTCAAACACATTGTTTCTCGTATGACAAAGTGTTTACTCCAGAAGCTTCACAAGATGATATTTTTGTTGAGATATCCCAACTTGTACAAAGTGCTCTAGATGGTTACAAGGTGATACATTATAATTTATGTATCCTTTGTCATGGATGAATTATTAACTATTATTACTTATCTTATCTTTGTAGGCAGAAATATGTACATATTCTTACATTTTTGTTATCATGTGTATTACGATTATTTAGTTTTCTTTGTATTTAAAAATTTTGATTCTTAATTTTATCAGGTTCCGAAATCTATTTGAAATTAGTGTAATCCTACTTAGACTTCGGATTTATGTTTATTAACTCTCCTGCTGTTGAGTTGGAACCTCTTTAAAATATGTTAAAAAGATTCTGAAACGCTATAGAGTTTTATGCTCCCCTTTTTTTTTTTCAGGTTTGCATTTTTGCCTATGGTCAGACCGGTTCTGGCAAGACTTATACAATGATGGGGAAACCAGGCAGTACTGATCAGAAAGGACTAATACCTCGCTCATTAGAACAAGTTTTTGAAACGCGTCAAACTCTTCAATTACAGGGATGGAAATATGATATGCAGGTCATTTAATCACTCACATCCCTAGGGCACAATCCTTAAAAAAGTATGCTTATACATATTATTTGTGTTAACGATTCGACACTTATTACAGGTCTCAATGCTTGAGATTTACAATGAAACAATCCGAGACTTGTTATCACCAAACAAACCAAACTCAGATATGTCAAGGATAGAGAATACGGGAAAACAATATGCAATTAAACATGATGCAAATGGTAATACTCATGTTTCTGATCTAACAATAGTGGATGTTCGTAGCAGTAAGGAAGTCTCATATCTCCTTGACCAAGCTGCTCAGAGCAGGTATTGTAAATAATTATTCTTGTTATAAATTTGACATAACACATATGCTAATTAATGGTCTCACCACCTTAGTTACTTGTCCATAATATTGTTATCAATGTCTAATACTCCCTCCGTCCCTAAAAGATTTATACATTTTGACTTCCATGGTCAACAAAACACAATCTAAAACGTAAATATTTTTATTTTACATGCGAAAAAATTATAAGAAGTTGATATTTCAAAAATGTATCAATCTTTTAGGGACGGAGGGAGTATCTTTGAAATTAGAACTTTCTGGCTTGTATTTTTCTCAAAATATGAATAATGTTTTATTTGGCATATGGGCAGACTCATGTAATGTTCAACGAGAGTTAGATTAGGTAACAAGTTCATCTCCAATATTCGCAGGTCAGTTGGAGGACCCAGATGAATGAACAGTCATCAAGAAGTCATTTTGTGTTTACTCTAAGAATATCAGGTGTCAATGAGGTATTGTCGATATTACTTTTAATTCTCCGTTAATTAATGATTTAGTTTATTCTCATTTTAATTCCAGTTTTAATTCTGTTGTAGAGCACTGATCAACAAGTGCAAGGGGTCTTGAATCTTATTGATCTTGCTGGAAGTGAGCGTCTCTCAAAGAGTGGAGCTACTGGAGATCGACTAAAAGAAACTCAAGTAATCCATCATTTCTTAGTTATGATTGTAGATAATGGTTTATCGAAGTCTCTAACTTATGTTTTTCTAATATTCACTAGTCAATCAATAAGAGTCTATCATCTCTTAGTGATGTTATATTTGCCTTGGGAAAGAAGGATGAACATATACCATTCAGAAATCAAAGCTTACATATCTTCTTCAGGTAAATCTTTTCATTTATCCATTGAAATGCAGTGTTGTATTATGTTGTTAACTCTAGAGATGCAACTGAAAATGAAAAACGAAATGCCAACGTTTTCCTTATTTATTATGTTATGTAGATCTATTTTTAGATGTAATACTTCATAAGAAATCAAGTTGAGTTATATGTGTATTCTAATATATTTTGTCTATGTTTTATTACTATGGATTTTATATTAAACATAATTGTAATAATTTTTGTTTAACAGCCTTGTTTAGGTGGAGATTCCAAAACATTAATGTTTGTCAATGTTTCACCGGATCCTTCTTCAGTCGGTGAATCACTTTGTTCACTTCGGTTTGCTGCACGAGTGAATGCTTGTGAAATTGGGATACCTAGACGTCAAACAAACATGTACACATTAGATTCACGCTTGAGCACTAGCTAATATGTTTAGGAAACTGTTGCTTTTGATAATGTTATAACAAGATCTGATTGTAATTTGTACATGGGCGATCATGCTGACTGGCCTTTGTTCCATTGACTTGATAAAGTTGTGATTTTGATACTTCAAAATCTATAACTGCACTCATAAAATTGTATTGTTCGATATGATCTCTCCACTTTGATAACATTGCTTCTTATGTAACCCTATATTCATCTCATTATGTAACCCTTATATTCATTTAGTCCACATGTGGTTACAACATCTTGCGCTTAAGCCCCTTAAATTTAAGGTTGTTTAAGACAAAATGGCTTCACATTGTTGACAGTAATGGTAAAAGATTTTGCATGGATGTCATTTAATTATCCATCCTATATTTGGAGATTAGAAAAAGTATATTCTAGTGTTCTACAGCTGACAATCTGTGACCATAGGCAGAAAGACTTTATAGATGGGCATTTGCGTTCAATTATTGTATGAGTCTTCTCCAAAATATATACGGAGTAGTATATTGAATTAAAACAATGACAAATGGAATTATGGAAGACTTCAGGGAGCTGTCCGACTCGAATTTCTGTAGGCCGCCAATGGTTGAAGAAGTTGTCTCCATGTTCTCAGTTTGTATCAGAATCAGATAAGCCAAATCATCTGCAAGTTTCTTCCTCAACAAGTCTACTAAGCTCTTACATGGCAGCTTTGATGAATTTATCAGAAAAATCAATGTATTTTACCCACAGTGACTTCAGATGTGGAAATGCTATATCTAACCAAGGCTTTGCTCTACCATTATAGTGTACAACAGCAGCGTTTTCTGCATCCTCAGTTTGGTATTTTCTTGATATCCGAGCCCCAACATGTGCCAGAAAGGATCGATAACATGAACATGGCCATGGAATGCAATCAACCCTGGAGGTAATGTTCCAAGTTGCCACAAACTTAAATCTGATTTCAGATTCTGCGCAAGACAGAAACATAAGTCGATATAGTGTATATATAATTAACCTCAATAGTGAAGGGCACTAACAAGGTACGAAAAGGAGTAATGTATTGTAGTGACTCACCTCATACGTAATGAATCTTCGAAATTATTCTTTATGTTATAAAATTAGTGCAACTTAGTTGTCAAATAGAGAAGCATATGTGGCTCTGAATCATGTAAATAATTAACCAATTTGTTCTATTTTAAAGATATGATGAACACGAGATAGTACCTCCTCGATCCAATGATAGTATGTCTGAGTAATATTTGATCTTCTCCAAGCTTGAAGATCAAAGATGTTCATGCCATAAGCCCATGCACATTCATTAGGATCAAAGTTATTTGCTATGAGAGCATGAGAGAAGTTCAAATAGCTTTTGAACCTCTTAGACATTACAAACTTGTCCTCTCCCTTACAAGTTTCAACTGCCCCATTACTTTCCCTCCATATCATGTCCCATAAAGGTGAAAGATCACTCTGAATTACAATGTCGTCATCCAGGAAGACGACTTTGTCAAGGCTTGGAAATAGCTGCAGGTAAAACAATCATTCAGTTTGCATTATTATCAACTAACGTAAAAACGAGCGATGAAGAAATTTTGTAAATTTGGTGGCTGGATTTTATTACGAGTTCTCTATAAAGGGGTTAGATACACCGTGATAACCACTTCAGGTGCCCGAAGTATGATGAACAAGATTATCAAAATGTTTACCTCTGGTAGATGTATCCTGATGTGATTCATCAAAGAATTATATTTAGGACTGAGAGCTTGCAGTTTTGCAGCAATACGTAAGGCTTCTCAGTATTATTAGCCACAATGGCTGATGATCCTCCTCTGAATTGTGATCTCACCTTCTGATCTTTCTCCATAGCTTCTAACACAGGGATTTTCCCCTTAGCCAACCAATCGAAATGATGTAATGCTTTAACCTCAATGATTGCTGGTGTCAGTGGATGTAATGAAAACCAAGCCTGCATTGCTGAGTATGTCTTTTTATCTGTTATTATATGTAAGACAATCTCCTCAGGATGTAATGCATTGTGAATAAGTGATGATGCAACCACAGAGGCAGCCAGAACGTTGTCTGAAGCGAGGATGAAGTGATACAACGAGTTTTTAACAAGGCTGGGGACAAGCTCTGGCGATGGTAGTTGGAGTCTGGCATTAGAATTTGTAGTATGCTCATTTGCTAATTTTAGAGTAAAGCAATGAAGAGGTTTAGGTATGCTGCTTGATGCTACGTGGCGGTATAGATATTCTTGGATTTTGGCAGTTCTTGTTCTTTGCTCCATGAGTGTGATCTGCAATATTGAAACGAATGGGTAAGTAGTTTCGTTTTTCTTAATATAGCGGGGGCTAGATGCACTGAGTTTATAAGTACCATAGCCTTGAGTTTGATTGCGAAGGTTTTTGCATCTGATCTGCTGTCCCTCGTTTCTGCAAGGAAATCTTCCAGAGTTTGAGGGATTTCATCCCCTCCTTGAAGATTATAATCTTGGTTTACGGGCTCATCTAGTATCTGGTAGATCACTTCAGGAACCTACGAACAATTTAGCATAAGGAATCAAGACGACTGAGAGCTTGTTTACTTGTTAAAGGAACATGAGACAAAAATTCAGGAAGATACAGTGGATTTTGTCTTGTTCCTAAAATCTTTGGTCTTAACCTTTTGCCCAAGCAGCCTGCATTCTAGCAATCGAACAAATCATCAAGTATTCAAATGCAAATAAAGGACAACAAGTTCAGAAGATGTCGTTTGATGACCCTCGCTCATTGGGAATAATTAGAAAACAAAGAATGTTTTTAATTTAAGAGAAAAACTGGTGCATGTATACCTATAGTTGAACATTTGTTTCCGTCATGAATGGAATCCACAGTTGTTAATACAAATACAAACCGAAGAATAAACGTGAATATCAAAAGGGAGTAGAAAATCATCCGGTAAGGCACTCTTCTTGATCCAATTTTCACTTTGATGAAGTCCTTGAGACCTTTAGATGGCAAAACCGTTACATGCCTCAAGCTAGGCGATATATGCAGCTGCATTCTTGAATTCTAACTCGAAACAGTCAAATCTCTCGAGAATTCAAGAGGTTGCTGTAGTCGATTTTGATCATGTAACGAACACTAGAAGAAACAAATTAAAGAATTCTGTGAAGACAATGTAGTATATTTGTTGGAGTTTTTTGCGGTTGCTAACTTGCTATCAGACACCTAAACTTGCTTAGTATGAAGGTTATTTGTAGGAAAAAGAAACAGAAGAGAAAACATATTTATAATGAATGTGATACATGAGGGGTTAGTAGTTTGGTGAGGTCCAGTTTGCCTTGTGATGAAGCATTGAGTAGTTTGACATAAACAGGATTGCTAAATGGAAAATGACTGCTTCTCTCTTTCTGCTTCTGGAGCTTCAATTTAATAATTTTCAAGATTGGTTGTTAGATATGTTTCAATAAAAATAAATAATATTATGATCAATAGCTATCAAAAGATCACTTTTACGATACCTCTTAACTCTTGATATGTAAGTTTGCAATGTTCAACCTTGGACTGTTATTGTGGTTTTATATTTGTGAAAGAGTCTACAAGGATAATAGCCTCTCGAACATTAAATTAATTTTTAGAAAACTCAACCAAAACTTTTTATTTGACAAAATTTACTATTGAATGTCTTAAGTTTATGATTTACATTATATTAATTGAAACACTATTACATCCGAGATAATGTTTGTACTAATAATGTAAAGTGATGGGATTTAGAACATATTTTAACAAACGCTATAACGTTCGTTTTCCCGAAAGCAAGATTCTATACTATAATACGTATGGCAATAGTTCAAAGGGTTTAGTATTTTGTACTTTTAGAATTGCAGCGGAATGTTCAAACTTCTCCTCAGTGCTTGAATTCCAACACTTCTGAGATGTAGTCCACACAACAGTATGTTCCGAATCAACCGTCATTATACTAGAACGTTTTATGTGTATACTTGAGGTAGAAAAATGTAGAAGAAACCTTTTTCTTTCTTGTTATTCGGCCTTCACAAAGGGGGTGGGGGGAGAGGGAGAGTTTCTTGGTTTTTTGAAATGTTTTTCACAAAAACATATGCATTAGTATGAATGAGAATAATTAGCATGAATCATATTAATCACTAATTAAATGGTGGTTTTGAATTAGTACTCATAATGATAATTGAATTTCATTGGCCATCATTACTATTCAAACCACCTTACTATTTGTGTGGGGTTTTAATAATACTACTCCCTCCCGACAATAACATATTTTTCGGTTGTACTAAATAATAATAATAATAATAATAATAATAATATTATTATTATTAATTATTATATATATCGGTTCATTGTTGTATACGACTTCTTGGGCTTGATTAATAATAGCAATGTAATATAATATTTAACTGAATATTATTATTACATAAATTATTCTTTGAAATTAATATATTATTCTTTTGAACTTAATATCTTAAATTTACATAAAATTAGTACATAAATATTTAACCGAATATCATTATTACATAATTTATATATTAATAATAGCAATATATAAATATTATTTTTTTGAACTTAATATTTTAAATTACTAATATTTGAAATAATCTAATTGTTCAACGGACACACTTTATAATGATAGTCTCTTTAACGCGACTACTCATAATATCCCCAAGTGCATTGCTCTCGTCGACTCCCTCACTAAGGGTTGGCTCAAAAGAGCTGACTACAAAAGACGTCAATCCCATGGCATCAAAACTCCGAAGCCAGCTCCTGACTCAAGAAGGACGACTACTCATGCTTGCTCGGAGTTATTATTGATTTTAGTGCTATTAATCTTTTGAACAATGTAATTTTTCCGATTCTTTCTTGAAATGACGCCTTTTGTCATAATACTTGCTAGTTTATGAATGAATCAATTATAAAAAAGTACATCCGTGCTAATCCTCCTAGATCACTCAACAAAAGTCGGTAGTGGGTAGAAAATGATCTAAGGGTGGAGGGAATTATTGAAAATGTTTTGGAAACCAAATGAGGAGTTTGGCTTTGCGGGTCTTTACTTTACTTTTATTAACTATTTTTTTTTTTCATACTATTTTTTAAGTCGAGCACCCGCTTTCATTATTAGAATGATCAAGATAAATCCATCTACAATATAACCACAACTACATAATATTGACATACGATACCTAACATATGAATGATTATGGTATTACATGAATGCCCAACATTAAATTAATAGTTTAATCGATTAACTCTTTAAATAATTTAAGGAAAATAAATACCCTAAACATTTCATTTTTGCTTTTATTCACCTACTTTATACCAAATGAATACTCAGTTTGAACTTTTATATGTTAAAAAAAGAAAAGAGCTGTCCCAAGTTGAAATGATGGGCCTGTCCTTGCCACAAAAATAAAATTTTCTTTAACTATCTTACAATGTCTTAGTTGCACTCGACTGTCCTCTCGATAAGATAGTCTAGTGAGTCCAAAACATTCAATAAGTGCCTTACATTGTGGTATACACCACTCAATGATAAAAAATTCTCCGCCCCTAGTCCTTCATCAAGATCGGTCATCATGCCCTGAAACATCAGATGACTCTCTTAACACCTGACGTTAGGGAACTTTTGTATTCAAATCGATACATTCACCGAGGCCTTTTTTGCACTAGATGCAAGCACTTGCCGAGCTCCTCACTGTTTGAATAAATTAAAGGCACTTTCCTATCAATAATCTTATAATTATTCCACAACTTTCCCATCTATGCGACTGATTGAAGACGTCATATTCATATAACTGACCCACCAAACTAACATGAACAAAATATTTATGGGCCTAAGGCCATGTTATGGATTTAGGAAAGCGATTCTCATTGACCAAGGCCCACAATGAGAAAGACTATAAATGAGGCCCAAGTTTCACATCTATCTGTATAAAACTGATTTGGTTGACCCACGTTCTTGGTTATTCAGTATCTTATCGTGTGTGAGAAGCAAATTCGTTTAGGGTTTCAAGTTCTCAATTTTCTGCCAATTTTTCAATCCGTAACCTTAATTTTTCAGATCAGGTATTAATTCTCCTGAGCCCGTTACATAATTCACTTTAAAGATCGTATATCTATTGTTTTACTTGTTAGTTTTTAGTAAATATCGTATATTATGTCATTTTAATTTGTAGGCAGTAATTTATTTGGTTGAGTTTTATTGTATATGTGATCCTGCTGCAGTTTATTATCAGCCTATCCTAATGAGAATATATACATCCATCACCATTATACCTCACCTGCTTTCTTCATTATTAATTTATTTATTTGTAAAACAACATTTAATTTTTGTAATCATTGTAATTAATATAGAATTTATATGATTGAAATTATTTTTAAAAGCGTTTTCTTGGATTTTTTTTTTCAGAACGGAAATTAAAACGTTCATCTAAAAAAATTAAAAACTTTGTTTAATGATTTTCAGGGACTATCTCAGATAAGTTGTATAACTGTACGCATTAGCCTTGTTTTGTTTTGATATATAGTTGAATTCTCTGAGTGTTCGTTTCTTCTTTTTTGATTTGTAGTCGATACTGTAATTTCTTGAACATGGAGCTACATCCATGTGATGCGATACCCACTTTTTTTTTACATCTACCTGGCTGAAGAGAGTGTATATGGTTTCCTTTAATAAATAATCTTCTAATATCAAGCAAGTTCTAAGTTTGTTCTTGTCTGCTTATTATTATTATTATTATCAGGTGGTCCAACCATCAATATTTTGTAGAAGAGATTTGTTGTCGTCCAGTGCCCTCGGTCAACAGCCTAGTTTCATGTCTGAACTCGACCTCCAGGTTCCTGCTGCTTTTGGTAGGCTTCAACTTGACTATACTGATTTTGTTGTTTTGTTTTGTCAATGAGTTATATACATGCTGAGGAATGCAAGGAAACTAAATGGAGTAGCTCAAGTAAAACCTTTTACCGAGTTTTCTTATTATATGGAAACAATTTTGAGTTTCTTTCCATTTTCATGTCCTGGTCTGATGCTTCTCCCATCA
>CM016564.1:21331786-21654012 GCA_003412495.2 Echium plantagineum
GTCGATAGAAAAAAAGTTGTTGTGACTTAAAATTGACAAAGGCCTCACCCTCACGTCATATTAAGCTAAGACTACTTTGATTAAGAAGTTAATTGAGTGTTATGAGAGAAATTAAAGTTGAGTCACACCAATAAAATGGTTGATGAAGCATGTGATAAATTGTTATTAATAAAACATATATCCACTTCATGAATAAGATTGGTACCAATGAATGCTTTAGAGGACGGACTACCGAGCGTGGCTCCTCATAATTTGATTGAGAATAAGATTTAACTCAAAAAGTACCCCACATAGTTTTCCAAACCATCTCATTGTTAAACTTTTGAAATGATAATAGGTTAAGAAAAGTTACAACAACAGGCTCAAAACCCTTAAAAATTATACTTCTAACACTTTCATATATGGTTGAGCTAGTATACCAAACTGTTTTTTATGTAATTGAAATTAAAATAGAATTATAATTTTAGAAGAAACATCGATATAAATTTTTAGTATTTATAACTCCCTCCGTCCCTAAAATGATTGGTACATTTTGGACTTTTGTAATCCAAACTTTAAAAAATTTGATGAAGAAGTCTCACTAAACGATAATAAATAATATAGTCATGTGGGACTCAAGCTGTTACCGGTCCGGTCCTGTCCGGGTATCCACTCTCCCGGGACCAGACCGTTAGGTTACCGGTTTTATCCTCCGGACCGATAACTATATTGGGTATATTTTTGGGACCGCTACCTATCCTATAACTTATCGGGTGGATATCGGTCGGGACCGGTTCCAAGTATATCGGACAAGAAAATAAATTCAATACAAAATCTTAAAAGAAAATTAAAAAATAATATAATATCTAAAGATTAACATATGATTTGTTTATCGGATACTCTATCGGGTAAACTTATTGGGTATCGTTTTTTTTACCCGTTCCAGGACCGTTATCTTACCTGGTGGATAAACGGGACCGGGAATTTTGGACCGGGTTACCGGGTGGATCTCGGTTCTCCCGGACCAATAACAGCCCTATGTGGCTATGTGGGACCTTGTTAGATTCGTTTCAATATATATTTTGAAATATCACTTTTTATAAATTTTTTTGCATGTAGAATCAAGGTATATATTTACGTTTTAGACTGTATTTTGTTGACCATGAAATCAAAATGTATCAATCATTTAAGGATGGAGGGAGAATTTTAAGTTTAGTTTCATTAAAAGACAAAACACCCTCATATTTAATTAGCTATTTGATCTCATTACTTAATGGCAAATGATAATGTTGTATCCGTTGTATATCTTCATACTAAAATTTATGTTCCTTTATTTTAAATCTATTTATTTGATTAATGATGTTTGATTAATCATCGTATTTTTCATTCGTTTCTATAAAGGGTTAAAAGTGAAATTGAACTTAATTTTGTTTTGCTATATAAACATGATTCTGATATAATCACTAACCTTATTAAGAACAATTGGTTTTTTATATCACTAGCCTATTATATTGAGGATCGTTCCACACATTTTTGGAGGAGAAGGTGAGTGAGTGCAAGTTGACAGTAAAAAACACATAGTTCTGTGAGTTCCAGACAATGGACCACGCTTCCACTATAAAAATGTACATAATAATAGCGAAACAACTTGTGTTTTGAATACTCGTAGCTTGTTAGGTTAGTTTGTTTTGTTTCTCTAAAATATATGCGTGTCTTCTAAATTCTTCATTTTTGGTGTTATCTGACGCCGAGTAGCAACTAGCAACAATATAACATATACCAATTCACGGACTCATCATAGCTGTCCTTTAACCTAAACATCTCACTTAGCTTTTACTTCTTAACCCCAATATATATAAATCCCTTAAAAACAATAAAGCGTGGGAAAAATAATCACATGCAATGGAATGGAATGAGTCAATTCATTTTCCACCAACAAATGTAATTCTATGGAAAATAAAAAACTACTCCCTCCGTCCCTAAAAGATTGTCACATTTTGACTTTTGTGGTCAATTATAACAAATTTGATCACGAATTTCTCATTAAACGATAAGAATAATATAGTCTTGTGGGACCTCGTTAGATTCGTCTCAATATATACTTTTGAAATATCAACTTATTATAATTTTTTCGCATTTAGAATAAGAGATATTTATATTTTAAATTGTGTTTATTGACCACCAAAAGTCAAATGTGACAATCATTTAGGGACGGAGGGAGTAGTATTAAATAAATGAACGTGAAAGAGGGATTGTGAAATGACTATGACTCACCGTGGCGTCATACCGAATTTGACTTTTGTATTTATCAATCAAAAAAAGTCAACTAGTGGAGTCGGCACGTTGCGCATGCTGTTTGTGGGCCTCTACTCGACCCCCAAACACACTCTAAATTTGTAAACATTCTATCAACCCATATTCTAAATTCTAATTGTTTCTCCTAATTGGAGTATGTGGTATTGACTATTGATCTTGAAGTTTATTGTGTGCGAGGGGCAGTCTTCCGGGAAAGTCCGAATATTATAAAATGGATATTCAAATACTCCCTCCATCCCTAAATGATAGGGTCATTTGATTTTTCACGGTCTCCAAGACACGACTTACACGTAAATATCTTTTATTTTGTACACGAAAAAATTATAAAAGTACATATTTTAAAAATATTCATTGAGACGAATCTAACAACATCTCATTTGACTATATTATTTCGTATTGGCTAATAAAAATTAATAGTCAAAGTTACAAATTTTGACCAAAAAAGTCAAAATATCCCATCAATTAGGGATGGAGGGAGTATTATATTTCAAAACGGGTGTTCGAAATACTTAAATATATTGGAATTTAAATATATATATTAATTTATGTTTTAAAATATATAATTTAAATTTCTTGTAAAAAATGTATGTTCAACTGAATGGGGCCAAACCAACAAGATCCACGCATTTTTAGAATAGTATCATTAGCTCTTTTGCATGGGACTCTCAATTTTAAATGACCCAAAAATTTCAAAACACTTTCTACGAATAAATAAATAAGAACATGCTTCAATTTCATATTTAATCTAACAGTAGTTTATTGCAATTAGGGGTTGTAACAGTGTACTTAAAATCTAAATCGAACAGAACTGACCCCAAATAAAAATAACCTGAATTTTTGGAACCAGACATGCCAACATTTGACGATCCCACGACCCACGGGCCACGTCGAACCAAATGGGGTCCAGTAATCCATTAAACGGGTGAATCTGGCCCGTTTGATAGGGGCTCTCGGCCTATCAAACCGTGATAGGGCTGACCATTATTAGTAGCCAGACCATTATTAGTTATGCACTTATGCAGTTATGCATATGATATAGTATAAGGCTGATCCGGCTATTTGGTCCGATTGAATAATCTCATAGAAGTCTAATAGTAGTATAATTATATAATTATATATAATGTCTAAGGCTTAAAACAAGTCACACGCATATTCTTATTCTTTTGAATTTATTTATTCATTTTTAGTTGATAATTACTCTTTTTCAATTAACTTAGTTTAATTAGTAAATAACCTAACTAAAACTCTATGATAAAAATTGCTTTAAAAATAGGAGTTCAATTTAAAAATATTTTTATATCTTATTTTTTATTCTTTTTGAAAATATACACCAGTTAAATGCATCGAACTACTTCTATATGTTATTACTTTATTTAAATCATAATAAAAAATATTGTGTATATAATTTTTTGAATAAACAAATATTAAATTAAATTAAATATTGATGCGCACAGACATTAACTGTGTACCATGACTAATTTAGTTGGCAGAAGAAAGGCTTGACCACCATCATCTGCTTGTGGAGAAGTACAATTGCCGGTATGACGGTTAATTTGATTATATAATTAGAAAATAAGTCTAAAAAGGGAAAGACAACAGGTTTAAGTTTAAGGATTAATCATTCGATGGTTGGTCATCTGCCAGATTTGTTATTGAAATTTCCCCATGTTATGCTAAATGTATTGTTAAACACAATTTGAAGACAGACTGAAAAGGATTGAGTAGCTTAGTATACATCTATACTGTAAGTTGTCACCAAATGTGCTTCCTCAGCTCCCTAAACATCTTGTTATCTTAAAGCATGCGTCAATGTCCACTTTCCATAGCTCTTTCTCCACTTTCCATCCCTCCCATTGTATCGTACAAAGGCTTATTCAATGTCTCCGGCAGAAAAAACGCCAACAATCCTCCAATTACACCACAGGCACCAAACACCACAAACGGAATACTATCGCCTAAAACAACCACGAATGGTGCTAATATTGCTCCCATCTGAGACGCCTGAGTTGCGCACCCGAGTGCTGCATTCCTAACTGTGGTCGGGAACAACTCTACTGTGTAGATGAACAATAAGTTGTAAGTTCCTGCCATTCCGAAGATCCCAATAATCCCACAAACCATTCTTACCACTTTAAAGACTCCATGTCCACTTACCAAGCATCCGAAAATACAGGCAATGCCACTTACCCATTGTGTCGCTATGGCTAATGGCTTTCTTCCTAGCCTGTCCAACAACAGAGCTGTGAACAAAATGCAGGCATTTCTGCTACGGAATTTAGCAGAACATTGAGGTATAGATTCGTGCCAAGGTTTACGACGTTCAAACTGAGTCCGTAATAAACCACTGCACATGTGAAATTGATCGTGACAGCTAGAAGTAGACGAATACGAGTCATTGGTGACTTCAACACATCAACAAGCGAGCCACTAACTGCATTACTGAACTCCATTTCTGT
Source organism: Echium plantagineum (assembly GCA_003412495.2). Classification (NCBI taxonomy): domain Eukaryota; kingdom Viridiplantae; phylum Streptophyta; class Magnoliopsida; order Boraginales; family Boraginaceae; genus Echium; species Echium plantagineum. The sequence goes on from CM016564.1 coordinate 21,336,538, forward strand.
CGTATCACCATCTTTGGATTTCACTGGAGAATCAGAACCTGATTCTTCATCAAGCGCAAGGACTACCTTCTGAGGAAGATGTTTTCCATTCCTTAAGGCAATTGAGCGCATAATCTTCATAGCACGATTCATCTGTCCTCGTACGAGGCACCACCGGGGGACTCGGAAACAAAAGGGATTATGATAAAAAGGAACAGAAAGGATGGAATTGACGTGGCGACATAGAGTACTCTCCATGATTGGAATACATAAGCTATACCAGATAGAGCAGCTATACCACCTGAGAAGAAATAAAACGTAGACATTCCAGCAACTCCCCGCATAGTTGGACCAATAGGCTCTGTAGCGAGAACGAATGAGCAAAGGCCAACGCCACCTGTGCTGAAACCAGTGAGTAGCCGAAACAGAACATATATCCAGTAGTTTGGAGATAGAGCTGTCAAGCAACCGAAGATCCCATTCAGAATGCAAACTGCAGTTAGAGAGCCTTTTCTTCCCAGTTTTGAATCTGATAGATGGCCAAATATGCCTGCACCTGGAAGAGTAACGAAAGATAATGTTAGTTTCGGACTTCCACAACTGCATTTAGAGTCAAAGTTGTGATTACAAACAACCATTCACTACTAATCCACTAACCACACAAGCCATCAACTGCATATGGATGATTTGTTGTTGTATTTCACTTTAAGTCGATTAAAATTAATCACACTATCTATTCATTCTTATTTCAATTACCTACTTAGTTTATATAAATAAGGCATCCAAATAAAAGAATATTACTTGTTTATAATCTGGATGCTTTTGCAAATAATTATTAGACGCATTGATGAGTGTGACTTAGATTATCGAACATTTTTTTGGTATTGGTAATACCAAATAGCATTTTAGTCAATTTGCCTAAAATGACATTGGTATTATCACTACCAAAAAAATATTTAATACTCTAAGTCACACTCGCTACCCAGATGATATTATCTTCCCAACCACTACTCATCCAATCAAGCCTAGGACATAATAGCATGGATTTTTTTATTTACATGTTTTTATTATTTTGTGTGTGATAACTAATGAGTCTTCTTAGTCATGTAGTAAATAGTAACCAAAGACAAATTAGAAAAAAGGAAGACAAGATCTAGTGCCATTCCCAGTTTCCCACGTAGAATCATCGAAGTTGGAATTTTGATGAGCATGTTTAATGGAGCAGTCTATAAAGACGTCTGCGTTTTCCTGCTACTCCACTTGTTTTAATATCATTTCAAACTTATCTCAATTGTCTATTTCTCATAAACAAACTTCCACTATTGACTATTGACCAACCACAACCTTAAACTTTGCGCTATATCTCACGACTCAAGATCGATTCAGCATATTACAATATCTTATGTTATTATAATAATTTATCAATCTATGTCACGTGTTTTGTTGTCGACCCATGCACTAAGATCATTCATCATCTAGTTTCACATGTCAAATTTTATCACAACCTACCATTTTATTACTATTATTTCCACATTCAAATTTCCAGTATAATCTTTTCATGTGGCAAATTCATTAGTATGTTTAGGTGATATTAGAAAGCTTTTAGGCAGGCCAGGAGTGCACAGAAAGATATTCAATGCTATATTTTGTCCTGATACAAGGATTGTAGTATAAGAGAAGATCTTGATCTGATCCACATAAATCGGTTTTAACTTCAATACATGCATATATATCACTGGACCACCAAACTTATCAACACTTCTGCCATTTCTTCTGTTGCTGTTTCAGTTACCCAATTAATAATGATTGCTTTTCAGTCAATCGAATAGGCTAGTGTAAAATCTCTCGCTAGTAACCAGAATGTCTTAGGTCTCGTCCTTAATTTTTTTTTTTTTAAATAATGCTCCAAATTGGAATTATATATATGCAATAACTCTATATTTATTACAGCAGACTCAAAATGGAATAAAGAGTAATACTGTTGTTATGCTCCAAATTTATTATACTTATTTTAATCAAGCAATAATGCTCGACAATATTAATCTCCATTATTACCTTTTTTGTATCATTTATTATTAACATGTTATTAGACATTAATTGGACTCAAATTTGGAATAATCATGAATGATATTGATAGGTATAGTAAAAAGTAAAATGAATAAGAAAATAGTGAGACCGTATATGTACCTATCATGCAGCCTCCGAAAAACACTGCTTGGACTAAACCAACCTTATATTTCTCTCCGCAAATCAATCCAAACTCGGACACGGTCGAACTCCCCGGTCCAGCAATCCACTCCCAAGAACCCGGTTCAACATCACACAAACTCTTGCAGACCGAAGCGGTTTTGAGGCATCTCCACTCCGGTTGACGGTCAGCAAAGATCATAACCATGGTGTGGAAGGCCTCCAGTGCCCATGCTAAGCTTGTGAGAACAAAGTGGAGCAGCTGCCACCTCCCGAACTCCCCGCAATAGTTCTGCAGCATTGAGTCGATCGAAACGCGCTCGCTTTTATTATTATTATTATTATTGCCTCCGTCTGCTGGAAGAAGAGACACATGAAGGTCTCCACCACCTTCAGACATGGTCGCTGGAGGCGTGTTTGGGGATCTTTAAGCTTCAAAATTAGAGGGGGGAGATATTATGAGGACTCAGGATTCAGCAAATGTAATAGTACAACGAATTTGTAGCTGTTCTCTCCTATATATTAGTATATCTATATGGAACCAAGTTTTGTCTAGTTATATATAAGTATCGCGCTCCAAAGAAATTAAATTTTCCATAATTACTTAATTTTGATAAATAATACTAATACGTTCCAATTGTACTAACTTATTAATTTAATTATTCACTTCAAATGATAATCATTATGTCTAAATTCGGGTAATATTTTATTATGTGTACAGGCAATGAAATTCATTAATTTATTAATATTACAAACACAATATTCTATATAATATTATTATTATATATTATATAATCATTAGATTTGTTTCCTATATATTAAACATATTACTATTATAAATGTAGTTTTTTCAATTTGTTCCTTTATCAGTATACATAATAAAATTTAGTGTAAGGGATATTTAAATTTATAATAAAATATATTGATGCGACTCATATTTAATATATTAAAATAGTTCAAAATTATACTAATTATGTTAAAAATATAATTTTATAAATACTTAAATATTAATTGCTATGAATTTGTTTTGAAGATGTATTTAAATTAATATGTGACTAATACTTATTTTTGAGTGGATGAGGATATACTATAAGTTTGATATATGGTGTGAAGGAATATACTTTTTGATTTAGTATCAACTATCAACTTACTTTCCAAGAATACTTTTCATATGCAATTGTGAATTTGTTATTCCTTTCCCTCAAAAAATGGCGGCTTCTTTTTTCTTTATTCATGGTTTCTTACTTTATGTATATTGGGCATGTCTATCTTTCATATGCAATGGTCGGTTTATGTGTCATAGCATTTCTTTTATGACACAAATAATTATATTTGTTCACTCCTCCCTTTATAACTGTAATTAAGAATAATGATTACCTTTTTTTTTTTTTTTTTTTTTTTGTAAATTAGCGATGAGGTGAGAATCAAACTCAGGACCTTCCGGTCACTAGCAAGAACTTTTCCACTAGACTATTCGATTAACTCAATTAGCTTTTCTTTTTGAGTTGTTAATATCAAACGACAACAAATCATAATATCTTATATTTTTATGTTAAGTATCATTATGGTTTTGCAGTTTCTAATAGTTTAAGCAAGAGAAACTGAACGCTATTATAAATTTATAATAGTATAACATGATGATAGATAGTTATCACTTAGTACAAATATGATACCAATTCATATACTGAAGTTAAGGAAATAAGAAATTAAGAACAGTAACGATACTAATAGTAGTTAAACTGGAATATGTAAGCTATCATCTCTTTTGGGGTTTTTTACGTCTGCAATTATATGATTTCTTGAGCTTACTTCTTGTTGATGATTGATCATCCTCTCTCTGTTTAACAACCACCTTCTTGTTTAGAGGCCTGCCTCCACGTCGCAGCTTTGATGGCTCTAATTGGTGCTCTGTCTCAGAAAGGTTCTTCTGGTCTGGACATTTGAAGTTCCCTTTGGATAAAGATGGTTCCAAAGCTTTTTCTTGAGGTGTATGATAACATAGCAATTTTGGCAGTTCCTCTGCTTGTTGGTTCTGGATACCATCTTGTAAAGTTGAGTCTGTAGTTTTCGATTTAGGATGCCTGCCTCTGCGTTTATATTTCACTAGTGGCGTGTCCTCATCCATTTGGGTCAATGCCGATAGGCGAGTTGAGCGACAAACTCCCTCAGAATCACATCCCTCATCCTGTTGAGCACCACTCTGCCTTGCCAAACTGTTAAACTTCGCTTTCCTTCTGGTAATAATAGTAAACTCAGATGTAAGTTTCTTGAGGACCAGAGACTTTCCAACATCTGTTGTAATGTCTTTATCTGGACGTCTTCTAGAGTTCGCTGAGGAGGATGAGACTTTTACCATGTGGCTGGTTTTGCAACTCTTCAAATGCCTTCGCGAACGCTTGTTTTGCACTGGCAAATCCCTGGGAAGTGAGGACTCTTTTTGTGCATGTGGCAATGCTAACACATACACTTTTTCTTCCAGCATCTTGCCGTACTCCCTCCCTCTCCCTTCCTTGTTCTCATGCATCAGTTGCAGTGGGCGGAGAAGGTCATCTTTTGGCAGCTTCTCAGATAATGGTATTGGCAATGCATCTATTTGTTGCTCTTCATTCACACATGGAAGAGGAGAAATTGTTGGTTCCGAAAGCAAATTTGTCTCTGTGGCTATCGGAGGAGAAATGACAAGCGGAAATTCCTGACTTTCAGATACTTCAACCCCCAAGAACTCAAAGCCTGGTGGCATTTCTGGACCTAAATCATCATGTATGGCATCTTCATTGGGGTTCAATCCTTGCATCTGGAGTGCATGCCGATCACAAGGATCGTGTATCTTTAAATGACAATCCTCTTGCTGTAGTTGTTCTATCCCCACTCGATTATCTCGTCCATCAGTTACCACTAACAAGGGAGGATGAGTAGTCATATCCTTGGACCAGCTACAAATGTCATTCTCTCCTCTCTCAGGTAATTGAAGCGGCTTTGTGGCAATTGTACCATATTGCTTTGGTGATTCGAGTTCACCATTCCTAACTTCTTCTGCTTCGCTCACAGGATTTCCAGCTACTTGTGAGCTTTGATCAATCTGGGTTGGATCTTCAATCACTTGAAACTCATTTTCACTTTCTGATCTAACCACAACAGCCAACTTCGATCTCTTAGTCCTCCTTCGCTCAGAATGACACCTCCACTTCTTTCCTTGATGCTTCTTTCCAGGTTTTATTGAACCTGCACCACATAGTGAGTAACGAAAGCCACGAGTTGCGATAATGTCCCCATTCTTGGAAAGCAACTCAAGATGGTGTTTCAACAAGGAGCTATGTGCCCATGGAAGATCATCATACTCCCTCTTAATAAACTCCGAAATAGACTTCTCAGTACAACCCCCCCTCTGTTTCAACTCCAGAAGTGCCCTCTGGATCATCTACAGTTCAAAAAAAGTTACACCGTTCCCTTTTAATAAACGATTAAACACACACACTCATGCTCAACATTATGAAAATTTCGATTACAACTTATCATATATTGTATGAAAATATGAAGGCATGTAGTAATGTATATGAAACAATATCTTAAAATCAAACAACTAGCGCAACGCAATCACGCAAGGCATGTGAGCGAACGTCTCGGTTCGATAAAGCTCGAGGTATTTGACTCGAAAAGGTGCGGCTTGAAGCTCGATTCGACTATTCAAATATCAAACCACACCTTTAGATTGGGTATTTTTCAAATCAAGCCAAACGGTGCGAAAAGGTGCGGCTCTGTTACCATATATCTATTTAATGATAAAATCATTATCAACCCACATATATTCCCTTCTATGTACTCATCTCATTCTTTCATCTCCACTCTCTAGATCGCCCCCCCCCCCACCCCGCCCACCTTCGGTCACCATCTCTTCTCTTCTCTTCTCTTCTCAAAAGCCGTTCCCCCGCTCACCCTCATGACGTATGGCATCGCTCATCCACATCAATTCTCCAAACCCCCTCCCCCTCACCTTTGTTTATATAATTGTAGCTTCAATTACGATTTCAATTGTTATTTTTTCAGTTTTTTTGTTCATATAATGTTTTCGTTTTTTATTTTTCTTCCAATTGTTACCAAGCCAAACGTTTTCAAACGTGTTCGGCTCGAACCTTCAAACTCAAGCCACACCTTTAGTTTTAACATTTGACCAAATAAGACCAAATCAAACCTCCCCTATTAATTTTTCAAGCCAAATCCAAACTTCCCAATTATTTGATTCGATTTGGCTCGATCACAGCCTACACGCAACACAAGTATCATCACCCAATGATAAGATCACAAGAATAATAAACGAAATGCAATGCGAGTTAAGAGTGATAAAAGGAGATAGTAAGAGCGATGATGAATACCGCGGCATAAGGAGGATGACGAGGGGTGTTCCATTGAGAAACAATGTGAGTGAGACGGTCTTGAATGCTTGAAATCTGGGTATTGTTGAGTGATTGTTTATTCTTCATGTGTTCCATTATGGCTTCTCTGAAACTTGCCATTCGTTTCGTGTGACTTTGGAATGCTTCAGGCTTCAGCTGGGGGAGTTGAGGTTGTTCAATTTCATTGCAACTTTTGTTGGACATATTTGTTTTTTCTTTGAATTAGTCAAATTATGTCCCATCCTCATCTTTTAACAAGTCGTTTTTAACAAATTTATTAGAATCTCCACAATATATATTGCCAAGATTGCAAAAAGTTAGAATTTATTTTTGAAATATTGTCATTAATAATTTTAATAAATGTATTGAATATTTTATAATCAATGTTTCACATATAGGGCTTAAATCACGATTGAAACAAATCGAAGGAGTAAAATATGCATAAAACACCCATAAAAATTGATTAATAGATTATCATGGGCTTAAGAATTGTTCCTGGTCCTCGCCTTTGATGATGTGGTAAGTTTGCCCCAAATCCAAAGTTTTAAAACCAGTCCACTTCCCTCCTCCTCCTCCCCTCCCCCCCCCACGTATTACCCGAACATGTCATTTTGGGATCTTTACGTAAAAATTGACAAATTTTAAGTTTTAGTGAATGACAAAATGAAAATCTAACATATAATAGGCTTTTGGTATAAATTTTAATAAACAAAATATATTGTGGATCATACTATAATTCTATGTATCAAAGATACTGGGTGGACCTTTTCTTTTATTTTTTCTGACTTCTTTGAGAAGTGGTGAGGCTAAGGGATGCAAAATCGGGTTGGGGGTTGTAGTCGGTAGGGATGAGGTGGATGGGAGTTGAGATGGATGTGGGGTAGGGAAATGGAAAGATCTTTTTTAGTAGGGTTCGAGGAAAGGACAACGGGTTTATCTTATTTTTATTATTAGTTATTGTAATAATAGTTTATATATAGGAATATTTAAATTTGGCCTCAATTTTTTTATATCTGTAGATCCGGGTTTACTCTTTTAAAATGAAATTCTGGGAGCAACTTGAAGTAAATAACAAAGTTTAATTCCTCAATTGAAAAGATAATAATTTAGGAGGCAATTTTAAAAAAAATGAAAATTACGGTTCTTGAATCGAAGTATTTGTCATATTTCAGGGGCTCTAAGAAATTTAGCCCTTAAAAGTTTCGTGAGGGTCGATGAAGGAGATAATTCTTCCATACATGATACAATTATACAAATATGCAAATGAGCCACATTGTACCCGAGTTAGGTAGGTTCGAGTCGGGTTCGAAAAAGTCGTACAGAGGTTTAATACACCTAAAAAAAATCAAGTTTCATGGAAAAATGAGAGTTCGGAAGTCGAGTTCAATTCAATATTTTTTTGCTCTAACATTCAAGTTTGGTTCCAAAGTTCGAACTATTGGAAGTTCGATAAACAATTTTGAGTTACGCTCGATCGAATTTGATTAACTAGTAAGGTAAATACCTGACTCGATAAAATATATACACAATCAAGATGTCGCGCCCTAATTCGATAACATGAGTAGCATCGAATGATGAACCATCTCCCACGAATAAACAATATTAGGGCCTAACCCTGGTCCGAGTGGGGAAGAGCGTAAAAGAGTAAATAAGAAATCCAAAATCAATGAAGCCGCTCCTTTGACATTTGAACCACACCCAAAAGGCGCTTGTCAGTTGTCTCTCTCTTCTCTTCTCCAAATTTTGAATTTATTTCTTCCCGGGTCACAGATCTACACAAATCCAAACCTTTGCTTTCTCTAATCCAAATCAAATTCAGATATTCTATGGCTTCCAAGAACCAGAACAAGCCTCCATCTAGCCCTCCAAGAGTAAGCTCCTCTTTTTTTACATTTCCATGTTGTTAAACTAGTCTAATTTATTATTGAATTTCAACTTTAATATTAATTTTAATTTTCTGTAGAGGGTTGATGAAACTTTAATAGACAAGCGGAGGAAGAAGATGACCACCCCCAATCAGCCAAATGTTGCTAGGACCACAAGAGGGACCCGCCAAGCCTTCGCCCCTGTTAATGGCTCTCGCGATCCGCCTTCAACCGCTGCTCCCCCTACCACCTCTGACTCGGATTGCGCTACACTCGACTTCACCAGAGAAGAAGTTGAGGCTCTGTTGAATGAGAGATTGAAAACCAAAAACATGTACAATATTAAGGTGAAATAGTCAAACCATTATTCACAGCCTTCGAATTGATTTAGGATGAATAGATATCGTTGTATCTTGAAGAGTATTATTGGGGTTTTGATACTTTGATAGACAAGATTCCAAATGTTTGTTCTTTATAGGAAAAATGTGAGCTCATGTCGGAATATATTCGCAAGCTAAAGCAATGCATCAAGTGGTTTCAACAGCTCGAGCGTAACTATGCTGAGGAAAAAGATAATCTTAAGAGTTTGCTAGAATTAGCTGAGACCAAATGCTCCGAGATGGGTGGGAAACTATTTTCATAAATTTTATTAGTTTGTCATGCCATTTTACGTTTCCTATCTGTGTTGGCTTATCTTTCTTGCTTCCAGAAAACTTGATGAAAGGGAAAGAACTGGAATTGAACTCAATTATCGAGGAATTAAAGAGAACTATAGCAGCCTTGGAAGAGAAATCTGCACAAGATGAATCAGCAAAGTTGGTATGTCGTTATGTCTTTGAAAAGAAAATTCCTGATTTTTTTCGCTAAATCCAAATATATCCATTGCAATTAGTTTTTCAGCACTACATGAACGAGAATCGTTACTGATAGAAAACTGTTTGGTTTATCAGGAAGCATTAGATTCTTTGACATTGGAGAAAGAGGCTCGATTAGTAGCAGAAAAATTGCAATCTTCCATTTCAGATGAACTGGCTAGAGCTCAAGAGGACAATGCTAGTTCCAATAAGAAGGTAGTTTGACTTTAAACTATTGTATTCATGATAATTTCCTGATTTGTTTACCTAGAAGACTCTCATACCCTCCTTTTCGCAGATTCTGTCACTCAATGATATGTATAAGCGGTTGCAGGAATACAACACAAGCTTACAACAATATAACAGTAAACTTCAGTCTGAGCTTGCTTCTACCAACGAGACACTAAAGCGAGTTGAGAAAGAGAAAGCAGCTGTCGTGGAGAACCTAAGTACTTTGAGGGGTCACTATACATGTATACAGGAACAACTGACATCCTCAAGGGTGAGTGTTTTCTGAATTGTGCATCTTCGATCTGCTTATTAGTTCCACATTGACAATTATCGCCCGTTGTATTTGGTAGAATGATACTGGACCATAAATTCAAGTAGTATTGGGTTTCACCTAATTCATTTATTTCTTTCCTACAATTTTTATTTATTTTCTGTTTCAATTTTAGTGGCACTGGTTATGGAGGAATTTAAGTTCCAATTCTATTAGTCACATTTCAGCAACCAAATGCCACCGACAACAACTTTAATAATTATTCGATCCTTTTATTTGTAATTCCAGGTCTTAATTTGTTGATTCAAATGCTTCTGTAAAGCATGTTGCTCATATGACATCTGCTGTTTTTTTAATGCATATTTGAGTAAACACAAGTGATTTATAAACTATTTGAATTATGTTTGTCGACATTGTTCATAATAGAATGTCGTCACATAATTTTTACTAATGAACTTAATTTAGTCTATATGCGGAGTCACTTAGGCTTGTTATATTACAACATTGCCCGTTTGACCTGTTAACATTTCTGTTTGGAAATTTTAGATTAAGGTTCCAAATCAAGTTATATATGTGGTTAATATGAACATACTAATGTAGCTTTGTACTTCCATTGTTCTTATTCTTGATTGTATCTTGTGGTATGGATGTGTTTACAAACAGACTTCTCAAGACGACACTCTTAGAAAAAAGAAAGTCTAGCAATTGAAGTTCAAAGCTTGAGAGGGGAACTTCAACAAGTAAGGGATGACCGTGATCGCCATTTGTTGCGCGTGCAGACGGTAACTAAAGACTTTGAAACTCACAAAGTACAAACAACTGAATGGATTGCTAAGTTAGATGTCTTGACCACGAAGTCTAGTGAGCTGGAGGTTGTTTTCTAGTGACTGTTGTTATCCCTTTACTAATCACTATTGTTCCATTACTTATCCATATACTATCTCTATTTTTCGACAGGGTAAATGTTTATCACAGAGTACGATCATTAGTCAATTACAGGAACAACTTGCTCATGCTGACAAAAAGTTGCAGGTATCTAGTTTGGCTCACAAAGTATTTTTTGCGATTCACGACTTTGATATCTTTATATACCTATATCTAATAATTAACATGTACTAATTGACACCATTTATTTATTCTTTCTAACTAGTACGATTGATTCTAGAAGGTATTATTTTGTGTTTCCTCTTATGTTAGATATCAAACATGTCGAAACATGAAGTTCAAATTGAATTTGATGAGCAAAATAAACTCATTAACGAGTTGCAAAGTCGCCTTGCTGAAGCAGAAGTCAAAATAAGTGAAGGGGACCAAATCCGAAAGAAGTTACATAATACTATACTGGTATTCTTAGTCTTTTCAAACTAGCAATTTTATGGGACAACGGTTTAGTTGATGATTTTTTTACGAGTTTCTTAATTTTGAAATTGTCTTTGGATTAGGAACTGAAAGGCAACATACGAGTTTTCTGTAGAGTGCGGCCATTTTTGTTTGATGAGGTCACGACTACTGAAACAAAGGCAGTGTCTTTCCCCACAAGCCCAGATACAATTGGGAGAGGAGTTGATTTGACCCAAAACGGTAATATACTTCTTTTTAGAGATGTGTCGAATTTAAATTTTTTACATGACTCTTTTGCTTATGTTTGACATTGTCTCATTTTAGGTCAAACACATTGTTTCTCGTATGACAAAGTGTTTACTCCAGAAGCTTCACAAGATGATATTTTTGTTGAGATATCCCAACTTGTACAAAGTGCTCTAGATGGTTACAAGGTGATACATTATAATTTATGTATCCTTTGTCATGGATGAATTATTAACTATTATTACTTATCTTATCTTTGTAGGCAAAGAAATATGTACATATTCTTACATTTTTGTTATCATGTGTATTACGATTATTTAGTTTTCTTTGTATTTAAAAATTTTGATTCTTAATTTTATCAGGTTCCGAAATCTATTTGAAATTAGTGTAATCCTACTTAGACTTCGGATTTATGTTTATTAACTCTCCTGCTGTTGAGTTGGAACCTCTTTAAAATATGTTAAAAAGATTCTGAAACGCTATAGAGTTTTATGCTCCCCTTTTTCTTTTTTCAGGTTTGCATTTTTGCCTATGGTCAGACCGGTTCTGGCAAGACTTATACAATGATGGGGAAACCAGGCAGTACTGATCAGAAAGGACTAATACCTCGCTCATTAGAACAAGTTTTTGAAACGCGTCAAACTCTTCAATTACAGGGATGGAAATATGATATGCAGGTCATTTAATCACTCACATCCCTAGGGCACAATCCTTAAAAAAGTATGCTTATACATATTATTTGTATTTAACGATTCGACACTTATGTACAGGTCTCAATGCTTGAGATTTACAATGAAACAATCCGAGACTTGTTATCACCAAACAAACCAAACTCAGATATGTCAAGGATAGAGAATACGGGAAAACAATATGCAATTAAACATGATGCAAATGGTAATACTCATGTTTCTGATCTAACAATAGTGGATGTTCGTAGCAGTAAGGAAGTCTCGTATCTCCTTGACCAAGCTGCTCAGAGCAGGTATTGGAAATAATTATTCTTGTTATAAATTTGACATAACACATATGCTAATTAATGGTCTCACCACCTTAGTTACTTGTCCTTAATATTGTTATCAATGTCTAATACTCCCTCCGTCCCTAAAAGATTTATACATTTTGACTTCCATGGTCAACAAAACACAATCTAAAACGTAAATATTTCTTATTTTACATGCGAAAAAATTATAAGAAGTTGATATTTCAAAAATGTATCAATCTTTTAGGGACGGAGGGAGTATCTTTGAAATTAGAACTTTCTGGCTTGTATTTTTCTCAAAATATGAATAATGTTTTATTTGGCATATGGGCAGACTCATGTAATGTTCAACGAGAGTTAGATTAGGTAACAAGTTCATCTCCAATATTCGCAGGTCAGTTGGCAGGACCCAGATGAATGAACAGTCATCAAGAAGTCATTTTGTGTTTACTCTAAGAATATCAGGTGTCAATGAGGTATTGTCGATATTACTTTTAATTCTCCGTTAATTAATGATTTAGTTTATTCTCATTTTAATTCCAGTTTTAATTCTGTTGTAGAGCACTGATCAACAAGTGCAAGGGGTCTTGAATCTTATTGATCTTGCTGGAAGTGAGCGTCTCTCAAAGAGTGGAGCTACTGGAGATCGACTAAAAGAAACTCAAGTAATCCATCATTTCTTAGTTATGATTGTAGATAATGGTTTATCGAAGTCTCTAACTTATGTTTTTCTAATATTCACTAGTCAATCAATAAGAGTCTATCATCTCTTAGTGATGTTATATTTGCCTTGGGAAAGAAGGATGAACATATACCGTTCAGAAATTCAAAGCTTACATATCTTCTTCAGGTAAATCTTTTCATTTATCCATTGAAATGCAGTGTTGTATTATGTTGTTAACTCTAGAGATGCAACTGAAAATGAAAAACGAAATGCCAACGTTTTCCTTATTTATTATGTTATTGTAGATCTATTTTTAGATGTAATACTTCATAAGAAATCAAGTTGAGTTATATGTGTATTCTAATATATTTTGTCTATGTTTTATTACTATGTATTTTATATTAAACATAATTGTAATAATTTTTGTTTAACAGCCTTGTTTAGGTGGAGATTCCAAAACATTAATGTTTGTCAATGTTTCACCGGATCCTTCTTCAGTCGGTGAATCACTTTGTTCACTTCGGTTTGCTGCACGAGTGAACGCTTGTGAAATTGGGATACCTAGACGTCAAACAAACATGTACACATTAGATTCACGCTTGAGCACTAGCTAATATGTTTAGGAAACTGTTGCTTTTGATAATGTTATAACAAGATCTGATTGTAATTTGTACATGGGCGATCATGCTGACTGGCCTTTGTTCCATTGACTTGATAAAGTTGTGATTTTGATACTTCAAAATCTATAACTGCACTCATAAAATTGTATTGTTCGATATGATCTCTCCACTTTGATAACATTGCTTCTTATGTAACCCTTATATTCATCTCATTATGTAACCCTTATATTCATTTAGTCCACATGTGGTTACAACATCTTGCGCTTAAGCCCCTTAAATTTAAGGTTGTTTAAGACAAAATGGCTTCACATTGTTGACAGTAATGGTAAAAGATTTTGCATGGATGTCATTTAATTATCCATCCTATATTTGGAGATTAGAAAAAGTATATTCTAGTGTTCTACAGCTGACAATCTGTGACCATAGGCAGAAAGACTTCTATAGATGGGCATTTGCGTTCAATTATTGTATGAGTCTTCTCCAAAATATATACGGAGTAGTATATTGAATTAAAACAATGACAAATGGAATTATGGAAGACTTCAGGGAGCTGTCCCGACTCGAATTTCTGTAGGCCGCCAATGGTTGAAGAAGTTGTCTCCATGTTCTCAGTTTGTATCAGAATCAGATAAGCCAAATCATCTGCAAGTTTCTTCCTCAACAAGTCTACTAAGCTCTTATATGGCAGCTTTTGATGAATTTATCAGAAAAATCAATGTATTTTACCCACAGTGACTTCAGATGTGGAAATGCTATATCTAACCAAGGCTTTGCTCTACCATTATAGTGTACAACAGCAGCATTTTCTGCATCCTCAGTTTTGGTATTTTCTTGATATCCGAGCCCCAACATGTGCCAGAAAGGATCGATAACATGAACATGGCCATGGAATGCAATCAACCCTGGAGGTAATGTTCCAAGTTGCCACAAACTTAAATCTGATTTCAGATTCTGCGCAAGACAGAAACCTAAGTCGATATAGTGTATATATAATTAACCTCAATAGTGAAGGGCACTAACAAGGTACGAAAAGGAGTAATGTATTGTAGTGACTCACCTCATACGTAATGAATCTTCGAAATTATTCTTTATGTTATAAAATTAGTGCAACTTATTGTCAAATAGAGAAGCATATATGTGCCTCTGAATCATGTAAATAATTAACCAATTTGTTCTATTTTAAAGATATGATGAACACGAGATAGTACCTCCTCGATCCAATGATAGTATGTCTGAGTAATATTTGATCTTCTCCAAGCTTGAAGATCAAAGATGTTCATGCCATAAGCCCATGCACATTCATTAGGATCAAAGTTATTTGCTATGAGAGCATGAGAGAAGTTCAAATAGCTTTTGAACCTCTTAGACATTACAAACTTGTCCTCTCCCTTACAAGTTTCAACTGCCCCATTGACTTTCCCTTCCATGTTTATGTCCCATAAAGGTGAAAGATCACTCTGAATTACAATGTCGTCATCCAGGAAGACGACTTTGTCAAGGCTTGGAAATAGCTGCAGGTAAAACAATCATTCAGTTTGCATTATGTATCAACTAACGTATGAAAACGAAGCGATGAACAAATTTTGGGTAAATTTGGGTGGCTGGATTTTATTACGAGTTCTCTATAAAGCGGTTAGATACACCACTGATAACCACTTCAGGTGCCCGAAGTATGATGAACAAGATTATCAAAATGTTTACCTCTGGTAGATGTATCCTGATGTGATTCATCAAAGAATTATATTTAGGACTGAGAGCTTGCAGTTTTGCAGCAATAACGTAAGGCTTCTCAGTATTATTAGCCACAATGGCTGATGATCCTCCTCTGAATTGTGATCTCACCTTCTGATCTTTCTCCATAGCTTCTAACACAGGGATTTTCCCCTTAGCCAACCAATCGAAATGATGTAATGCTTTAACCTCAATGATTGCTGGTGTCAGTGGATGTAATGAAAACCAAGCCTGCATTGCTGAGTATGTCTTTTTATCTGTTATTATATGTAAGACAATCTCCTCAGGATGTAATGCATTGTTAATAAGTGATGATGCAACCACAGAGGCAGCCAGAACGTTGTCTGAAGCGAGGATGAAGTGATACAACGAGTTTTTAACAAGGCTGGGGACAAGCTCTGGCGATGGTAGTTGGAGTCTGGCATTAGAATTTGTAGTATGCTCATTTGCTAATTTTAGAGTAAAGCAATGAAGAGGTTTAGGTATGCTGCTTGATGCTACGTGGCGGTATAGATATTCTTGGATTTTGGCAGTTCTTGTTCTTTGCTCCATGAGTGTGATCTGCAATATTCCAACGAATGGGTAAGTAGTTTCGTTTTTCTTAATATAGCGGGGGCTAGATGCACTGAGTTTATAAGTACCATAGCCTTGAGTTTGATTGCGAAGGTTTTTGCATCTGATCTGCTGTCCCTCGTTTCTGCAAGGAAATCTTCCAGAGTTTGAGGGATTTCATCCCCTCCTTGAAGATTATAATCTTGGTTTACGGGCTCATCTAGTATCTGGTAGATCACTTCAGGAACCTACGAACAATTTAGCATAAGGAATCAAGACGACTGAGAGCTTGTTTACTTGTTAAAGGAACATGAGACAAAAAATTCAGGAAGATACAGTGGATTTTTGTCTTGTTCCTAAAATCTTTGGTCTTAACCTTTTGCCCAAGCAGCCTGCATTCTAGCAATCGAACAAATCATCAAATATTCAAATGCAAATAAAGGACAACAAGTTCAGAAGATGTCGTTTGATGACCCTCGCTCATTGGTAATAATTAGAAAACAAAGAATGTTTTTAATTTAAGAGAAAAACTGGTGCATGTATACCTATAGTTGAACATTTGTTTCCGTCATGAATGGAATCCACAGTTGTTAATACAAATACAAACCGAAGAATAAACGTGAATATCAAAAGGGAGTAGAAAATCATCCGGTAAGGCACTCTTCTTGATCCAATTTTCACTTTGATGAAGTCCTTGAGACCTTTAGATGGCAAAACCGTTACATGCCTCAAGCTAGGCGATATATGCAGCTGCATTCTTGAATTCTAACTCGAAACAGTCAAATCTCTCGAGAATTCAAGAGGTTGCTGTAGTCGATTTTGATCATGTAACGAACACTTAGAAGAAACAAATTAAAGAATTCTGTGAAGACAATGTAGTATATTTGTTGGACTTTTTTGCGGTTGCTAACTTGCTATCAGACACCTAAACTTGCTTAGTATGAAGGTTATTTGTAGGAAAAAGAAACAGAAGAGAAAACATATTTATAATGAATGTGATACATGAGGGGTTAGTAGTTTGGTGAGGTCCAGTTTGCCTTGTGATGAAGCATTGAGTAGTTTGACATAAACAGGATTGCTAAATGGAAAATGACTGCTTCTCTCTTTCTGCTTCTGGAGCTTCAATTTAATAATTTTCAAGATTGGTTGTTAGATATGTTTCAAGAAAAATAAATAATATTATGATCAATAGCTATCAAAAGATCACTTTTACGATACCTCTTAACTCTTGATATGTAAGTTTGCAATGTTCAACCTTGGACTGTTATTGTGGTTTTATATTTTGTGAAATAGTCTAGAAGGATAATAGCCTCTCAAACATGAAATTAATTTTTAGAAAATTCAACCAAAACTTTTTATTTGACAAAATTTACTATTTTAATGTCTTAATTTTATGATTTACATTATATTAATTGAAACACTATTACATCCGAGATAATGTTTGTACTAATAATGTAAAGTGATAGGATTTAGAACATATTTTAACGAACGCTATAACGTTCGTTTTTCCCGAAACCAAAATTCTATAATACGTATTGGCAATAGTTCAAGGGGTTTAGTATTTTATACTTTTTGGAATTGCAGCGGAATGTTTAACCTCCTCCTTAGTGCTTGAATTCCAACACCTCCGAAATGTAGTACACACAACAGTATGTTCCGAATCAACCGGCGTTATACTAGAACGTGTTTATAAATGACACGCTCACTTAAGGCGCCCCGCTTGGCTAGCCCATCGCCCAACAGAGGAGGTGAATCCGGGATGTGCCTCTAGCGGCTCGGAACTCCACCTCAAGAGTGCCTAGAGAGGCTGGGTAACCACCCACAAACAGATCCTCCCTTGAACAAATGCAGAGTTACTCATGCACCTGCCGTGGATCGAACCCACACACTTGTGTAGAAACACACTCTTATAATGAAACCCCTTACCTTTTAAGCTATGTCCCGTGGCACTAGAACGTTTTTATGTATATACTTGGGGGAGAAAAATGAAGAAGAAACCTTTTTTCTTCATTGTTATTCTCGGCCTTCACAAAGGGGGAGGGGGAGAGGGAGAGTTTCTTGGTTTTTTGAAATGTTTTAGTATGAATGAGAATAATTAGCATGAATCATATTAATCACTAATTAAATGGTGGTTTCGAATTAGTACTCATAATGATAATTGAATTTCATTATGGCCATCATTACTATTCAAACCACCTTACTATTTGTGTGGGGTTTTAATAATACTACTTCCTCCCAATAATGGCACATCTTTTCCGGTTGTACTAAAGAATAATAATATTATTATTATTATTATATATTCGGTTTATTGTTGTATACGATCTTTTGGGCTTGATTAATAATAGCAATGTAATATAATATTTAACCGAATATTATTATTACATAAATTATTCTTTGAAATTAATATATTATTTTTTGAACTTAATATCTTAAATTTACATAAAACTATTACATAAATATTTAACCGAATATTATTATTACATAATTTATATATTAATAATAGCAATGTAATATAATATATTATTCTTTTGAACTTAATATCTTAAATTTACTAATATTTGAAATAATCTAATTGTTCAACGGACACGCTTTATAATGATAGTCTTTTTAACGCGACTACTCCTAATATCCCCAAGTGCATTGCTCTTGGCGACCCCCTCACTAAGGATTGGCTCAAAGGAGCTGACTACAAAAGACGTCAATCTCATGGCATCAATTCTCTGAAGCCAGCTCCTGACTCAAGAAGGACGACTACTCATGCTTGCAGAGATTATACTGTCCTCGCTATGAACGACTGCCCTAAGAATTGTAATAGAAGGGACAACAAGATCTTGCTCGGAGTCATCTCAGATGAAGACCCAGTTTGGTTCATCTCAACAACCATCCGTGGCGCCCATACCATCATCAAAGAGATAAACTGATATAAGATAATACAAACAACAACAATAAATTCAACATTCAAAACATTTGCACTGGAATTCTCACGGCTATCATTATGGCCACAAGTATTGACAACCACAGTATTTTCATTGTTACTGATAACTTTATGTCGCATGTTTGGTTTAGGTACTTTCACTCAATTCCTCAGGACAATGACTTGAAGATTTTGACCACTAATAGAACAAAGAAATATTACAATATCCTTTGGATGCCATCAAATACGGGTTGCCCCAGAATCTCAAAGACTTTGTTATTATTGATTTTAATGTTGTTAATCTTTTGAACAATGTAATTTTTTCGATTCTTTCTTGAAATGGCGTCTTTTATTATAATACTTGCTAATTTATAAAATAAATCAATTATTTAGAAAAAAAAGTACATCCGTGCTAATCCTCCTAGATCACTCGACAAAAGTCGGTAGTGGGTAGAAAATATGATCTAGCTTGGAGGGAATTATTGAAAATGTTTTGGAAACCAAATGAGGAGTTTGGCTTTGCGGGTCTTTACTTTACTTTTATTAACTATTTTTCCAATTTTCATACTATTTTTTAAATCGAGCACCCGTTTTCATTATCTAGGATGATCAAGATAAATCCATCTACGATGTAACCACATAATATTAACATAATACCTAACATATGATTATGGTATTTACATGAATGTCCAACATTAAATTAATAGTTTAATTGGTTAACTCTTTAAATAATTTAAGAAAAATGAATACCCTAAACATTTCATTTTTGCTTTTATTCACTTCTATTTTATACCAAATGAATACTCATTTGAACTTTTATATGTTAAAAAAAGAAAAGAGATGTCCCAAGTTGAAATCATGGGCCTGTCCTTGCCACAAAAATAAAATCTTCTTTAAGAAGAGCAATTCAACGCTTACAATGACCTTAACTATCTATCTCACAACTATCATATTCATTTAAATGTTTATGAAAGTGTTAAAGATTTAAACGGGGGCAAGGGTATCTATACAACCCCCTTTAGCTAGTCGCCAATGAGACAACCAACTCTTGATGCCTCTCAAGATCTCACTTACAAGAGGTTAGCCTTCATCCCGACTCCCATTGTCCTAGTTGCACTCGACTGTCCTCGCGATAAGATATTATAGTGAGTCCAAAACATTCAATAAGTGCCTTACATTGTGGTACACACCACTCAATGATCACAAATTCTCCGCCCCTAGTCCTTCATCAAGATCGGTCATCATGCCCTGAAACATCGGATGACTCTCTCGACACCTGACGTTAGGGAACTTTTGTATTTAAATCGATACATTCACCGAGGCCTTTTTTGCACTAGATGCAAGCACTTTCCGAGCTCCTCACTGCTTGAATGAATTCAAGGCACTTTCCTATCAATAATCTTATAAATTATTCCACAACTTTCTTCCTCTATGCGACTGATTGAAGACGTCATATTCATATAACTGACCCACCAAACTAACATGTACAAAATATATATGGGCCTAAGGCCATGTTATGTATTTAGGAAAGCGATTCTCATTGACCAAGGCCCACAATGAGAAAGACCATAAATGAGGGCCCAAGTTTCACATCTATCTGTATAAAACTGATTTGGTTGACCCACGTTCTTGGTTATTCAGTATCTTATCGTGTGTGAGAAGCAAATTCCTTTAGGGTTTCAAGTTCTCAATTTTCTGCCAATTCTTTTCAATCCGTAACCTTAAATTTTCAGATCAGGTATCAATTCTTCTGATCCCGTTACATAATTCACTTTAAAGATCCTATATTTATTGTTTTACTTGTTAGTTTTTAGTAAATATCGTATATTATGTCACTTTTAATTTGTAGGCAGTAATTTATTTGGTTGAATTTGTCAGTTTTTAAGGTATATGTGATCCTGTTGCAGTTTCTTATCAGCCTATCCTAATGACAATATATACATCCATCACCAATTATACCTCACCTGCTTTCTCCATTATTAATTTATTTATTTGTAAAACAACATTTCATTTTTGTAATCATTATAATTAATATAGAATTTATATGATTGAAATTATTTTTAAAAGCGTTTTCTTGGATTTTTTTCAGAACGGAAATTAAAACGTTCATCTAAAAAAATGAAAAACTTTGCTTAATGATTTTTAGGGACTATCTCAGATAAGTTGTATAACTATACGCATTAGCCTTGTTTTGTTTTGATATATAGTTGTATTCTCTTAGTGTTCGTTTCTTCTTTTTGTGATTTGTAGTCGATACTCGATACTGTAATTTCTTGAACATGGAGCTACTTCCATGTGATGCGATACCCACTTTTTTTGTTACATCTACCTGGCTGAAGAGAGTGTATGTGGTTTCCTTTAATAATAATTCTTCTAATATAAAGCGAAGTTCTAAGTTTGTTTCTTGTCTGCTTATTATTATTATCAACAGGTGGTCCAACCATCAATATTTTGCAGAAGAGATTTGTTGTCGTCAGTGCCCTCGGTCAACAGCCTAGTTTCATGTCTGAACTCGACCTCCAGGTTCCTGCTGCTTTTGGTAAGGTTTCAACTTACTATACTGATTTTGTTGTTTTGTTTTGTCGATGAGTTATTTACCGAGTTTTCTTATTATATGGAAACAATTTTGAGTTTCTTCCATTTTCATGTCCTGGTCTGATGCTTCTCCCATCTCATTGTTGGATGCTAATTTGTTAGTTTGCCTATGTGTAATACAGATCCTTTTGCTGAGGCAAATGCTGAAAATTCCGGTGCTGGCTCAAAAGAGTATATCCACATTCGTATCCAACAGCGCAATGGTAGGAAAAGCTTGACAACAGTCCAGGGATTGAAGAAAGAATTCAGCTATAATAGAATACTCAAGGATCTTAAGCAAAAGTTTTGCTGCAATGGCACTGTAGTTCAGGACCCAGAGCTTGGCCAGGTTCGTGCATAATCAGTGTTAAATGTTCATTTATTGCTTGCCTGTGTAGATTTCATGCTAATTTTCTTATTTTGTTCAGGTGATTCAGCTTCAAGGGGATCAAAGAAAGAACGTTTCCAGTTTCCTTATTGAGGTAATGCAGCTATGAGTACTTTTCCTGAGTGTTAATCTGAATGAGCTCTCCTCTCTTGTTTGCAGTAGAACTTAGATTTTGTTCGGACACTATTCTCACCCTATTAACTTTATTTTCAGAACGGGATTGTGAAGAAGGAACACATCAAGATTCATGGTTTCTGAGCATCAGGATCTGCTGTGATTCAACTAAAAGCTCTATATAGTATATTGTCTGTGTTGCGTTTGCATAATTCGTACTTATCTACTGGGATTTGTGAATCTTAATTTCTGTTTGCATGTTTTGTGCGTTTTATTCTACTTGTAATGATTCTTGGATACTTCATGGTTTCTGTGTTACTGCTTAATGACTTGAGCTGTTCATGTGTTGATACTTCATATTGTGGTTGCTTGATCCACGTTTCTTCTTTCTACCATGTCGACGTGAATCTGTTTCATCATTTATACATTGATAGGGAGTGAAAGTTGTCATTAACTGTCTAAAGATGTGCAAATTAGTGGTAACCCGGGTTAAAACCTTGCTGATCTGCTGCAATCACTCTTGCCTATGATCTTGAAGCCAGGATGTTCAAATCAATATAATATTCATCCCTGAGCCTATTGTTCTGATACTGTTGGCGCGCCATTTTGGTAGCTTGTATAGTTAGAGGGCATATGCTGCATAATAAGTGAAGATTACTGGGAAAGAGTTAAATGTATAATGTCAATTGAATCAAGTGATAAATATTTTAAAGGGCCTGTGGGGAGGATGATGTTGACTGTCCAACAAAAGTTGTCCGTCTTTATTACTGGTGTCACGGGAAGGACCAGAACAGTAAAATTGTCCCTTCTGTGTGAGAGAGCATCATAAAGCATTGAAAAGGCACTTGTAACACCTAATTGAGATCGTCTCAACAGGTGAACAACAATAAAGGCTTAGCCAAACCTTTCACACTTGCCCCACATAAAAAAAAAAAAAAAAAAACATTTGGAGACGCGGGTGACGACCACACCAAGGTCATAATTCACCAAATGACCTTCATTTTCATCACACTGCTTACAAAATAGGCACTTAGGACATACCCTCATATTTCTTTTGATGAGTTTTTCTTGGGTGGATAATATGTTATCAAAGGCTCAATAGAGAAGATGTTCAATTTTTTCCAAAATTTTTAGATCTGATTAAAACTTGTCTCTTCACTTTACTTGCATTTTATGAGTCATTTCTTGCATAACCTTTATATGTTAATAAGCAAATTTAACTGTGAAAATTAGATAACACTTACCAATGAGAACTTGTTTATGTAATTGGCAATACATTTTAGTCCTATTTCAAATCAAACATAAATCATATCAACCACTACTTTTTAAAGGGGTGACAGACAGTCGGTGCACACCTGTAAACCTCAAGTGATACAATAGACTGCAAGACACGACTGATAGGAAAATTACACTAGCCAACCCTTATATGACAGACTGGCTTGGAAAGTATTACTATTACTAGGGGAGTGATCTCATGATCTTGCGATCACAAACTCATCAACTCCACCAAATTAGCCACTCGTACGTATCACATAAGTCACTCTAGAGTTTAGTGAAGTTACCTTAACATTTTCTTTCCCTTTCCAATGAATTTTAAGATGAGTCTGAATTTCTTTCTCACCTTGTCGATATACATTTTAAGACTCTCCGGCTTTAACAAAGATACAAAAGTGGCCCTAATACGTTGTGATGTTCACCACTAGGTTCCAGTAAAGCTCTATCTCCAATATCATCCTGATTGATTAAGCCTGCTTATTCAAGAGTGTACTTTCATCGTTGATGAAGACAAACTTGTTCGCAGCTTGTCCAAATATAAACATTGCAGGGTTGCTAAATAGACTTGTTGAATATGCCACCAAATCAGTAGACTTCAGCAATCCATCGTGGGCATTGGTCACGCTGAAGTAAGCACAATGTCATTGCGAATATCAGTCACGATGGACAGCTCAG
Organism: Echium plantagineum; assembly: GCA_003412495.2. Classification (NCBI taxonomy): domain Eukaryota; kingdom Viridiplantae; phylum Streptophyta; class Magnoliopsida; order Boraginales; family Boraginaceae; genus Echium; species Echium plantagineum. The sequence continues at coordinate 21,360,389 of CM016564.1, forward strand.
GACAACTCTCTGTCGTGGTTGCATCATGGGCCACAGATCATGATGTAGGTCACGATGGCGGCTGGGCTAGGCGGAATTCGAAGCCTACTTCGATTCAGAATTGAGTTTCTATGATACTTATAAATAGAGACTTTTCCTCATTGTTTAGAATGAACTAAAATACATAGAATAGATTTCCTGTTTATTATCCATATGAGATCACAATGATCATCTGTAATATGTTCCAAACCATTTTAGTGAAATTTCTTGTGACTCTACCCGTGGATGAGTCCCTACACATTTTTAGGAATATCACGTTAAATCCGGTGTTCTTTACTTTTAGTACTCTTAAGTGCTATATGTTGACCAAGGATCAAGACCATGAAAGGACAAAACACATTGATGTGAGATATCATTTCCTGAGAAGCAAGAAGGGAATCAAGGTGACCAAAGTGGGTATAGCAAATAACCCAGCTGATATGTTTACAAAGACGATTACACATAACAAATTCAAACATTTTCTAAACTTGCTAATTCTTCAGAGTTGTTGAGTTGCCCGTGGTAGGGAAACATCTGAGCAAATTCACATATGTAGTTTATGGTGCATCGGGTATGCACGTATACATCTGACATACATTAAATTCATTATCTGAGCACATTTGGTACTTGTAGTACTGGTGCATGTAGTACATGTGCATGTTTACTGAGCTGGTGTATGAAGAGATTTGAAGACAATGTGGAGATTTATTGAATACGCCTTCAGATTAGTAGACTTCGACATTCCATGGTGGGCATTGGCAGAGCCTGTCCTAGCATTTTGGGGCCCTGTGCAAAAACGAAAAATGGGGCCCTTTTTCTTTTTAGCGGATATTACGGTGTCAGTTAGAATAATAAAGTCTTAAAAGCATTAAATCTATGTGAAGGAACAATTGAAAGACTAAAATCTATAATATGTTCATAAAGGTAGTACACAGTGTTATTCGATTTGAGTCATAGTATTATATAAGTGTATATAAGATCATAAAATGCTGAAATGCATTTGTAAATAATTCTTTATATAAATAAACGTTATTTAATTTTACAAGTATATTATTCTACATTATAAATTATTCTAAGATCTTACAATATAATCAAAGAATCCACATACAATCTTATTACTTCAAATATTATAGTAACTAAAAAAATAAATACCTTATATTGCTTAAAGAATAATATATAATTGCATCTCATGTTCTTATCCATAAATAACCAATAATATTGTAATAATATATTAAATAAAATCATTTTGTCTTATAGTAATATTTTGACTTGAATCATATCAATTATTTCATAAAATAGTTTATAATGACAAATAGAGTTTTACTATTTAAATAATAATGTAGTAATACATCTTGTATTTTTAATGATATCTAAAATTAAATAATTTTTATAAGAATATCAAAAAGTAACTTGTCACACTATTTAAATAATATGTAATGTAACACTAAACTATTTATATTATTTCAAGAATAATATATTGATGCATCTTATACTTTTAATTATATAATAGATAATATTATTAATTATAACACAAAACATAACAAATATTCAAGTTGGATAATGGTTAGGACATATCTTCTTACCTTACTAACCAAGGTTCAATTCACACCAAGCATGCTATTTTTTAATCTACCAAATATGCATATTTGAAGATAACATAAATTTGACTTAAAATGAGCTAAAATGAATAAGGGGCTCAAGCGTTTCGAACCAATGGACTAATCAGGCCTGCTATCTATATGAAAATAGGTTCAACAAATTTCTAAAATTTGGTGGCCCCTTTCAAGAGTGGCCCTGTGTGGTTGCACAGACCCTTACACTATTGGGCCGGCCCTGGGCCTCGGTCACGATGGAGCAGACACGGTGCCCATCGTGAGTATCAATCATGATGGACATTTCACGATGGCGTGGTTGCATCGTGGGCCACAAACCACGATGCAGGTCACGTTGGCAGCTGGGCTAGGCGGAATTCGAAGCCTATTTTAATTCAGAATATGGTTTCTTTGGTACTTATAAGGAAGGACTCTTCCTAATGGTTTAGGATGAGACTACACATAAATCAGATTTAAGTATTTTTTTTATTCATATGAGATCATAACGATCATTTGTAATCTGTTCCAAACAATTATAGTAAAATTTTTGGTAACTTTGCCATGAATTAGTGATATCACGTTAAATTCGTTGTTCTTTTACTTTCAGTACTTTACATAATTCTTTTATCTACTATGTTCACCAAATTAATCATGGATAATTTACATCCATTATAACAAGGCTCATCTTTGAGATTGGACCATATTTTTTATATCTCCCTTGTAACCATTTCTTAGTTGTATTAGCTCTCATACATCTTTGAAGGGTGATTCTGGAGGGAGTTTGCTTGATGATCTTTTCTTCTACGAGGACGACCAGAGTCCAGAGGCGCAAGGAACAACAAGAGGTTAAAAAGGATGTTCATTTGCCCAAGTTTTACATTAGTCCATTATATATTTGTTTTATTTCTACGTTTTTTACTTGTACTTGTATATTTATATCACTAAGATAATGATATCTTTAATATATAACCGATTGTCAAATTTTGCTTGCAATATTTAAAAGAATTAAATGCTTCGTGGCATTTAATGTCTAGCATATAATAAGAAAATGAATATAATATGTTCGTGAATTGATAAATAAAAAGAAAAAACTTAAGAAGTATTTAATGTGACTTTCAACTAAACACATTGTGAATGAATTATTTCCATGTATAACTTCTCAATAATTAATAGCTATAACAAGATATCCCTAACTATCCGATGTAATTTTAACAATAATGTTTTCATTAATTGTTTTAACAATAATGCTCTCATAAGTTGAATAAACAATTGAGATTCAATCATAAATTATACCAGTATTATAAATATAAATAAGTGTTATATATCATACACATTATTTAAATTGAAGTTGACACCAAATAGTAACCGTCAATCGGACTATTATTATAGGCCTGTTATGGAATCGGTAAATTGTCTTGTTCAATCGCTCGTTCGAATTTCGAACCGGTTACGTTTGGTTCGACAAGTCGTAATTCGTTGAAACCTTATGTTAATCGTTCATTAAAATCGAATACTAATTCATTTTATTAAATATAGTTTTAATTCATAAGGTTAAAATTTATTTTTATAGCTCGTAGTTCATTGTAAATCGTTCTTTAATCATTCGTTAAAACCATTTATTCATTCTTACTAAGGAAAATATAATATATAACATTCTAATTTAATACCAGTTATGATTTATGCGTGGCATACGAATTACAATCAAAACAAAAAAACTTGCGAGTCGATTCTATTTCAATCTGACATGATTACATTTTCAATCATCGAACATAAAAATTGATTTTGTCAATGATCCAAACCGATTTATGCCAAAACTGACCGGGACGGGATTGTTAACCGCCCCATTGAAGTCAATAAGATTTTGTTAATAAAACACGAAATAAATATTTATACTACTTTCTAGATTCTCTACCAATGAGCTGATTTAGCAAAACGAGACCAAGAAAATATATCAAGAAAAAGACATACGCCTACAGTTTCGGAATTCGGCCACACTCAACTCTGTTTCACATCAATTTCAAGAAACACCACCTCTTAAAAATAAAAATTACATCTTTGAGAAAAATAAAGAAGATGGGGTGCAGAGATGGCGGATTTACAGATGAAGATAATGTAGTTTCAGATCAACTGAGTGATGCTTTGCTTTTCATAACCATGTCCATTATTGGTCTTCCTGTTGATGTGCATGTCAAAGATGGCTCTGTTTTTACTGGAATCTTCTATACTGCCTCTCCTCAACATAATTATGGTATCAACACTTTCTATTCGATTATTTTATCTTGATTTTGATTCTTGCAAAAGAATTCTTGAGCTATTTATTGCTATTCATTCTGTATTAACTGTTAAGTGTAATCATTTTTATTGGATTGAGATATTAGTTGGTTTTTATGATGAATGAGTAATCAATTGAATTTGATTTTAAATTAATAAATTAAGTCTGCTGGATGGTGAAGGGGAAAGAAATATTTAATTGACTAAATGCTTAATCTGATTTATGGGAATTTAATATTGATGTTACTAGGATTGATCAGATGGGGCATTTTGTGTAAAGTCAGCTATCGTTTGACCCAAGTCTAAGATGATTCTGTTTTGTAGTATAGTGATAGTTTTAATGGTTGATAGAGGTTTTGTTTTGGTGTGTGGTGCAGCAATTGTGTTGAAGAAGGCAATGATGACGAAGAAGGGGAATCAAGTAGTGAATATGGAGAAAGGGAGTCTGGTGGATACACTTGTCGTGCAAGGTGAAGATCTTGTGCAAGTTGTGGCAAAGGTGTTTCTTTTGTTTCATATTCTTTTCTTGGTTGGGGATGTTGCGGGTTTGTCACTCTGTTAGATGAAATGCCTTGACTTTTGTTTTTACAGGGAGTTTCCATTGAAGAAAATGGTATTATTGAAGGCAAGCCAACATCAAGAAAACATAATCAGTCAAGTGTGGGTAAACAACGCTTCAGCAAGGCAAGGTACTACTTTTATGGAAGTGCTATGATGCTTTACCTTAACTGGAAGATTTGGCTGTAAATGATGGATTATTCGATGACCTATAATTGACAATCAGCGGCGTCGCCCTTTGGCTTTTACTATACCACATTAATGGGATATGGTTTGTTACAACTGACGTAATGGATAATTGAGAACCTCGTGTGATCATGACCAAAAAAATCCAAAAAGCTTAAGGGCAGTTATAAATGGCAAAATATCAGCTTCATTAATGTTTTTTGAGATGTTTCTAGCTTCTAGAATTTATATTTAGGCGTTGAAAAATGTATCGCCTGGTTACGGGAACCGACCTACTATATATAGGGAAAATGCTCAGACTTGATTTTATCTAAAGTAGTGTTTTAGGCATTGATATTCTATATTTACGTTCACAGAATACTAGTACTCTACTTTTCTTTGCAATTGACGGGGTTTTATGTACCCAACTGTCCTAGGCATGATTCTCTAGCATCAGGAATTGAGTTTTATATCCTCATCAGTCCCACCTGTTCGGTAGGAGTATCCTACATTATATCTATATAACTAGATGACTCAACCATTCTAGTGGCACAAAAAATTGAGGCATTATCATGATTATACTTCATCTGGATTCTGTAAAACATAATTTACCTTCTGTTGACATAGTCTTTGCAAGCATTGACAGGAAGGCTGTAGATGGGATAAATGTAAACCAGAGTGATAATGAAGAGAAAACTGAGTACCACAGACCAGTAATTGTAATTTCCTTCTTTTTTTCCCTTCAAATTCTGCTTATTGCACTTAAATCTCAAATCTTCTGATGTGTTCTATTCTTATTTTATTGATGTATTCTTTTGCTATTTGTAGGTTGATCCACTTCAGTTTTCAAGCTCAGACAGTAAGTTTTAGTTCAACGCTTTTTAGGTAGTATTGCCTATTATTCTGCCATCTTAGATTGCAAATTCTATGCCAGTGCATATTCTTCACATTTGTTTTTTTTGGCTCTTGCTCACACTTCCATTCCAAGTAAATTATGGATAGGGTGATTGGAGTTTGGTGTTCCTCACTTCCTCTGCTCCTCCGCCAGGCCTCTCACTCATTCTTTCAAACTGTGGAAGTGTTATACACAGCTTTTTTTATGTAAAGATACATATATATTACTTCTTTGCACTCCGGTTTTTTGAGTGTTGATGAGATTATACGAGCCATAAGTCCTAGTTCTAGAGAGGTGCATAAAGTAATTGTTTCACGTTAAAGTTTATTATGTTCCTGTAGATAAGTTGCTATTTCGTCCTTAATGGTTACTACATTTGCATTCCAAGTTTGCATGTTGGAATGTCAATTCTACTGTAATAGCTTGTAGTGATGTTCTACAGATACAAAAGTGATGCCTGTTGACGTGTCTTCACATGCTCCAGTTCCTGCCACTGTTGGAGTTGGTGATCAGAGATTGGAGAAGCATTCTCCAGAAATGTCTCCATCTGTCAATGCTGAACTTGGTACTTCTACCTCTTCAACATCAATACAACATGTCAACCGTCCAATTAGTTGCGGACCTGCAAAAGTAAGGGCACACCTGAAATAAGTAGAGTCTAAAAAGTAACAATTTGTATGCTAGATTACTTTTCACTCCTTCATAATTAGTTTTGGAAATCAGTGTAATTCTTCAGTTTTATTGGTACAGAGTTATTCATCAGCAAGATGTTTGTACCCTGTCCCCGCCAATTGATTTGTTGCTGATTTAGGCAATATTGTGAATCAGTTCAATATATTTGTCTGAAAATTGTTGTTGATCCTTGTCTAATTTAGCTTTCTGATAGAGTTATCTATGTGTAGGACTCAAAGCTAAATCCAGAAGCCAAAGTATTTACTCCCTCACCTTATCGGCCTGTATTGGCGGTTCCAGCTATTCCAGCAATATTACCAAGTATAGGTTACATTGTGGACCCTTCTTTGAGGGCGGCATCTGATGTTATTCAACCAGACTATGACGTAAGTCTAACTGCTCATGGTCTACAATGTTAAATGTATTCCATAGTTATTTTCGTTTTCTATAACTGTCCTTGGAGTTCCGATAAGTGCATCCATGTTCTTTTGTGTCAACTTTCAAAAATGGTGGTTTATAATCTTTATATCTAAAGCCCGGGCAGCAAACTCATGATATATCAGGATTTGATGCAATCATTGGACTTTATTATTTATCTTGTTGTGATTGATCCCTTGGTTATATTCAGGGGATTATTTGAATGTGAAAAGTTGCAGCCTCAAAACCATTTTAAATTTTGCCATTTGAATTATGATGTTTCCTTCATAGAGATGTCTAACTCTTTAAATTGCAAATTGAGGTATAGGAGGTCTAATATAGTTTTAAGTAGCCTTTTTCCTGTCACAAAATGGTAATAAATGGCTTTTTGAATAGCAGACAGATCCGATCATTGTTGGAATGGATCTGGCTTTTTTTGGCTTCCATGCAGTTCTATCATATTTGTAGCGTGCCGAGGATCTAATATTGTAGCATAATGGTCAGTTTGACATGAAATCTGACATTCGTCTGCCTTTGGCTTCACGGCATCTATCTAGTATTTGTTGCATAATCTTGAAGATCGCTTACATAAATTTTTCGACATACATTTAGCATCCCTTGTACATTAAGTACCTAATTCATAGTTTGGAAACATGACTTTTACATAATAAATTACTTACATCAGCAACGATGATACTTGATAGTGTATGTTATGTGCTGTTGGAGAACTAGAAGGCCGGTATGCTAGTTTATAAGTATTAGGAAATAGTATAAGATGTCTTGGACCATGAGATATTTCATGAACTATGTGGTGCAAAGGGCACAAGACATACTCATAGTTGTGTTGGATACAACAGTGTTCCATCAATCAAAGTGCATCTTGTGACAATTGAGTTCTTCGTGCTTGTAGGTAACAAGTCTAGCATAACAGCGATTCTTTTTTACTCGCTTTTAACAAATGATTTGGTTCATCTGTAAACTGTCTGTCAAGTCCTATTTAGGGCTATTCAATTTGGACTGTTGAACTGGGGATCCTTACTATGAACTATATGTTTCCCCATGGTGGATAGATATAAACAAAATACTTTGCACCCTGAGAAGTGAGAACATACATGGCTCTTGCAAATTCCTACATTTCTGTTCCCTCTACTAGACTGCTGTGTTTGTCATATACAACTCCCATTCTAGTATTTATGTCCATTTTTTGTTCTATAGGTTACTAGGCATGCTGGAGACAGACCTCAGCCAGTTGGGTTTCCTAGCCCGTACCATTTTGAGGCAGTTCCTGCTTACTTGCATCAAAATTCACAAGATGTATGTTGTTTAAATTTGTGTTTGCTCCTTATCCTTCTAACAATTTCTCATAACAGGTTCGGAGATATCATAATTTATCTTGGTCGTCTGTAATCTCAGGTTATGCTTGGGCAAATGGGACTACCTGTTTATTTGCCTCCGCTTGCTCATGTAAGATTTCTTTGGTTTGGTGGAATATAATAATTTTGAATTTCATAAATGAATCTATCATTCACTAAATGTTGTATAGGTGTCGTAGACTTTCAGCAAGAGATTATAATCTATATTACAAATTTCGTACTTGAATATTTACCATGTACCCAATGATATATGTGGTGATTGTAGTCAATGGTATCATGAGCTGATATAGTGCAACTTCATTTTTTTTGCTTGGGGTTTGCGTAAGTTTTCCTACTCCCTTTCCAACTTTCAGTAGTTTACATGCTATGGGAACATCTAAGCATCTATTTTGCAATGAATTTATCTGTTTTGGTATTATTATTACCTGTAGTGTTGTTGTTATCTCTCCTAATAAGCCTGCTAATTTCTAGTTACATTATGTGTTAATCTGTTACTTTGGTTTGTTTGCAGGGTGCAGTTAATGCGGCAGGTCTTTCACAACTATCTTTGCCTCCTTTGTTAGCTCAGTATCAGGCCAATCGTCCTAAGCATCAAGGTATGACTGTTTTCTTCAGTAAGTTGCAGTCTGCATACTGAAGGAGGAGCCCACTAAATTTTAACATCGAGATCAAAATGAGGAACAAGTTTTTTATTACAAAAAAAAAAGCAGTTCTATAGGAAGCTAGGGAAAAATGTAGCAAAAGATAACGATTACTTCAGGTAGATTACTAGCTTTCTCCACTATCTAATAATGCAGAAATAGTTGGAATTTCTTCATTTCATTCTTTCAGTATATATATAGTTATCACTGTCATTATACCTCGAGAAGTAGAAAGATAACAAGTGCCTCTGTCTCCTAGTTGCTTGCCTCATGTTTCCTGTGTCCCAACAAGTTGCCTTTGCTGATCCCAAGAGCCCATATATTGAACTTGATCCACATGCCTTTCACTTCATCGCCCAACAAAGTATTTCTTATTGCAGATCACCTCAAGGAACCTCGTCAAATGTGACAGCATCGACTTACCCCTAACAGTGGCTTGAGACATCTTCACTTACCGAGATTTGAAATGTAACTGCCATTTCATCTTTTATTTTGTTCAAAGTCACAGTCCTTGATAAGCAGATCTATTCAACACAATAAAGGTTGACGTTAAACCTATTATATTGACTGGTGCGAATAGAAAAAGTTGTCCCTAAATGTTCTAGGGTCGTTTCATATTCTAGAGAGTGGAGACCAATCCCCTTATAATGGTTATATGCTTCGCTTCATGGTTTCCCTTTTCGTTTTGGGACTGCTTCCTATTACCAAAATTGGTCTTGATTGTCAGAGTCTAGACTGCCACTCGATTCCACCTACTCCATGCCTTCTCTTTTAATACGGCAAGTTTCTGAGTTGAATGGCAATTCTATTTTGACTTCATAAATCTGCACCCAGCTTACTATGGAGAGACCATGTGTACTTTCGAGTGACAAAGAAGTAGAGCATGATAAATTCTGTGGCCAAGATGGCTAGATTTTATTTTGGCTTTACACCAAGTGTTATCACAGTTTTTAACTGTACAAACGTCACATTAAACTGCAGGAAATACAGCTTGTGGCCTCGTCCTTAGTAACTGTCGCCCACCAGGTGCTCGCGATACCCTGACATTGTCTGTATCAACCAACACATAGTAGATACCTTCCAAGGCATATAGCAATAGCCTGACCGTTCATAAGTCCCACTCGCATGGTGCTTTTATCAGTTTATGGAAGACGCTATAGTCAGGACTTCATTGTTAATGCTTTTGATATATTCAAAATTGTTTTAGATACTATAACTCATGAATGGTATTTACTCCTCATTTCATCAGTTTTTTCCCCGTTTGATTAGACTTGTAGGATGTCAGAAGACCTTTTGTGAAAAAAATGATTTTGGGAACCATATTGTGTTTATATCCAACCGTGGAGAAGACTATAGTCAAGGTATCGAATCGATGCGAGTAGTACAAGCACTGGCAAAAGTAAAACAATATAGAGGAGAATAAGCGAAGTCCTGCATTGTTTCTTATAATAAAAAAATCCTTGTGAGAGCTTTCTCCTAAAGGTAATAAACAATACAACATTAAACTTAACTCCAAGACATACATCTTAGAATATCAACGGCAAAAGATGAAGCTACCTAGAATATGAAACCCATCATCAAGTTACCGCACGGCTGTTTTATCAGCAAATTCACTAGCTTTCTCTAAAAGTGATATACAAGTTAAAATGAGCAATCGTAGTATATGTTCAGAACTCTTCCGCTCTTTGACTCAGCTATCAATCTCCAGATTCCAATAATAATAGATGCTCGGCGATCAATCTCCAGATTCTTCATCATGGTCAACAGTGCTAGTAGAAGATGGTGATTCAGAATCAGTACGGTCCATCTGGTTCTCCACCCTACATTCTTGCAATGCCTGTAATGAAGAATTGCAATATAGAATATCATCATCATATGTAATCAATTTACTGTAAAGCTGTTCATTTGTTAGCCATTTGTCTTACCAACAATTCTGTCATCCTGCCAGTTGGATATCTCACCAGAGGTTGTGAAACAGAAATAGATTGCGCAGGCAGACCAGGATGGACACTTTGAGAAGGGTGCCCGTGAGACATGTTAGATTCACCAAGATTATGGCCATGTATTTCAGATGATGGAGGGCAGTCCTGGAGCCCCTTACCAGGGTCATCTTGTGAAAGTGTTTCAGGTGATTGGAGTTGCTTAACCTCATATTGGTTGGTCATAGTCGCTCCACCACAGGAAATGTTTCCCGTCAGCATGCCTTCTTGGACTCCTTGTTGGTTAAAATGGATTTGAGAAGGCATTGCTTGGCTTTGATTAACTGGTGTGCGGAAGCTGGAGGCAGCCGGTAACATAGCCAGAGGTTCTACTGTATATACTCTATCATTGATTCCAAAATCTTGTGATGAAGCTGCCGTCAGTTGAGGTGTGGGTGTAAAATCATTCGACAAACTGGCTGGTTGAAGCACAACTGGAACCACCGTTCCTCTCGCGCCAACTGGAAAGACAGATGGAGCTGTTGGAGATCCGTATTTTCCTTTTGTACTACTAGTCATGTTGGTAGTTGGATGTTCAAGCCACTGATTTGTTGATGATGATCCATTCTGGACAATGCTATTACCGAGTCTATCATTTGCAGGCACATGAACGTCATTTCTTTTGATCACTTGAGCATGAGGAGCAACGTCGTTCTCCACTGTGACAGGAGCAATATGAGCTGGCCTGAAGACAACACCCCTGCAGATGGAATTGCCAATCCTCACACTAAGCAGATAACCAGCATCAAAATCAGCATCAACAACACCAGTCACTGTATGACCTACAATTCCATCACTGGGCTCATTCGTTGGATGTCCATGCCGAGGTAACTTTTCCTTGGCCCCTCCAAATGAAGGTGGTAGATTGGTGATTGCCAAGCGATTCGCAGATGGATCCTTTCGCGGGCGTCCTCTTTTACGCTTACTAGGAAGATTTAATGGATCGCTGGAAGGATTCTCTTGAATGGCTTGATTCATTTCACACAAGGACTGCCGAAACCTGGTAAGAGAACAGGCAAGCTTGTTAATTGAATTAACCACTACAATAAAGGCTCACTCCCATAAAGCAAATTTAAACTCAGTTTCCGAAGGATCAATCATGGGAATTTCTTTTGCTTCGGACTCGAAACGTTTCCAGAAGTTTAATTAGAGCACAAAAAGAGAGGTTGTTTATATAAATGATTGACGGGATCAATTTTTGTAGGAAAAAAAACAAACTTAAAGAAAGAATTGAATAAAAAACTGAGAAAGCACAATCAACAGACCAATTTAGTCCCGCAAGACCAAATTAGGTAATATTCATAACGAATTACGCAATTATGCAAATTAGACACACATTAAACTAAAACAAAATCCTCAACTAGCAGAAAGATGAAATAAACTAATCAATTTATAAAAGCGGCAGCAACTTGAGGTAATTAAACACTCAATCCTCATTAAAAAAAGAACAATTAAGATATAGAAATGGGTAATTTAGAGTATAGATAAAAATGAATTGAAAAAAAAAAGAGAAATTGGAGGAATATTGTACCTGGGGGAGTGAAAATGGAGCCCTAGAATTTGAAAACAAAGTAGGTGTGTTTCTTGCTTTACTTTAAAGTTTAAACTCTCAAATCAATTTGCCCACTTCAGCTAAAATATGGTTTAATAAGGTACTATTAACCCTTCCTATTTATTTCCTCCACGTAATTAATTCGGTAACAATTTAAAGTAAATTGAAAAATGATATATGTGTCTTTTCTATTTCCATATCAATATTATTTTTATATAAATGACTAAAAATTTTGTATTAAAATAATTAATTGTTTTAAACAAAAGTTCCATTTCTTTTTTCTAGATGTCCCATGTGTTGAAGAAGTTGTGTACAATTGTTTGATGAAAGTAATGAATATTGGAATCGGGTTACTATAGTGTAACTGCATTCCTTCTTTTTCTCTCAATACTTTTCATCGTTTTGTTATTTTAGTTTTGAATTTCGCAATCTATCTGCTAAACTTATGTAATGATAAATGGCCATATTTGCATCAACCATTTGAATAAGACGACACCCAAATTTCTAATCAGAAAGATACGATACCATAGCTTTCTTTTCAAAGTATTCGATGGTTATCTCATTGAACACTTCAAGCTAAACTGATACAGGCTCCCATTTAGGGGGCATAAAAATGGGAACATTTTATTGAGCAGCATTCACAAGTCCCAAAATAAGACGGTTCAAGCTCTTTTAAGGGGCCTGGAGAACGGCAATGCATTCGATTTCAACTTTAGCATTCAACGGTAGAGCAGCCACCTGATAAGTTGAACGAGCTGGGGGAGGTGATGGGAAGTCTGCAACAATAATTCATAAAAACATTAGGAAAGAATGCTAACGCTAGTAATATCAGGTCCCATTTGTATCCGTATTCTCCTCCTCTTTATACAATCACAAAACTAAGTACTGTAAATTTGTCCATTCTGTAACCATGTGGTTGTCCAAAGAAATAAGGAAGAATATGCTACTAATATCATAGATGGAATAAACAAAAACCCAATACAGAGAGGAAACGAAATTCAGGAAGCAAACAGAAAGGAAATTCATCAACTCACATTTTCCATATACTTCATTCACTTTCTTGAAGTCGTTCAGGTCCGCTAACCTATAAATAAACGATAAAAGAGGACAGAATCAGATACTGCTTTCTTTAGATTATTGGTCGGAAGGGTGAAGCACGATGAAGGGAAGGGAAGGCTTACATGATAGTTGTCTTCACTACTGAGGAATAGCTGGCACCGCTTGCTTTCAGTATTTCTCCAATGTTCTTCATAACCTGGCCAGATGACTTTTTAGAAACCTTAAGTGTGTTGGTGTAAAATTCATGGGTATTCAACAAGTGCTCAAAATATAGTATTACCTAAATAAATAAATAGACTTTCGATATCCAAAGCTGAAAAAGAATTTAACCTACTGGAAAAAGGCGATAGATAGCATAAAAGATACAGTAATTCCTTTTTCTCTCTTAAGGTGAGTATTATGAAGGTATTCTGTGTGCAGCCATTCAATTGACAAAATGGTCATCTGGAACTTTCAGTAATAGATGTTAACAATTTATCCACCAATAGCCAACTGGAGCAATAATCATCTAATTGTTACCAAGGGGTTTACTCAAATAACTTTGAAAAAAGAACGCTGCCTCATTTAGTTGAACAACTACATACTTAATCATGAGAATGAGAATCTCAGGCCAATACCCCTAGACAGGTTAAACAAATTAGTTATTTCCAACTGCAATGGTTAGTACGAAGCTATTCGGTAATGATGAATATTGCTCAAATGCAATGCAAGACCACCTACCTGCTCAGTTTGTTCTTCCACACCATCTGAGACAAACTTCCCAGTCTGCATTTCATCAAATCATAAAAATATAAGAGACTGACATGCACAAGTATTACGACAAAACAGCCTTTGGCTTCACATCAGAAACATAATTTGAACCTCTGGAATTAGACCAAGAACCCCGGAAAGGAAAACCATATTGTTGGTTTTTATAGCCTGGGAGTATGGTCCCAATGCGGCTGGAGCCTTATCCGTTTTAACAGCCTCCTTTACAGCTGTCAGCACAAACAAGAACGACTATCGTCAGACAGTAATCACAAGAATATCACAATGTGATAAAGCAATCCGACAATTAATGAACATACACGGTAGGATGGGGACTCGGCACGAAAAATTGTGAACTTCATAGCCAAGTCAATCAATTCAAACAAAACATAATTACGGGGATGAGAGCACATAACTAAAGTCCTGAACAAAAGCACATATATGCAACATACTGTTTAATTGGGTTCATTTAATCGAACAAGGCATCGACTCCTACCATGCACATTACTGGACATCTACTTATATACACAACTTCACTCGCATATATATGAAATGTCACTAAATTGGACTATCTAGAAATCTCTTTAAGAAATGTACAATCTCTAGGGCGTGGAATACAAGTTCACAGCCACCTACTCACCCATGGGTACAGATTTTAGATTAGGCACTTCATCTTTCAAGCAAAGTGAATATAAAGGTACTACCCTTTTGAACCCAAATAAAGCTTCAGTTTACATACGAAGTATCTAATAAACCCAAAAGGAACAATAGGTGAAAACGAATATTAAAAGCTTAATAGTTTTTTGATATAATAAAAAGAAAAAGGATCCCGACCTTGAGTAGCGGCAGATGAAGTGGTGATGGAGGCAAATGAGCGCGTGGATAAGGAGTGGCGGAAGGTGGAGCGTGCAACGGAGACGCATCCGAATCCGGCGGCAAAAGGAGCGGATTTGCGGAGAGATGCGGCGTCGAGCGCCGGAAGATTGAAGCTTCTTGCTGCGTTGCTGCACCACCCCATTGATTTTGCTGTTCGAAGAGTGACGATGTTACAGTGATGAGTGTTGACTCTCTCTTTACCTGTTTCGGATTTATGTCCTTCTCCGTGCTCACCCGTGTAACATGACCAAACTGTATCGAATGTAGCTATGTTGAGTCGGGTTTGCACGTTAGGTCAATTCAGTCTGAAATGTGTGAACCTGAGATTCGATAATCCGAGTTCGAGTTTGCTGGTTCGCTCGACTTTGGTACCATTTTCACAAGGTTCTCAAATAGTTCGATCCGGTTTGCAAATTCGGCTCGTTCGATCCGATTTTTACATGGTTCACAAAAAGTTCGAGCTGGTCACAACGATGCGATTAAGTATTTGTGCAGGTCTTGGGCATATGACTATATGAGATAGATGACTGATGATAATGAGTAAGAGATGAAGAATTAGAGGGTGAGGTAATTTTCATGATTTAGGTTAGGATTAAGACTTTCAAGTTTGGACTTTAGAGAATAGATGGTCAAAGTGGTGTAGTGAACCAAACTTAATCGAACCGTTTGGTCCGGTTCGTCGAACCTTGGATTTTATATTTGGTCCGGTTCATCGAACCTTGGATTTTATAGTTTGGTTCGGTATTTTTCAATGTGCACCAAGCCACTAATCGAACTTGTTATGTTCACTCGTAGCACGAGCAACGACTTCTAATATCTCATTACAAAATAAGTTATGTCTTTTTGAGTTGTGGATCTTTTTCGTCCCAATTATAAATGTGTAAAGGGATAAAACAACAACAATTGCACAATAATTTTCTATAATACACAATATTCGTTTTACATCGTATATGCGAATAACTAAATGAGCGATTAGGGAGCGAATCGACCGAATTTTGAATTATTATTATAGTAAATTGTAAACGGTGCGAATTATCAAACCATATGAATCTCAAACCAGTTAACAATTAATTAACAAAATCACTCGGTTCGACAACAAAGCTAACTGCACTTATCAATTGTACTTGTACCAATACCCACCAGAGATGTTAACGAGTTGAGTTTTATTATATCACTTTCACGCCGATTCAAAATTGAGCTGAGTAATAGTCCAAATCAAACAATACCAAGTCCAAAAGTATGGAGTTGCTCTGTGTCAAAATAGATGGATAGATAACTGAGTTTCTTAGGAGAACCAAATTTAGCGTTGACGTTGGAACATATGGGTATCAATGTATCACTCCTTAACACGTCCAATCTTCATATTGACTAGATTGAACCACTTCCTTTTGGCTTGATTTTGACTCGTTTAAAAGATAACATCGAACTCCATTGAACTTATTGATTAAAAAAGCTTCCGACATAAATGCTTCCAGGCTCCAGCAGTATTTGTCCATCTGTCATCCTTCATTACCAGTACTCCCTTATCATTCATTCATGGAGAATTTGGAAACCCATAAGCTAGCAGGCCATCCTATTCAAGCTAAAGATCAAGAAGCTGAACATAATCCAGTTGAAGCCAAAGATGAAGAAAGTGAAAATGATCCAGTTGAAGCTAAAGATGAAGAAAATAAACACGATAACAGATTCTTGGGTTGGTTGATCCACCATGAAGGAATTACAAGTGAGAATACCTGGGTAGGAGCATTGCTTTATGAAATCAATGAATGCTGGCTTCCAGCAGAACTTGTTCCAGCTATTCTCAACTCACGCAACCACTTTCAAGCTAAAGATTCAGATATCATTCTAGCCACCATGCCTAAATCAGGTACAACTTGGCTCAAGGCTCTCACCTTCGCCATCGTCAACCGGAATACTTATCCAAACATTGCTCAAAGCCCTTTACTTACATCAAATCCTCATGCACTTGTACCTTTTCTCGAGTATGATATCTATTCAAACTCCAAACCACCTTCAATAAACGTCGAGGAAATTCCCTCTCCGAGGATTTTCTCAACTCATATGCATTTTAGCATCTTACCAGCTTCTGTGCTTCGCTCGAAATGTAGGATTATCTATATTTGTAGAAATCCCTTGGACGCGTTTGTTTCTCACTGGTTGTTTGCTCTTGAG
Source organism: Echium plantagineum (assembly GCA_003412495.2). Classification (NCBI taxonomy): domain Eukaryota; kingdom Viridiplantae; phylum Streptophyta; class Magnoliopsida; order Boraginales; family Boraginaceae; genus Echium; species Echium plantagineum. The sequence continues at coordinate 21,377,376 of CM016564.1, forward strand.
AATTTCTGTGATGGGTTAACAGAGCCCCCTGTTATTGATGAAGCTCTGGAGAAGTATAGCAAAGGGGTTCATTATTTTGGTCCATTTTGGAAGCATATGTTGGATTACTTTGAAGCAAGCTTACAGAAGGATTCCCACAAGGTGTTGTTCTTGAAATATGAAGATCTTAAAGCTGATCCCATTGTTGAGGTGAAGAAGATAGCGGAGTTCTTGGACATGCCATTCTCTGTCGAAGAAGAGAAGAATGGGACGATCGATGAAGTTGTTAAGTTGTGTAGCTTCAAGAATCTTAAGAATCTGGAAGTGAACAAGAATGGTAAAGATAATAATTCTATCAAACATTCTTCTTATTTCAGGAAAGGTGAAATTGGAGATTGGATTAATTATGTGCCTGCTTCTATGGCTGAAACTGTGCAGAAAGCCATGGAAGAAAAACTGAGAGGATCGGGTATATCATTCGAACCTACTCCATGGCTGTCACTAGTGCAAAAATGAACAAGACTTTTCATTATTTTGAGTTTGTAAGTCTAATTGTGTGTTCTTGTGTAATGTATGATTGAGATTCAGTTCTACAATGCTCTTTTCCACTTCTGTCAAGATAATATGTAGTCGAGTTTTCAAGAACATAATACTAAAAGTAGTTCTTAAGATGATACATAACATGACCGCGAAATAAAAACAAAACAACGACTTATCGAAACAAGAGATACATCTTCATTGATAGAGCTTAAGGAACACAATGAGGGTTTACATATCAATAGAAGTACCATTACAAATAGTTGCAGAAAAATCAACCGCAAGCGAAAAACAAACCATATAAGGTTATTGTCACTTTTTTTATTGTCACACACAATTATTATTTAGCAACAATCATGAACTAGTAAATAAGGTTAATCTTAAAAACCATGTATCTTGATTTGATCCTTCCTCACAAGACCAGCAGTCAGAAGAAACTGAGAAACATTCTTCCTTTGGTCTCCTTGCAATTGTATCACTTTCCCAAGTTCTTTGTCCTGAACAACATTACCGTTACAACAGAATTCTTTCTTCAAGTCCTTCAAGATCTTCTCGTAACTATATTCCTTCTTCAGACCTTGAACCGTCGTTAAACTCTTCTTTCCATTCCTCTGTTGGATACGAATATGAACATACTCTTTGGCTCCAGGGGCGCCTGAGTCCTTAGCCTCAGCAAATGGATCAAAAGCAGATGGGATTTGAATGTCGATATCAACCATGTATTTGTTGATTTGAAACTTACAGGCAACAATCCAGGAAACTTAAGAGTATACAAGGGGCTGAACAAATAATAAAATAGAGAACAAAGAGTTAGGTTACTTCAAAATCACAACTTTACTAAACATATAGAGTTAATCGAATAGCCTAGTGGAAAAGTCTCTTGCTAGTGACCAAAAGGTCTGATTCAAAACTCAACTCATCGCTAAAACAAAAAAAAAACTTTACTAAACATATACCATCTTAAATTAATCTACTCAAAGATCATGGCTTGTTTCATTAATTAGTCTACCTAAAACTATGTTATTAGATTCATTCTGGCATCGATCTTCGATCGTTAATTTTGGTATAAGTATAAGAAAGTTGAGGACATTCTGCAATGATCTATCAAAGGATCAAGCACAGATCATGGGTTTCTGCCTTTGAACGATATGGTAATAAGAAAATGACATAGCAAAACTAGTCCTAATAGGATCAAGACTCAAGAGAATACATGCATAAATTGAGATAGTAGTGTATGCCTAAAGATGAAGAACATAAAGTAATACAGGAGAGCCTAATCTGATCATACCTTAGAATTGAGTCTTTGATTGATGTTGAATGTAGTATTCAAGGAGGAGACTTCTATTTATAGAAAAACTTAGGCAGTTCAATAATACAAGAGGATGTAGAAATAGATTATTAGGTTACTTTTACCTATACATTATTAGGTAACTCTAATAATCTATTATATGGGCTTATGGACTAATCACCCGTAACCTTAATAGAGAAGATCATAGTGTTTTGTACTACATTAATAAGTTGATTGTTAGGACACGAGTTCTAGTTTTATCTTAAAGTCATGTTGACATGTTTCATATATTCGATAATATGTAAAAAATATTTAATGAATCGAGCGTACATATCATTTGTTTGGTAATATTAAATCGGAAGAATTTATTGTTTTAAAAATAATTGCATTAAAAATATACTTCACCGTAATTATTATTTCTTTTACTTAGCGTACGATTATTTTTTCTAATTAACTCAAAAACGGAAGACATTTTCATATATTTTATTCACAATTCTTCTTCATCTAATCTATCTTTAGAATCATTTACACCATTATAAACTTTTTTGCAATTTTTTCATTAAAAATTATCCCTATCTACATCAACAATTACGTCAAAGTTTCATTTGAATGAATATGAATAAAAAATAGCCTTCGAATCCATAATTTAGTAGCAACAAATAATTATTAGAAGTTTGTATATGTATAAAGATAATATTTTATCAAATATTACAAGAATTAATTTTTACATCATTTTAACACGTCTTCTTACAATTTACTTGAACCAAAATAATTAAATTTTTTACTACCAAAAAAACGAAAAAAGAAAGGATGGCGTGAGTTGAAAGCATGATGGGTTGGCCAAAAAAGGGCATACAATTCGGTGAAGCCGTGGGTTGACACATGACAAATGTGGCGTGTGGGCCAGCATTTATCAAATAGAAGAATCCAGACCAGGTTCCGACAGCTATTGGCTTCTCCTTTCTTCTTTGCTTGCTTCTATCATTTGGTTACTACATTTCCTCCCCATCCTAATCACGATGGGAATTTAAAAATATTTCAAGCATTTAATATTGTTTCAAGCATTTTAATGATATGATGGTAATTTCCTACACAAAACTTGGCGAATGGTCCATTACTGCACTGCATCTGCTCCAATTTATGCAATATGGATTTCAAAACTGTTAGAAGTTTTTTTTGCTTTTGTAAATTAGCGATGAATAAAGATTTTAATGATACTATAAATAATGAATACATAAATTTATAACTAGAGAGTTAGAGTATAATATGAGACAAGTTTAACTTCAACAAGATTATTCAAATTCATGAACTCTTACATAAAATGCTGAGATGAATATTATTAGGCTAGCCATTGGCCAAAATTGTTAAAATTGAATTATACTATACATAGCTTAAAACTGTACACATGAAAGTCGCCACAACATACAAAAATCACTTATAAGAACATTCAATACAAATATACAACACCAACTGCTCTTCTAACCTGGCCAGCCCAGAGTTGCTCATTGATACAAACTGATGTAACGCCACCCCTTTGGTATTCAATTTTTTACTTTGCCATAAATATCTCTACTATTAATGTTAACCTTCATGGTGGATTTCTAATTTAACTTGTTTGAGTAATTTGAGTAATTTGAGTTAGATGTTAATAACTTATTCTTTCTTATCTAATTGAATTACGAATGAAATAAGTGAGTTAGATTGGAGTTGGGATTGATATTGATTCGGCTGATAAAAGACCGCCGAACCTAATAACACTTTAGCCACCGTACGGAGCCAAAAATTACTCATCTACAACTCACTCGCTAATCGGTTCTATTAAGTCGCCGCATGAGTTCCCCTTATACTTGTTGTACCCATTAGCCGGTTCGATCATTTCTAATAAGAGATAATTGATGTCCTCTCTCCTCAATATTACATACCACTTCATTTTTTTTTATCCAAAAGAAAATATATTAAATATAAATATTGTTAATAGTACAAAATCTGGTGGATCCAACTCCACCACGATCAAAGTCAACAAATATGCCTACTCCCGAAGGAGGGGTCTAAAACATACAAAATTCTTTAGATAATGTGCATCCCAAAATTTGCAAGTGCATCTGCCGGTCTATTCGCTTCCATGAATATGTGATGCATCCCCAAATTCGTGATTTTTTACAACAACCAGATGCAGTCATCACTAACCACATTATAGTGTTTTTTATCATAAGAGTTCGAGTTGTTGACAAGAGAAATAACAACCTTAGCATCACATTTAATGATTAAAGGTAAAATATTAAGTTGCTTTGCTAATTCCAATCAATCTCTTATTGCCCAGAGCTCAGCCAACGTGTTAGTAGCCCAAGTTAATCTCCTTACAAAACCAACTATCCAGTTACCTAGATGGTCCTTAATGAGACCTCCACTACCCGCCATGCCTGGATTTCCTTTTGAGGCCCCATCAGTGTTCAAAGTGAAGTATCTAACAGGAGTGGGGTTCTAAAAAATAAGCTTGGGGTTCAACCCAAGATGGACGAATTCTGAAGCACGGAGAGGGCAAACAGAGGCTGGTTGAGGTGGTTTGGTGTCATCGAACAAACGGCAATTTCGGTTATACCAAACACACCAACATCCAAACGGCAATTGAATGGAGAAATTGAGGAGAATAGTCAACGGAATAGCTCAAACACAATCTTCTCAATGGCTCACTACCCTCCCCCCATCACACCTCACTCTCCTACCCATACTCTTCCTCGTCTCCACCGTCTACCGCCTCTCCCTCTCCCTCCGTCACCACCTCTACCGTATCTCCCTCCTCCGCCGCCACAGGTACAACCTCTTTCATAAATATCCTATTTTTATTATTTTTACATACACAAATCAATATAGGTTAGGATGTGTTTTGTTACAGTCTACCGGTGCCGGTGATCAGTGTGGGGAATTTGACATGGGGAGGAAATGGAAAGACGCCGATGGTCGAATATATAGCTCGCTGCTTCACCAATGCAGGCATTTCACCTCTCATCCTAACTAGGGTATATGCTGCTTCTTCTGAATTCCATTGTTGTACAGTTTTTTAACAATCTATGTGACTATACTTGAATTAGTATTGATAACATTTGATTGGAAACATACTTATATGCTTAGCTCAAAGGATTCTCATTACATAAGATTTCTTTTACATTTTTAAATGTATTGTATGCATAAAGATGTTTTTTACTTGGGCTAATGCATAGTAGGTTTAAATTTGATGGAGTAATCAATGAATATATGCTGCATCAGTAACAGTGACTACAAAGCTTCATATCGAATAGACCGTTTGCTTAACTTGTCTTAAATGCATTGAAACAGAGGAGGTTGCATGCCTTTCCTTGGCTAAAAACCAGTGAGAAGGAGATCTTGTTCTTAGATATTCTAAGGGAGGAAGTGCATCGATAATACATTATACATTGATGTTGCATTGATTATAAATTAACAGTGAACCTGAAGTTACCTAATGAATTGAACACGCTTCTTTACATTAGAGATAATCAGACTAGTGCGGTCATTCAGAATTCAGTTATCAAGTCTTGTAGAATTTTATGGTGTAGGGGTACGGTGGTGCAGATGAGGCTAAGATGCTCCGAAGACACTTGGTTGAGACATCTACAAAGATTGGTGTTGGCGCAAACCGAGCTACTACTGCGGCCCACTATTTTGAAAAATATGGTTACGAAAATTTTCACGGTATATCATCCTTGGATAAGCATTTTTCAAACAACACACCAAGGAATAGTTCTCATTTAATGAAAATTGGTGCTGTCATCCTAGATGATGGCATGCAGGTGAAAATTATACCTCTCTGTCTCGGTATATGTAACGTATTAGTTCACCAGTCCAAATGAGCTGTCCATTCCTACACGATTTTCCTTGACAGATGTTTCATGCATTTGGTGATTTTCTGGAATAGATCCTCTTGAGTTTTCACCACTTATCATTTTCTAGAATAGCTTTTCTGTAATTTATCAATGTAATTCCTCGTAAAATTTACTAATGTTTCGGAAATAACTTTTCAAATGGGAACTATATTTTATATATTTTTAACTATATATTTGGTGGACAGCACATACGTCTGCAGCGTGATTTGGATATTGTGATGGTTAATGGAATGATGCCTTGGGGAAACCATAATTTACTTCCTCTTGGTTCATTAAGGGAACCTCTGAGTGGACTTAAACGAGCAAATGCTGTTGTTATCCATCATGCAGACTTGGTATGGAAAGCTTAGATACTTCTCCTGATTATTGCAGCTTTCATGGTTTGGAGGAAATACTTTTACTTGTGAGAATTTGCTGGAGCCATGTAGGTGACAGAACAGACCTTGGAGGCCATCAAATCCACAATCAGGGAACTGAAAGTCTATCTTCCAATATTTTTCAGTAAAATGGAACCTTCATATTTCCTGAAAGCAGACAACCCATCCTGTAAACTTTCTTTGTCTGCTGTGAGTAATGCAACTGTCTTATGTGTTTCTGCTATTGGCTCTCCAGACTCCTTTTGTAAGACAATTCATATGGTAAGGTCTTAATGTTCTTGTGATTATGTTTAGATTCTCTCTTAAATAGTGATAATGCATGTGATATTGGAGAGTTTTGAAGTGTAAATTGAAGCTGGATAGGTGTAAGTGGAAGTGAGCACTAAGCGAAAAAGATAATATGAGGGTAGATATCAGACTGAGAACCCATATGTATTGCACCTGCAGTTGAATTTATTAACACTATACAGAATCGAAATCTGAGTATTCATACTCTTACTCACTGGTGTTGATCTTTATACAACACAAGGTGATATACTTTGTCTGGAAGTTGTGCTTTTACTTACCCAATCTGGAAGCTAACTCTCAAATCATTAAGCCTTTTAGTGTTCTTAGATAACTTCACAATAAACTTATTAATTAACTAAAAATATGTAATTCCCAAAATCTACTAAAGCTCTGTGATCTGATTAGAAACTGCGCCGATCTTCTTTTCCAGTTTTTATAAGATACTATTTTTTTTATTCAATTTAAAGTTGGCGTACTCGTTGCAGATGGGACCATCATACATTGATCGAATGGACTTCAGTGACCATCATTTGTTTCAGATTCAGGTTTGTGTTCTTCACTCAAGTTTCTTTTCGATCACTTCCAGCTCCTTTCAGTTGTTTACCGTAGCTGTTTAACCAATGTAAATAAGAGCACGTCGATTTCTGCCTTTAACAATGTCAAGAGGCAAAGCAATAACTAACAAAGTAACGTACTATTATCCCATGCTCAAGCTTCAGAATTTGTGATTTTCTATTCCTTATACTATTTACTTTCACAGTTCGTTACGGTCTGCCATTTGTTTTTATAGTACTTAAAACTATACCAAAATTCGTTGTAACATTGTATCTTTGACAACAACTATAGGATTTTGTTGCGATGAGAAGGAGACTTGAAAAACTTCATGTCAAGTCCACATTGAAGCCTGTGGTGGTTTTAACAGAAAAGGTTGGTGGGAAGTTTGATTTATGAGAAGCATGAACAAGATTGTTTTTATATCTGGATGCAATATTCATATCTTTATATGTGATAATTATATCATACTTAATGGCGTGAAGCAATATCTTTAAATTGTTTGTACTCATATATTCATATTATTGAAGTAGAGAGGTATACATGGTTATAATAGCCATAACCAAGGTTTTGCTTTTTGTCTCAACAGGACTATGATAGAGATCCTGATATGTTTAGGCAATTGGAGCCTTTTGAAGTTCTAGTTCTATGTTCTCTTTTGCAAATTGTACCTCACAGAAACAGCACAGAGGATGACTTCATTAAGTTCCTTAATCAATGTTTAAGATGAGCCATAATTTGCAGACATGAGTGAGTCAAAGTTATACCATACAATTTTGTAGACTTTCTGTGAAGTATGATCATTACATTGCTGTGAAGATTGAAACCAGTAATTCTTGTTTCTTGGAGATGTTTAGTGTCCTGTCTGGAGATAAATATTACTGATCGAAGGCTCAGTTTCTGATTCAGACACGACTTATTACAACCATTCTACCAAGAAAGTTTTCTTCCTTGTAGACATTGTTAATATTCAGTCAACATGTTACTATGGCATTTTGTTGTTAACTTTCTTCTCCAGATGTGCATTGAGTGAAATCGTTGACCATAGGTAAAATGATTGATAGGAAGTATCCTCAGAGTTCACATCCAAAGGAAGTAGTTGAAACATTCAATTGCACAAACAAAGTGTCAGTATGGTTAGAGACTTGCAACAAATTCTGGTGCTGGTCCTGGTAGCCAGCAAAAGTGTTACTACTATCGTAAGGGACTTGTAATTACGGGTGTGATGTGTTCATCAAATCCCAAATCAAATGAATCGACCCAAATCGAACCGAAAAATAACCAAAATTTTTAGAACTGGTAGAAATCGAACCGACTTTATTTCAACCATTGACAGTATCAAACTGATGGTGGTATGGTCAATGAGAGAATTGATTAAACCCGAGCTAAACCGATGCCTAATTTTTTTTAAAGTAGGTTCAGTAGACTATAGTTGTCGAGAAAATTTAAGTGTTTTCATTATAGGTATAGTGGGATAAAAGATATGTTTATCTATTTAAAGCTAGCAATATAGATAATACAAATATGTCAGAAAAAGTTATACCGTGTAATGAAATATGTCTACAATGTGTAAGAATTCATTTTAAAACGAGTTTATTGACCTTACATTAGTTAGATATAGTATTGAAATTTAATTTTGAGAAATCACAATATCATTTAAATTTAAATTTGAGGCAGAAAATAATCATATTAAGTAAAAGTGATAGACTCCAGGAAATAGCCAAAAAATCGAGAACGGAACGGGAACTGAAACCGAAAAAAACCGACTAAATCATAACCGATTAGATTCTGAATTCGAACTGACCGACTTAGGTTCTTCCTTGGAGAGAACCAAAAAAATATATTCGATTTAAATTTTGGCTCAAAATCGAATCGAAATGAACCGCGCACGTACCTAGGTTGTAAGAAATTCTGCTTGTCCATCCATCCATATTTGAATGTGCAGCTGTAACATGTTTCCATTTAATGCTTATTGGGTAGGTGTTAAGGTTTGGTTAAAATTCCAAACAAACAGGAGTATTGGGCAGGCCAGTAAACATAATTATAACTTTAAATAGTCTTCCTATATTATATTAAATGGTTAATAATCTTCACATTTTACCTAATCATATTCTAAATATTGATTAAAAATAACAATAAAATGGAGGCATACCAAACAATGTTTGGAGTGAAAAAACAAATTTTCCCCCTTTGTTAGTCATTTTTGTTTTAGTCTAAAAATTAGGAAGGCATGTGTAACTACCACTAATACATTGATTTCAAGGGAAGTAATGATTTGTGGGAAGTGATAAAGACACACGTTACTATATTCATGTTGTGAGTTGTGACCAAACTAAATACATTTACCTAATTTTAATTTTCATGTTCACTAGATTAACATTTTTGTAGTGGCGGAATGACCCCTTGTTCAATTACATTGGTATGTTTTTACTGGGGTTAATTGAATATCTTAGTCAAAAGATTCTCGCTAGCGATTGTCATGAGTTCGAATCTAAGAATAAATATCATAATTTTAAGATTTATTTATCTAATTCAAAGTGGTACTTCAAAATTTATAACTACATATTGGACTTTCTCACTTTCATACATCAGACTTCTATACTTATAAACTTTATAATAATTGTTAAAATGAAATACTTCCTTCATTCCTAAATAATTGTCCATTTTGATTTTTCATGGTCAACAAATCATGATTTAATTTTTTTTGATAATTCAAGTAAACCACTTTGAAGAATCGTGGATTCGTCAGTAGACATAAAGATTATCGTACAGTTTGAAAAAGAAGTTTAAGTTTCCAGCCCAACAACACGGTATCGGTAGGACAATGAATGCAGTTTCCATTGCTCAATGACTTTTGTCTTTTCATTCTCAATTATTCGTTTGATATTATTGCTTTTAATACTTGCTTAAATTTGAAAAACTCAACATTTTAGATTAACTTATTATTAGATGATAATATTTGTATTCATTAGTAATAATATAATAAAGCTGTATAGATGATTTTACAAGAGAGGTACGATGGAGATATATGCACGGTCTGTTTTTGATGGTTGAAGCAACCCCATCAAACTCAAACTCATCATGCATCAAAAATACCCAAAACCGTGTGATGGGAGGGATATCACCGCCATGGGTCTCCAGGCTCTGAACCAAGGTGAGTTGTTTAGGAAGATGAATTTCACTCTCATTACACTTGTTCCCAAGATTCCCAAGCCGGTCTCAATGACCCAATTTCGGCCGATTGCCCTGTGCAATACGAGCGTCAAGATAATAGCCAAGACCATTGCCAATCGACTGCAAAAAGTCTTACCCACTATAGTCTCGGACTCACAGAGCGCATTCGTACCGAATCGGCTTATTACGGACAATATTCTTTTGGCGTATGAACTTCATCATACAATCAAAAAGAAAAAGTCGGGCAAAGAGGGTTACATGTCCATTAAATTGGACATGGTAAAGGCCTATGATAGGATTGAATGGAAATTCTTGAGGTTCATGTTGCAGCAGTTTGGTTTTAGTGATCATTGGGTTAAAGTCATTATGATGCACGTAGAATCTGTTACTTATAGTCTTATTATTAATGGGGAGCAGACGGGGTATATTCGCCCAGGACGTGGGCTTCGACAAGGTGATCCATTGTCTCCCTACTTATTTATCTTGTGTACCGAGGGGCTTATTGCTATGCTTAAAGACGCATGTAATACTGGGCATCTACATGGCATACGCTATGAGGGAGTAGAACCAATCTCCCACTTAATGTTCGCAGATGATACCTTGCTGGTAGGCAAGGCATCAGTAGAGGAGGCTGCCACGTTCAAAAATATTTTAAGGACTTATGAGGATCTCTCGGGTCAGCTGGTGAGCGTCGAGAAATCTTCTATCCTTTTCAGCCCTTGTGTGGCCGAGGATACCAAGAGGAATATCTCGGGTATGTTAGGCATTCCCGTAGTTTCCAACCATGGTAACTACCTAGGTCTCCCATCCACTATCGGCACCTCCAAAAAGGAGGTTTTTACCTATATCCTTGATAAGGTAAAAGCCAAAGTGGAGAATTGGAAACCTAGGCTCCTATCTACAGCAGGAAAGGAAATCTTCATTACTTCAGTGTTACAAGCGATCCCCACCTTTACAATGAGTTGTTTTCGTCTACCGAAATCTCTATGTGATTCTATTAACTCTCTACTTTCTAATTATTGGTGGGGATCGAAGGACAACGGTAAAAATAAATTACACTGGATTAATTGGAATACATTATGCAAAAGTAAAGATGCAGGGGGTTTAGGGTTTCGGGATACACAGTGCTTTAACAAAGCATTATTGATGAAGCAAGTGTGGCGGATAGCAAGCAACCCCGACTCCCTCCTTGCTCGAGTCTTTAAGGCTCGTTACTTCCCTCAGACCAGTTTTTGGGTCGCATCATTGGGAAGTTCTCCCAGCTACACGTGGCGGAGCATCCTCTCGGTTCGCGACCTCGTAAACAAGGGAACACAGTGGACATTAGCTGATGGGCAAAACATAAAAGTATGGCAACAAAATTGGGTACAACATACTCATTCAAAGCAGCTCATAACACCCATTGATCCAGATTTAGCTGACATTACAGTAGCCGAATTAATCGATCCAGACATTGGGACATGGAGGATAGACAGGCTACTATCCATTTTCCTACCAGTGGATATTGATGGGATTCTAACTATCCCACTTAATAACCTAACTGGACAGGACAAACCACAGTGGATGCATAGTTCACAGGGGCAGTTTACAGTCAAGACAGCATACGAATGGCTCATGAAACCCGAACAAACACATACACATGCATCAAGTAGCACATCAAATCAGGATGACAGTTTTAAGCAGATCTGGCAACTAAGGATCCCCAAGAAAATCAAACATTTTCTATACAAGGCGTATCTAAACAAACTGGCAACCAAAGTCAATCTCCATAACAAGCATGTGGATCTAGAGCTTAAATGTCCACTATGTCAGTATTTACAAGAAGATGAGGAACATCTATTTATCAAATGCGCATATAGTCAAGAAATAAATAGCATACTGAAAATGCCGGCAATCACTTCTAATAATCATACATTCAAGGATTTGTTCAAATTTGTTCACAATCGGGTTCCCCCGGACAAGCTTAGATTATGGGTCACATGCATGTGGGATTTATGGTACCAAAGAAACAGATCGGTTCATAATAACACAGTAAGGAACCCAATGGAAGTCGTACAGTTCGCTACTTACTTTCTAGAGGCATATAAAGCAGCTCCAGCCCTCCTCACGGCCACGGCTCCGCCAAATTGACTCGTCGTCCTTGTCGAGTGCTCCTCCGGAGGGAAATAGCTCCGATCTGGTCCAGAAGGGTATCTTCATCGTACCTCCGGCAACGGAGGGGGGAGGACAAGGGTAGGGGTCTTTTCGGGTCAGAGCACGCGAGGTGGAAGGGGGAAGTATAAGGTTGCGCATGGAGGTCAGGAGGTGATTTCGATGTTGTTTAAGAGATTGATGAACAAGATCAGTATAAAGATTGCAGAGAAGAAACGAGAAAGGCTCTCAACTTTTCGTCTTCTCTCAGAGAGAAGTAATGAAAGAGTTCAATAAGTGCTTCTCTTTAATAGAAGCTGCGCGAAATAAAAGGGTCTTTACCCTAGTTCCTTTCTTTTATAGGCTTTAGGTTAGGGTTAGATATAGAATGGATTTGGGCCTTCAAAAAGGGCCATGTTAGTTTGGACTGTAGTTTAGATTTTTCTTGAACCCTGAAGTTCGGGGTATTTGTGTACTCGGTTTGAGTTTTCTTGGTTCGTTTTTAATACATCGCTAATTATCAAAAAAAAAAAAAAAAAAAAACCGTGTGATGGGAACATATTCCATATGACTGAGTGACAGTTTGTTATAAATAAAACCGTGTTTGTAACAAAAACATATGCAATATTTATATATATGTATTCTCTTTAAATATCAATATATCTAAGCTTAAGTAATACAGTATATATTAGTTATATATAATATATATTAATATATATGTATTCTGTTTATATATCGCCTCCAGATTTCCTAAAATAGTTATTGTCTAACCGTTTAATCAATCAAGTGCAAGTGTGCAACATGTTTTCAGGAAATCAACAAAAGCGCTAATTTGTTTTATTTCTTGTGAAAAATTACGATTTATTAACATTTTTTAATATATTTTCTTTTCTTTCTCATTTAAGATAATATATATTATATTCATTAATTGTACGGACTTATTTTTAAACTTTAGGTAATGTTCAAAATTTAGGTACACATGCTAGTAAGTGCATAAAATGATTTTGGTATATTTGTTCTAACTGTTTTAATTTGTAGCATCTTAAAAGGTACGTTTTAATTTGAGTACCTATCTGGGTGCGGGTAGGCCTGTAAACGAACCAAACCTTACCAAATTTTATTACGGTTCAGTTCGGATCTAAAGTAGTGATTTGAAAGTTCGACCGAACCCAAAAATTTGAGGTTAATATTCTTGATAAAATAAGAAGCAAAATAGAAAAAAGAAAATGTATGTAACTTGCGCCGAACCAAACCTAAGGTTCGAATTCGGTCGAACCTCAAATGAGGTTCGAGATAGATCGATTCAAACTACAGTGAACCAAACTTCGAATCGAATTTCGAGCTGATCTTCTCGAGCCAATTCGAACCCTAAGAATCTTTTACAACTCTATACGTGGCTGTGTGGATTAATGAACCGTATCATCAGCCAATTCTAATACTTCTACTTTTTAATTCCCTTTCCTCACAATATCTAGATTTTTACACATCGACAATAGGAGAAGAAGGTTTAATTTATCTAAAATTTGTATGAGTTCGAATCTTCAATATTCAAGTACTTGTTAAGATAACAATAAAACAAAATGAATTATAAAATTAAGCAAACTTTACATGTGTGACTCACAATCAACCCACTAATGAGTATGGTAGAATCTAAAGATGAATGCAATAATATCTAAGTTTAGGAATGTAATAAGCCCATGTGTTCCATCACCCCACATGGTCCCATTATCCGTGTTTTCATATTGTTCCCACTTACATTCATTCACTCTATAAATTCTCATTCCAGAGCAAACCTCATAACCAAGTATTCACTACTCCATAATGCAACATATATTAAAAATGTGTTCATTATCACATAATTTGCTCTCCGTTTTTTTATTACATGTGTTTGTAGTTTATTTTGCATTATTGACAAGAGCAGAGAATGTAACAAATGTTATTCCCGAAGCCGTTTATGTGGTGGGAGATTCATTAGTAGATGTCGGCAACAATAATCACATTAAGTTGTCTGTCCTCAAGGCAGATTTTCCTCACAATGGCCTCGATTTCCCTGGTAAAAAAGCAACCGGAAGATTCAGCAATGGCAAAAATGCAGCAGACTTCATAGGTACATTACACATATTATTATGCTATGCAGCGATACTGGAGCGCTGTCTATGTGGTTTTTGCTTAGGCAGCACCCCTTATAACAACGCTCTTTTGTGCTGTCTAAATACTTCTTAAGTGACGTCTAAGCCTTTACTTAGCTTTATATCGATCAATTTTCTAACCGGTTTGGTTCTGTTGATGCTCATTTATGGCAGCTGAGAAAGTTGGGTTGCCAACATCACCACCATACATGCAGAATGTTAACCAAAACTTCGTGAAAGGTGTAAACTTCGCCTCTGGAGGAGCAGGAATATTGAACACCACAAGTGATGGAACACTTGTAAGAGTATATATATATTATAGAGACATACCACTTACATTATTACGTACTAATTATATAACCTAAGGTTTGAGGTTCGGACACTGCTCGAACTAGCTATATCGAACTGAATATAACCTTGAGTTCATTGGGTTTTTCAGTTAAAAGATAACAAATATTTTGATTTATAAAAACGTTTTATAATCGAAATAAATTATTGTTCGGTTTTGTAGCATCGAGCAATTGCACTAACGAGACAAGTAGAAATGTTGGGTAGCGTGGTACAAAAGCTGGAGAAACAGCTAAATGGAAGAGATGTTCACCAACATTTATCAAAATCTTTATTCGTTATTGTAATTGGAAGCAACGACATGTTCGGTTACTTCGGCTCCAACTCCGAGTTCCCCAGTACTTCTCCTCAACAGTATGTTGATATGATGCTATCCACTTTCCAACTTCAATTTAAGGTAACAATTACACAAAAAATGCCTTAATCACTTGCTTTTATTTACTTTTACTGAGTCGCAATTTGTGTTAAAGTAATGGACGAGAGCTCATAAGTCCGATCCACGTACTTATTGAACGTAATTTGTTGATTT
The DNA here is from genome assembly GCA_003412495.2 of Echium plantagineum. Taxonomy (NCBI): domain Eukaryota; kingdom Viridiplantae; phylum Streptophyta; class Magnoliopsida; order Boraginales; family Boraginaceae; genus Echium; species Echium plantagineum. The sequence goes on from CM016564.1 coordinate 21,392,606, forward strand.
AATGGCTATCAGGCATTGCACAGGATGGGGGCACGTAAGTTCTTAGTTGCAGGAGTGGGAGTGATAGGATGTTGTCCAGCACAAAGAATTAAGACAAAAACTGGTGAATGCAAACAAGATATTAATTTATGGACAACTAACTACAACAACCAACTCAAATTGTCCTTGCAACAATTCAAGTCTACCCTTCCTGATATCAACTACTCTTTTTTTGATACCTATGCTGCTTTGTCAAACCTCATTACCAAGCCATCAACATATGGTAACCAATTCATTTTTTCAATCTTTAGCTTCATAAATTGATCGAGGGTTGAATTCATTCAGAAGAGGTACGGAAAAATATAAATAAGGAAAACTAATGAACCGTAACTTTTCACTCTTCTTAGGTTTCACTGAGGCGAAGGGAGCATGTTGTGGACTGGGAAAATTAAGGGCGGATTTCGCGTGCACGCCTATATCTCAGTATTGTGCTAATCGGAAGGAACACGTTTTCTGGGATTTATACCATCCAACAGAGGCAGCTGCTAAAATTCTCGTTGATTTTATTTACAGCGGCCATGAATACACCACTCCTATCAATTTGCAGCAGTTAATTAATTCTACTTGATCAATTACGGATTATTATCAAATGGGTATCTTCTATATAACCATATGTTTTATTAGAGTATAATTTATTTAATATTGGTAATCCAAATAAGTCAACATGTACCACAAAGATCTAATTTTTAAATATTTTTGCTTGTGACAATCTAGACCAATTATATTACACTCAAGTTTGGCTTCATAAAAAAACATGAACAATAAAAACCTTTTTGAAGTGAAAGACTAAAACAGATTGCGGTGAGCGTGGATCGAACACGCGACCTTCAGATCTTCAGTCTGACGCTCTCCCAACTGAGCTATCCCCGCATGATGTCTACTTCTATCACAAATTCATTTATTCTCATAGTCAACTACAGTCTACAACCTTAGTTGACAAGTTTCACCAGGACAAGAGCTTCAAATAAAACCAGTGGAATTCACATTAGGAACTAAATGTGTATGCCATGCCATGCATATGGCATATGAGGGTTGTTGCCGATTCAATTCGACAAGTTTTGATTCATTTTAAATCTCTCATTAATCGTCTGTTAAAATCATTCATATATAATATTCATTTGATTACAAAAAATGGTAGAATGTTAGGGTGCCTTATAGAAATATTCCGTACACATTCCGTAAAGGGTTAATATACAAATATTGGTGGTTTGGAGTGGGGATTGAAGATGTAATTATTATTTCTTCATGGGTTATTGTGTTGTTATTTTTCTGTACGGAATTCTATACGGAACAAATCTATACGGAACCGTAACCGGTCCGCAAAAAATAGATCAAACATAGCTCGTAGTTCACTGTAAAGCCTCATTATTCATCGTTCATTAAAATTGTTTATAATATTCATTTTTATTACAAAAAATAGACCAAACATAGCCTATGTTTCTCATCTAATACAAAGTAATTATTAACAATTTGTGAGTCGAATGAAATAACTTTTACTTTGAACATATTAACGAGTCGGTTTTTTAGATCTTATACAATCGATTAATGAATCGCTTTTACACAATTTTATATATATCGAACATGTTACGAATTAACACTTAATTCATTTTATTACCTAACCAATTTGCAAGTTTAAACGATTTAACTGACAATTCGAACCAGTTTGAACAAAAGCCGGCTCGAATCCTTCACTAACCAGGACCCCATTTTAAGGGGTCTAAAATTTGAGAAAATGTATTAATATATATGTACTAGGTACTTGGTTGAAAAAGATAAAAATTACGATGTTGATTATTCCTATATATTCCAAAAAAAAAAAGGAATGTTGGTCCAAGGTAATTGCTTGGAATTGAGTTTAACAATGTCACAATTATAAAGAATATATGTAATTTAAAGATTAGGTAATTACATCGAGAAGGGTATAGATCTTGATTCTATATATATTACTCCCTCCGTCCCTAAAAGATTATCACATTTTGACTTTTGGTTATCAACAAAACAAGATTTAAAACATAAAAATATCTATTGAAAAATTATAAAAAGTTAATATTTCAAAAATACATATTGAGATGAATCTAACAAGGTCCCACAAGACTACATTATTTCTTATCGTTTAATGGGAATCATGATCAAATTTTGTAATGTTTGATTAACAAAAGTCAAAATATGACAATCTTTTAGGAGCGGAGGGAGTAATAATATATTATTAACAAATAAATTTGGCTCAAGTTATAAATTATGTGTGTATATATACATTGTTTTGTGTAAACTTGTAATTCATATTATATCTTATTCATTCATAATAAGAATGAGCTTAATTATTACTCCCTCCGTCCCTAAGAGATTGTCACATTTTGACTTTTGGTGATCAACAAAACACGATTTAAAACATAAATATCTATTATATTATATGCGAAAAAATTATAAAAAGTTAATATTTAAAAAATATATATTGAGACGAATCTAACAAGGTCCCACAAGACTATGATATTTAATTTCTTATGGTTTAATGGGAATTCATGATCAAATTTTATAATGTTTGACGAGCAAATTGCTGAAATGGTCCCCGATAGTATGACCGAGTTGCATTTTGGTCCCCAATAGTTACACGGTTGCACATTAGTCCCCGAAAGTGACAAAAAAGTTGCACTTTAGTCCCCACGTCAAGTTTTCCGTTAACATTTTAGATTTAGACGTTAAAATTGGGGTAAAAATATAATTTTTAAGACTTAAAGTTGATTTTTTGCCCCTATGGTGTCAAAATGAAACTCCACAACCCTAATTGAGGTGAGGAAGAAAGGGAGTTTTAGCGGGAGGGGGTTCTGGAGTTTCATTTTGGCACCAATTGGGGCAAAAAATTGACTTTAAATCTTAAAAATTATATTTTTACCCCAATTTTAACGCTCAAACCTGAAATGTTAACGGAAAACTTGACGTGGGGACTAAAGTGCAACGTTTTGGCCACTTTCGGGGACTAACGTGCAACCGTGTAACTATTGGGGACCAAAGTGCAACTCGATCATACTATCGGGGACCATTTCAGCAATTTGCTCAATGTTTGACTAACAAAAGTCAAAATGTGACAATCTTTTAGGGACGGAGGAAGTATTATTATCAATATAAATGATTTTAGTTTTAATTTTTATACTAGGCCCCAAAAATATTTGAACAAAAAGTGACGGCCAGTTGCATGTATTTGTAGAAAATATATTGTACATGCATGCATTCACGTGACCTTTTGTAAGTAAAAAGAAGTTTGAATGAAGTTCGCGCTGTACTCGATCTGTATGTATTCATGCAATTCATATACAAAGTCCTCCCATTTGCCAACATGCATGTCAGAGGCACATATATAAAGAATACAAAAGAAGATAAACAAACATCAAATTCTTCCATTTTCAACAGATTTACAGTTTCCAGTTAGTTGCATTTACTAATCAGTGTGGATTTTGGATGAGAAGATGATACCTCTTTAAGGCACTCGTCTCTTTTCTGCCCTATAAATTAAGACTTCGATTTCTAACATTTATTCGCTCGGAACACTATATTTTTACAGTTTCTTGAAAAGATAATAAGATAATATGGCTTCCAAATGCTTCGTTTTGGTTCTACTTATTGGTACTCTTGTTTGTACCACTACTGCAAGAACACTTCTTGCTGGGCAAAAGGATCATTTTGGTGATGAGAAGACGTTCTTTCGTGGTCCAAGAAGTGGGCTAGGTGGTGGAGGTGGTGTTGGAGGTGGAGGTGGACTTGGCAGTGGAGGTGGATTAGGAGGAGGAGGTGGTTTAGGTGGTGGAGGTGGATTAGGTGGTGGAGGGGGAGGTGGTTTAGGTGGTGGAGGTGGAAGTGGACTAGGCGGTGGAGGTGGTTTAGGTGGTGGAGGTGGAAGTGGACTAGGCGGTGGAGGTGGTTTAGGTGGTGGAGGTGGAAGTGGACTAGGAGGTGGAGGTGGTTTAGGTGGTGGAGGTGGCGTTGGAGGAGGAGGTGGTGGTGCTGGAGGAAGGGGTGGATTGGGAGGAGGTATCGGTGCCGGAGGGGGAGCTGGTGGGGGGCTAGGGGGAGGCGGTGGACTTGGAGGGGGTGGAGGAGGAGGGTTTGGTGGTGGAGGTGGCTCTGGATTTGGAGGTGGAGCTGGAGGAGGGTTTGGAGGTGGACTCGCTGGAGGAGGAGGAGGATTTGGTGGTGGCGGTGGAAGTGGAGGAGGATTAGGAGGTGGCTCTGGATTTGGAGGTGGGGCTGGAGGGGGGTTTGGAGGTGGACTCACTGGAGGAGGTGGTGGTGGAGGTGGAGGTGGAGGTGGAGGTGGAAGTGGTGGTGGACTTAGTGGAGGTTTGGGAAGTGGATTTGGTGGAGGGGCTGGTGGTGGCATTGGAGGTGGATTTCCTTGAAACAAAAGATATGAGCAAATAACAGTTATTTCTTACTAATGATAATTCAAATTAAGATCATTAGTCAACTAATAAAAGAATAATTACTTTACCTTCTCCTAATTAATCTTTCAACCACTATTTAAATTTGTTGTATTCTTTGAAATGCAAGTTAAGTTGTCATATCTCCAAATAATGTTTGTTATATATATGCAACTATGCAACAGTCAAAAATCAAAATAATGTTTGTTATATATATGCAACAATCAAGATTCAAGAGTTATATAACTATATCATTTTAATATTTTGTTGATTTTATTAGAACACGCTGACATTACATAATGAAGAATTGACAAAAATAGATTTTTTTTTCAATATAATATAAATCATCCGAACATTCTAATAAAGAATCCACAATAATATATAACACTTGTAGAGAAAAATCGAAACCGAGTCGAACTGAACCGGAATCGAATCGAAAAGAACCGATTTTGTTGGAATTGATCTGAACTGAATCGATGCGTTCGGCTTATGGGAGAACCGATGAAAACCGAACCGATGACTAATTTAGTGTAGGAAAAATTAAGCTTAGTAAAGGGTAATTGGCGAGAGGATTCGACATTATACATTGTTAGTATGATATTAATAATTAGATAAGTGAATATGTTTTAAGCTAATAATATATGGATATATTTAAGAAGTGGTACCGTATGACGAAGGTGTATACGTACGAATTTTGAAATTAGTTTTTAAAGAAGCTCGTTAACTTATATAGAGTAGATATATTTTTGGAACTTAATTGTGAATTACATTTAATATAAAATAATACTAATCACATTTATATTTGAGTCCAAAATGAATAATAATATTAAGTAAGAACAAACATACTCAAATTTCAAGGCTGAAAGTGGGCTCAAATTTATGTCCAAAACATGAGGCCCAGAACCAAACCAGAACCGACTTGAAAATTTCGATTCTGTATACCGTATAAGCGATTAGATTATTTTTTTTGTCCAAAACCGAACCAAACCATACAGACCCCTTTATAATACCTAATCTATACAAATGAAAAGGAAGTATAAGGAAATGTTATAAGCAAATCCAAATCATTCTAATATTACACCTAACATGCTAGTCCGAAGTGGAGTTTTTTACGATTAAGAACAAGATGTGATAACAATGTAATCACCAATAACTGAAATGGATGAAATCGAAATGGAAAATGGAAATTTATCAGTCTGATGGTTGCGCCATGCATGGTATAAATAAAATGATCACTGTCTTGAAAGATTTATTAACATGGCCTCAGAGGTAATCATTATTGTCGTATTATATAACAACTGCAATATATATACACTCATGTTAGACAATTTTAAAACTCATAAAAATTAGTGATTAGGTAAGTTTCAAATCAAACCTTCTGATCACCAATAAAAACTTATTTCCATTAAAACTATTCGGTTAACTCTTGATGAAAACACGTTAGGAACGTTGAACTTGATATGAGATGGGAGCATAATAAGGTTCTCTTAACAAATTGATTAAACAATATGAGATGGGAGCATAATAAGGTTCACTTAGCTCGCCTTACAAGTTGCAAGTGCAGAAGTGCTCCACCCCAACCAAAGCACGGCAAGCACTCGAGAGGTAGGAGTGTATGTCGATCACAAAAATTTAGTGAGCTAGTTGAACGTTTAAGGAGTAACGCTTAATAAAAAATGTGTCAGTTTGATGTTATTTCTTTCCTTGCACTATATGAAACCTATCCCCCCTTTAAGTCTATTTTTGATAAAGTTATGAATTGTAATAATCTTTTGTTAGCTAAGCATAACTTTAGTATTGAACCCCAAGTTCCATTATATGGAGCTATGAAAGATAAGTTTTCGGGCTTATCTCTTTTGTAACAAGCATGTATTTGAAGTTATAATCTATATAATTTTCAAAAAAAAAAAAAAAATGTGTCAATTTTTACCTATCCCACCAAGGTGGGAGGGGAACAAAACAAATTTTGCTTTTAAAGCCATTGACTCCAACATCTCTTAGTCGTTGAGAAGTTATTAGGCTACTTAGAGCATATACATTAGTTCCTTACAATTTTTTTTTATAAGTCACTTTTAATTATCGTTTTTTATTTATTTTTGGAATTAGTATAAATTTGAGGATGAATGAATAATTGATTGTGAGCCAAATTATTTTAAAGAAGCAAAAAAAGTATCATCTTCATTAATTTTAATCCCTACTATAACTTATAGGGAATTTTATGTATATGTTTTTAGGCATTCGACTCGTCGCCACAATGTAATTGAACATATAAATAAGGGCATTTAATATTTTTCAAATAAATAGAGAGATTACTAATATCCATGCCAAACATCTAAAAGCACGTGAACATCCACGACAGTAGACAGAGCTTCATTATTATTCACTTAGTCTAAATAAGGCGACCTACAAATGCTTGTGTGATGAGTGTCTCTGGTCAACATCTATATACAATTTGAATGTTCGGTCCAGAATCTACATGTTGATAGTTTGAAAGGTCGCATAGGGATGCAATCTCCTTTATATATAACGTGTGAAGGGATTAGAGTTTATTTTGAAGTCTCATAATTTTTTAGATTGTAGGAATATAATTAATACAAATTATTTAATTTATATGAATATCTTTTATAACAACTATTCATCAATATCATTCAATATATTTATCTTTATTTTGTGAAACTAAATTTAAGGACATATTAGATTATTTATAGTAAAGTTAAGCTTATAGTATTACTATATAAAATTTGTATATTCCGTATTTATTTTGTAGTAATTACCATACATATATATTTTTTTAATTTACAAATAATGTGTTATCATAATGAGTTCATGTAAAATTAATTGATAAATAAATACTCCATATTGATACAATTAATATATTTGCACAAGTTAGATCACGCACAAACATGTGCAAAGTAGTAAATAATAAATAAGTAGTAAACAATATATATATATATAAATCATTTGAGTATGCAAATAGACAAAACTACTGCCACAAATTACTTGGTAAACGAAATACTTTAGGTGTCGACCTAAAAATATAATGAGAAAAAATGCTTGTAAATATTCCAAAATAAGGAGTATAACTGTATAAGCAAACATTATTGCAGTGCATTTAGATTAATTAAATAAAGTTCAATAGCAAAGATCAAATAAAATATGAATAAAATAGAAATAATATTGTTAGTAGATCAAATAATCCTCCGACTTTCCAATTTTGACTTTCTTCCTTTTTCCAATTCTTCAAACCCTACACTCCATTTCATTATCAGGTCAACACATTGTTCTTCAATTTTCACTTTTCCTATTTTTGCATCTTTATTTTCTCGATATTAATTTCATCTATTTTATTTCATCAAATTTACAGTAATTTTCTTATTTTCATTTGCTTAAAATCTGTTTGTTTGAATTATTTTTGATTAATTTTTCAGAGCTAATTTATGTTTTGATGCTATCCAAACAGAGATAAGAAATCAAATCTGCAATGTTTGGTGTGTTGAGACGAAAAGCCTCTTCTGGCGCCTCCTCTGCCTCGGTACTATACTTAATTCTCGTTGTATGCTTTCCCATATTCAATGTGGGACGCGTCCTTCATCCATATTATGTTCATTTATATGAATGTTTTGTGTTTGGTTACTTAACTTTGATTATATATAAATTTGTGTGAAGGTATAACAAAATCTTTTTATAAGCAGATTATTTTATTTGTATAGTTGTCTTTTTATTGGGTGCTGTTTGGAACTGAATTGTACTGTATTTGGTCCAGGCTCTTGCAATATCACTCCGTTCGACTCGACCCCTTGTCTCCACTGCTCAAATATGCGCCCCTGAGGTAACTGGAAGTTTGTGGATGTAGACATATAGTAGTTCATCGAATGCTAATTTGTTATTTGCTCTCACTATTATCTACTCCTGCATTGCTAAAATATTGTCGTATTTGATTTTTTTAGCAAACTTTGAGGTTCTAATTGACACACATAACAAATACACCATGAAAAGTGTAATGTTGGAATTCTAAATCATGTTAAATAGTAGTATAACACATTTGTGAATGATATTCATTGATATACATTTATAAATGTTGTTGACCATATATACAACTTTTGAGTTTAAAATATAAGTTCAACCATTACAAGTGTAATAATGGAGTTGTAATCTTGTACTTTGCTCTTTTCTTGTTGATATCACATGAATTCACTGGCTTATAGTTCCTACATACACATTATTGTTTTTCTGGCGTACAGTTGGGGACCATTAAAAGTGTAGAGCCTGAGAAAGTGCTTGTAAAATTCACAGTGTTTTAGTTAGCTTATCTGCTCTGAGATATGTAAACCGAGTTGAATTTGCTTGAATGACCTTTTAAGGAAAATAATAATCTCGCTGTAGTTTGGAAAGGGTAAGTTTAGTTTGTCAGTTAGGATCATTCTATTCTTATGAACCTAAATCTTGCTTGACATTGACCAATCACGATTTCTTAGGGATTAGTAGTATTATTATATTGATCATATGAACCAGATATGTAACTTTACTCTCATTACTCTAAGCAGATTGCTTGTAACTCGAAGGGAATTAGTCATGTGCGTAGTTTTTGCCATCTCTCATTATCTGGTAAGATGGCTATCTAATGAAGTCACACTTGAAATATTAATATTTTATTGAGATTATATATACAGCAATATCTAACTGAAGTATTTCACGCATTTTTGTACTTCCAGGACAATCCAGCAATTTAAGAATTCCCAGGTTATCGTTCATGCGTATAAATTCTTTGTCTTGTCTTCTGAAATCCTTCTCTAGTTGATAATCTCTAATAATAATAGGAGGCCAGTTGCTAAGGCTATTTTCCATGTAATCTGTGAGATTTTTCCATGAATTACATCCCTCTTAGTCCCCTGTTGCTCTACGATGAAAGTCGCACTTCTACTGATTGAATTCTGAAATAGTTTTCTTAAAGACGTTCTAGGGTTAATTTGTTTGGTTCTTGCCTAGGAAGTTTGTTTCTGTGTGTTTAGCTTTACAATATTGTTTAGAGGGCATTCTCTGATGTGCTTGATCCTTCTATGTAATTACAGAGAAGCTTTGACCACTTTCCAGTCACATGGGCCCGTGCAAATGCAGACACGCCCTTTCTGCTCCAGTGGTATGTTTTAGTAATTTATTTACCTATTTGGATTTTTCAAAATGTTCTTGTTGTTTGTCAGGTCCATCACTTGATTTGCATCTCTTTCTGCAATTTATTTGACATTTTCTACATTATTATATATTTGATGATATATAGAGGTCATATGTATTTCTTTCTCTATTATGAGATATGACTGTCGACCCCCCATATGTTGACATTTAACTTTGGATATACACCAGATTATCATAGTTGTAAAGACCTGTGGGTCTTTTTGAAGTTGTCCGAAGCGTGTTCTCTTACTCATATAATTGTGGATGATTGATCCATAAGCTTCCATTATGTATCTGGCCTCATATAAAAGTTCAGATATTATGAGATACATTGATTTGCTTTCTGGTATGGGATATGGGAGAGGATGAAAAGTTGAATTGAGGACAAAATGTTTCTCGACTACTAGCTCAGAAGATTCACGCTCACAATTTGAAGTTTATTTCCCTCCCATTCTTCATCATCCTCGACTGAAAAGGAGTGAAAATTGTAGAATATAGTATTCTCGTAACAAACTAATCACCCCAAAAATATATATTTGATATAAGCAAATATATTTACCTTTCACTTGAACTTTAATGACTAGATACTGGTTGAGGCTGTTTTGTCTTTTAGGTTACACCCACATATATTGGAAGTCCATCACTACCCAGGATTATCTTGGATGCTTACTTCATTGAAATTTGATCTCTGCAGGAGATCTAGTTGATGCTGTTGTCCCTTTTATGGGGGAATCCATAAGTGATGGAACATTGGCAACATTTTTGAAGAGTAAGCTTGTCTCTTCTTCTTGTATTTGTTCTAATTGGTGTGCCCTGTTTCTCTAACTTTCATTGCTTATCTGTACTCTTTGAGCAGAACCTGGGGACAGAGTAGAGATCGATGAACCAATTGCTCAGATTGAAACTGATAAGGTATAGTAGATATAAAAAAGTAATAGATCATTGCAGAACTGGTGCAACTGGGCTATAATGTCTTCTATCTGGCTGTAATTGTCAGGTCACTATTGATGTTACTAGTCCTGAAGCAGGAGTTATTGAAAAGGTAATACCATCCTTTAGATCTTTAACTTTTATATATTGACAATTTGACATTACCATCTTTCTATACCAACTCTATCTGACCTGATATAGGGTTGTTATGATAGTTTGTAGCCAAGGAAGGAGATACTGTGGAACCAGGTACTAAAGTTGCTGTCATTTCAAAATCCGGCGAAGGTGCTGTATCCCATGTTGCTCCATCAGAGGAGCAATCTGCTACAGCTGCTCCTCAATCATCTCCTCCTCCAGAAGAGAAGAAAGAGAAACCAAAGCCTCATGTTGAGAAGACTACTGTTGTGGAGAGGCCTAAGGAAGCTCCCGCAAAGCGTTCTGCCACGGAACCAATTCTTCCCCCCAAGGATAGAGAGAGAAGAGTCAGTACCTGTTTAAGAAATAAAAACATTATCTGATTGAAAAATGTACCCTAAAATGGATTTTAATTACAGGTTCCTATGACGAGATTAAGGAAACGAGTAGCCACTCGTCTGAAGGATTCTCAAAATACTTTTGCACTGTTAACCACATTCAATGAAGTTGATATGTGAGTTCATTTGTGGCTGTTTATATATATTAAATTTTCAGAATTGTGATAGTTGAATTTGTTTGAATATTTTTTTATCTTTGTTGTCTTATAGGACAAATTTGATGAAGCTGCGTTCTGATTACAAGGATGCATTTGTCGAAAAGCATGGTGTAAAGTTAGGTCTTATGTCTGGCTTTGTTAAGGTATACATAATTTTTTCCCTTTTATGTTTGTATCATCTACATCAATCAAATTTTAAATGTCGCTTTCTTAAAATCTCAGGCTGCTGTCAGTGCACTTGAAGCTCAGCCAACTATTAATGCTGTTATTGATGGTGATGACATCATATACAGAGACTATGTTGACATCAGTATAGCTGTTGGTACTAAAAAGGTAAGTCATCTATGCTTTTATCTAGTAACTTTCTGTTTTTTTTTTAAGTTGCAAATCCTTCAAACGTTCCACCTTTCTGCTCTATGTTTGTGGATTTTCTTTATCATCACTTTGCCTACTCCGTCTGAGTAATTCCTTTGTTTGTCCTTAATGTTAGGGGAATATTTGTGGATCCCGAAATTTTGTTTCATAAATCATTCCTTAAGAATTTCAAATTTCTAGATCTTGTAAGTATTTTTTGGGGAAGGGATCATAAGCCCCTTGTATGGAGCTTCTTTGGCCAAACCTCTTTTAGCTTGGGGCTATAATAGCTTAAACCTGATTATCTTCAGTCAAATGCGCCAGTATATACAAGACAAGCTTTCATTACCCTAGAGTTTATTGATACAAGAAAAAAACTTATTCGACAGCGGAGCAGATGTAAATAATTTTGTAAGTGTACCTGGTTATTGAAAAGATAATTTGCAATGTTTGGCGTTGGCATTCAATTTTATTTTGTATATTGTGACGAAGAAATCTGAATCCTCTTATGTAAAGACAATTGGTGTATCAACATTCATACGTTCAATTTTTTCTCTCAGGGACTTGTCGTTCCAGTTATTCGCAATGCTGCAGGTATGAATTTTGCCGATATCGAGAAGGAAATTAATAACCTGGCTAAGAAGGCAACTGATGGAACAATATCAATTGATGAGATGACCGGAGGTACATTCACAATATCTAACGGTGGTGTTTATGGAAGTCTATTGAGCACCCCCATCATAAATCCCCCTCAGGTATGATTCTTTGGTGATGCAGGGCATTCCTATTTAAGCATTTTATATATTAAATTTTCTCTCATTTGTCTTCTGCTAAAATTTCAGTCCGCAATTTTGGGGATGCACTCCATAGTCAGTCGTCCAATGGTAGTTGGTGGAAACATTGTTCCAAGACCTATGATGTACATTGCCCTGACATATGACCATAGGCTAATTGATGGAAGAGAGGCCGTCTTCTTTCTGAGAAAAATCAAAGATATAGTTGAAGATCCTCGTCGGTTGTTGCTCGACATATGATGAACAAACAATCTGAATGCTCTGGTATTACGGAATTTAACTTCTTCGTAGCTTTGGTTACAAGAATAAAGATGCTGGTAGTTGCAGTTTTGTGATATTCTGAGGAATTTTTTTGGTCGGCGTGGCCACCCATACTCAGGCATGAAATGAGAGTGAATTAAAGAATTTGTAATTTGCATTCAAACTCGATTGGAACTGCTATATCCATATTCAGTAGCGCCAATACTTCAAATGAATGGATCATGTTTCAATTATTTCTTCTGCATTATGCCCAATTACACAAAGGCGGAGTTTACTACATTTGTATCATGAGAAAATTGCCAAAATGGTCCCAGTAAATATGTGCAAGTTGCACTTTGGTCCCCGATTATATTGGGGCTGCGAAAATGGTCCCTGATATTGGTAAAAAAGTAGCATTTTGGTCCCTAACCGTTACTTTTAAACGGAAAAGAGTTAGTTTGGGGCAAAAATGTAAGATCAACACAGTTAAGCCCTAAAAATGCAATTATAACTAATAATGGGGCAAAAATAGAAAGTTAACAACTAATTTATAATAATTGGAGGGAACAATTTTGGAATGAATTGGGATGGGAGCAGACATAAATTACTTGTTAACTTTCTATTTTTGCCCCATAATTAATTAGTTATAATCGCATTTTTAGGGCTTAACTCTGCTGATCTTACATTTCTGCCCCAACCTAACTCTTTTCCATTTAAAAGTAACGGTTAGGGACCAAAACGCTACTTTTTTACCAATATCAGGGACCATTTTCGCAGCCCCAATATAATCGGGGACCAAAGTGCAACTTGCACATATTTACTGGGACCATTTTGACAATTGTCTCTTTGTATCATTGTATGACAATTATATTCAATTGATAAGTTCCCTATTTTGACTATACGAGATTATGAGTTCCTATATATAATTAACCTTAAACCTTGCTATCAGCAAGAGGTCACATGTCTTCATGACGAAGATGACATACATCATGTCGGTAAAACATGAATTACGAATATATGAAATATGGAGAAATTGGGTTAAATGACACTTATGAGAGAAAAAATTAACTTTGAGCAATTTTTTACAATTTTTAGCAAAATGGCATAAAATGAACGTGAATTGACAAATATACCCCATTTCAAACAAGAAAATGGCAGTGAGAATCACAACTTCCAACACTTTCTTTTCTCCTCTCTCTCTTCTCACCTTCTTCTCTCTCCCTCCTTTCTCCTAGAAATTGCAGCAAAAACTCCATAAATCAACAAAAAAAAACCTCCCTTTTTTCCGGAACAAGCTTAAGGTTTTCAAGTTCCTTCTTCAAAACATTAGTAAGCAGTTTTATTGTGATTTGTGGCGGTTTTTAGGGTAGTTTTGTGGCGTTTTTTTAATTCTTTTTGTTGAAACTTGGTTCCATGTTAAACAATGGCTGCATGTTTAGGTTTTGGTGTTAAATGTTGTTAAAAAGGTTTAATTTCAGGGTTATTTGGAGTTGAAAGTCGTTAGGGTGTTCAAAATTGAAAATTTTGAACTTTTTAGAGACTTCTCTTTTGTTTTCATGTTTGTGAGTGTTGCAAAGGTTTAATTTTTGAGATTATTGATGATTTTTGAAGTAATTTAGTGCAATATAGGGTTTTTTTCCTCTTTTTGTGATTTTAGGCTTTGAATTGTATGAACATTTATAGATTAATTGTATAAAATGTTTATGATATAATTTAGGACACTATTGGCGGATTTTCATGTTTTTTGGGGCAATGTTGCTCTTTTTTTTTTCTTGTTTTAAAGTTTTTTGGGTTTCAATTATATGAAATTTTAGAGAATAGTGGTCGATTACATGATATGTATTGATATGCATTGTTATGCTTGTTTATGCTATGTTATGCACTGATATGCAACAGTATGCAATGATATGTAATGATATTTTATATATTTAAGATTTGTAGATATGGTTAGGATTACGGTGACTAAAAGAACGAGGCCTAAGTATATCCAAGAAGCACAAAAGCTCATGAGTAAGCAAAACTATGAGAGAATGTGGAAGGATTACACATTAGTCGACCTTGTGTGTAGATTAGAGAAGTTCCCCGTGCACACGCAGACTGTGCAATGGTTGGTGACAAAGGGTGAAATCGAGGAAGATACAAACCCTTCAAAGCGTACACTTAGGTTTGAAATTGGTGGCCGAAAATATTGGTTCGAGGAAGTTGAATTTAGTTTGCTAACGGTGTTGACATTTGGATATCACCCTAATTGTGATGAGTCCTCGGAGACACCGTTTCGGGTGTTGGTGACAGATGGGGAGGTCCATCCGGAGGCTGTTGTACTCTTTAGGAAGATTGTGCGATTGATGAAGGACCACGCAAAAATTGATCCCGACGGTGAGGTTTAGAGCTTTCTGCCCTCTTCATCATTAATAGTATGGTGTTTGTTTAGAATTCTGGGTATTTTGTCAATTGGAAAGCCATTTGTTTAATTGATGACCCGGTAGCTTTCAACGCCTACCCATGGGGTAGGTTGATTTTTGAGAAATTCGTGAAAGATTGGGCTAGGTTCTTCTACTGTGTGGAAAACAACACACTAACCACAACGATGCATTTTAAACTTGGCACTTTCCCTCATGTGGTTGAGGGCTGGGTTCTAGAAAGCTTGCCGTTAGAGTATGCATCGATCTTGGGGAAAAGGGTTGGTGCCGATCTTCCCAGACTGTTGAGGTGGCAGCCGAATGCACGGGGTAGCGACATGGTTATGGCAAAGCAAACAATCTACGAGGCCAAAAAGGTAACTAAAAAATGTTATATTACATGCTTTTTATACTATTTCTATGCATAGTAGTGTGACTATAATAGTATTGTGAGTATACTATGACTGTAATAGTATCTAGATGTTTGTATTATGAATATATGAATTGAAGTAATAGGAGTATTGTGTGTATATTATAAATTTAAGTATATTTGCAGGTCTATATACAGTCATATACACATCTATGCATTGTTATGTTATTTGAGTTGCATACAATAGCATATATCTGCATACAACTGTATAGTTATTCATATGTTTAATTGGATTTCCTCATATTTTAATATCTTGATGCAATTTTTCCAAGTGCCATTTAGAAAAATGCTTCCAGAAAATACAGAGCTGTAGAACATTTATTACTTGAGTGCTCGTGATTGGATTTCCTCTACTACTCAGGCCCCTAAACAACCTCGTCCTCGTATTCGTATCCCAAAGGTCCAACCACAAACTGGTCTTGGTGATGTTGAGGATGATATTCCCGAAATTCTTGAGTTTACTATTGCCCTTAATAAGATGGGTGCCAAGATTGAGAAATCATTAAACAAGATGGGAGAGCGCATCGATGGTCTTCAAGCACAGGTAGAAGAGATACAAAGATCTATCCCCGACGAGAAAGCTATAGAGGTTTGCACAACCTCTCAATTAGACTCGATGAACTCATACAAGTTTAACACGCTCAAATAAAACTTGAACTGCGAGTTGTAACCTCATGTTCTTTCATGTTCCGCTCCATCAATATCATGCAACACATGCTCACTCTCAAAGGGAGGTTGTAACCTCAATTCAGCCCGCAACTCGCGGTTCAAGTTGTATTTGAACGTGTTAAACTTGTATGAGTTCATCGAGTCTAATCGAGCGGTTGTGCGAACCTCTATAGCTTTCTCGTCGGGGTTAGATCTTTGTATCTCTTCTACCTGTGCTTGAAGACCATCGATGCGCTCTCCCATCTTGTTTAATGATTTCTCAATCTTGGCACCCATCTTATTAAGGGCAACAGTAAACCCAAGAATTCCGGGAGCATTATCCTCAACATCATCAAAACTATTCTATGGTTGAAGCTTTGGGAGACGCACACGAGGACGAGGTTGTTTAGGGGCTTAAGTAGTAGAGGAAATCCAATTAAGAGCACTCAAGTAATAAATGCTCTCCAGCTCTATATTTCCCGGAAGAATTTTGCTAAGTAACACATGGAAAAATTGCATAAGATATTAAAATATGAGGAAATCCAATTACACATATGAATCACTATACAGTTGTATGCAGATATATGCTACTGTATGCTAAAATAATCATGTCAACTCAAATAACATAACAATGCATAGATGTGTATATGACTGTATAAACCTGCAAATATGCTTAAATTTATAATATACACACAGTACTCCTATTACTGCAATTCATATACGCATAATACAAACATTCAAATATTATTACAGTCATAGTATACTCACAATACTATTATAGTCACACTACTATGCATAGAAATAGTATAAAAAGCATGTAATATAACATTTTGTAGTTACCTTTTTGGCCTCGTAGATTGTTTGCTTTGCCATAACCATGTCGCTACCCCCTGCATTCGGCTGCCACCTCAACAGTCTGGGAAGATCGGCACCAACCCTCTTCCCCAAGATCGATGCATACTCTAACGGCAAGCTTTCTAGAAACCAGCCCTCAACCACATGAGGGAAAGTGCCAAGTTTAAAATGCATCTTTGTGGTCAGTGCATTGTATTCCACACGGTAAAAGAACCTAGCCCAATCTTTCACGAATTTCTCAAAAATGAACCAACCTCAAGGGTAGGCGTTGAAAGCTACCGGGTCATCTACTAAATAAATGGCCTTCCAATTGACGGAATACCCAGAATCCTTTTCAAACACCACACTATTTATGATGAAGAGGACACAAAGCTAAGTGGTGGTAGGTCGTGGGTTTTGATGTTCCAAGTTAATTTTTCTTTCATAGTGTCATTTAACCCAATTTCTCGTTTATTGGCAAGTTAAGTGGTGGTAGGTCGTGGGTTTTGATGTTCCCATGAGATGCTTGTTACCTCCACTAAATAGTACGATTCAATTGTTGTGACAATATCTCATTAAATTTGATTTCAATTCCATCAGCTCATTAAGGTAGACAACGACTAAACAAGCCAACAACCTCACCCCCATGCTGTCGTTTTAAATCTTGCTGATTTTTCAAATGTTATGAAAGTGAAGTTTCAACTACAATCCTCATAATCCTTAAGAAACTCTAATTTGAGCTGTAGCAACAACCAAGTGTTAGTTTTACAACTATCGGAGTACTAAACTACTTGTCCTTCATGGTGGGAATCCTCGTACATGGTGAATAACCAAATTCCAATTTAACTGAATTAATATCGATCCAGTTTAGGAAAAATTAATAGTAGGAGAAGGGAATCATAGCAAATAAATGTTAGACGAGTAACATTTTACCATGTTGTAGTTGTATTAGAAAACAATTTGACAATACTTGTTTATAGTATAAGCATGAGTAATCAAATGAAATAAAGCATTTCGATAAGACCCCATACTCAGAGCTAACACGATCCATGGTTGGCAGTTGTTCCAGCTTGATGTGAAGAACGAGGATCGAATTCGAGATAATGGTTGAGAAGGTACCCTATGAGAAGAAATGTTATTTATTTAAACATCATTATTAAGAAAAATGATGAGTATTATTGGCTTAAAATGGTTTGTTGGTAGAAGACTCCATCAAGTTTCTGCCAAGATTCTTCTCTTTGCATCTTCAACTGCTTATAGAAATCCTGAATGAATGTTTCGGCTCTATCATATAGTTCTTCTTCACTAATCTCCTCATCATTTTCTTGAAAATCATCTTCAACAAATTCCTCTGCTTCCTTTCCAACTACAAGCAGACTCGTCGTTGCATCACATTTCTCAGTCGGATTGATCAACTCAACAGGAGCCTCGAATTTCTCCGAAGATAACTTCTGCAGAACTCCAGATGTTTGCTCAGTTTGATCATCTTCGGACGCACGTGACTTCTGCAGAACTCCAGATTTTTGCTTAGTTTGATCATCTTCGGACGCAGGTAACTTCTGCAAAACTTCAGATTTTTGCTTAGTTTGATCATCTTCCGACGAAGTTTTCGTTTCATCACTAAGTTTCACTGCATTTTTATCATTCTTGCTTTGTAGAGGTTTGTTATGATCCTCTGGAGTGCTGGAAATGAAGGAAAGAAGGCCAGATTCGGCTCCAACTGCGATTATGAGAATGTTGAGGACCAAAAAGAGATAAGCAGGTCTTAATGATGATGATAGTAGAGGTGTGATAATGATGAATGCTACTATCAAGAAAAGCTTCAAGATTTGGGATTTCTCAAACTTCTCCATGGATATAGGTGACCAATGAACAATGGGTAATTAATTTGAGAGGACAGACAAGTGAGCTCTATGCAATACTTTATAGAATGGGTAGAGGAGTAGGGACTTTTGTAACGGGGAACCCGCAGCCTCTACTGGTGGAATGCACACTTTGTAAACCTCGAGATGGCGTAATAGTTGGGTCTTTAAATTTATAACTTAATGGTGGTAGTGGGGGAAGGGAAGGGGTATAAAACAAGGTAGGGTCCTAACATTTGGGCACTTATTACATAGGGTGAAACAGGTAGAAATTTATAATAAGGTGTGTGTGTCAGAAAATGAAATTGTTTTCTTAGGTATGAGACTTTGAATTGTCTGAAAAATAATAGTAACATTCTGAAAAAATAAAAGATGCTAATGGTAGTCGATTGGACAAGTGATGATAAGGTCGGTGAAGATATGTTTTGCATATTCTCATTTCTTTCACTTTTCTTTCTCTTTTTGGGAAAGAAAGCTCTCAGCCTCACCATTTCAAGCTTCTTTCAAGCCCGTGGCCTTAGCCTAATGGTTATTGACATAACTTCCACAATTAGAGGTTTTGGATTCGAATCCTGGCAAGAAAAGAAAAAAGCATTTAATTAATATAAATTGATTGTTACTTGTTTGAACTGATTATATTGATGGACTTAATCTTGTAGAGGTGTTAGCTTTTTGTTGAAACTACATAGATAAGCTGAGTATGAATATAATGATAGTAACTTTAAGTAGCGTGGAGCCAGAGAAGTAGCATGCCAATGGGCAGTTTGAAGCATGCAATGGTACCGCCCACACAAAGAATAATTAAAGGTAAAGTACCAAATGTAACGGGGAAGGATGGTAATCACTGTGAGATTAATCGCGGATCGAATTGATTATAGAAACATGAGTTATATTACTCGAATTACAACAGCAGGAACGATACCAAGTGGGGGCTCAGTTTATACGACAATACAATGTTGTCTGTCAAGGAAATCAGGTAAGACGGTTTCAGCAAATTGAGTAACTGGATACATATTACTGTACAATGAGCGATTCATCGTTATTATATTGTGAGAACTCAGAAGTGCATTGATCTGCAGGGGACTTAGTGAACCATTGTAATGCAAATAATTCATAACGGCTGAACGGGGGTCAAATTTTAAGGGAAATGAAATGTCACTATTCGAATTAAACGGCTAAGGCGTGAGGCAACTCAGAAGAAGAAATCAAATTACAGGCATTACAATTGCCCTTAACACTTCCGCAAATATAACACAAACAGCCAGAGATTGTTGCAAAATTCCCACAAGGGTAATTTTATAATCTGGGTAGCTATAAAATATGTGTTGAGTTTCTCAATAACTACGACATCAAGCAGTCTAGCAAAGATCCAGCAAGAACCTGCATCAATGAATTTTTTTGGAGGAGCCTCTTTTAGACGAGACATTGGATTTGAACCATTTGAGTTAGGGCAAAAGTCTTGAACCATCACATACGTTATACCCAGGATCCCCTTTCACTGACTCATAATTTAATTGGCCTATTTCACTCACCAAAAAAAATAAAATGAGCCTCTTTCAATATTGCCGTGTTATCTACCGTTAATGTTACCATTAACACAATAATTTAGCAGGGGCAAATTGGTACCTTCAGGCTTAATAAACAACCAAAAAAAAGGAAAAATCGAAAATACCTAAATCAACTAATGGTTATCCGAATTCCCCAAATTAAACTCGAAACCTAATCGATCAAAATGGAAAACCACACATCATGGTGAGCGATTGGGTCCGTTTATTTCATGGGTGAGTGAAAGAGGCCAATTAAATCATGGGTGATTGAAAAAGGACCCCGGTACAACATAGGTGACGGTTCCAGCATTTTGCCCTCTGAGTTATGTGTTTAAACTTAAAAGTAATTAATTCAATACTTATTTGATTTAGTCTGTTTGTTAACGCATTGAATTGTATTAGTGTTGAATAAATTAAGATCTTATCACAATTATTAACCAAATTATAAGTCAAAATTATTAACTTATTCTCTCCACTTAATTAAATCTGAAGTGATAAATTTCAATTTTACATATTTCTCTTTCCATAATTTTTTTCCACATCTCACATATTCTTTCAAATTCAAACGTTATTATTTAGGACAAATAGCACCATCAATCACTCGGTTTATCTAAAATTTTCACTTCGATCACTCTAATTTAGTTTTGCCTATATTCGATCACTGAACCGCTTACTTTTGCTAAAAAGTAGTCACTTCATGTTATTTTCAAGTTTTGGACAAATAGCACCATCAATCACTCGGTTTATCTAAACTTGTCCTCATTATTAAATGTCTATAAATGTGAATAGACAAAATTGTCCTCGTTAAAAACTTCCGAAATGCACCCGCAAATCATTCAAAACTGCCCAGTGACCAAGTTTATCCATAAAAATGCAGTTGAGTGATCCAACATGGTCCATTTAAAATGAGGGTGATCGAATTGGAAATATTAGATAGTTTCAGTGATCTTTGATGCCATTAACCCTATTATTAATAGTATTATTACTTTATGCCATTCATACCTGTCATTAAACTGAGTTATAAGTGATTTTTGAAACTATCTAATATTTCCAATTCGATCATCATTACTATTATTATCATTAATACTTTTGTGTTAATGATAATTATGCCATTCATACCTGTCATTATTATCATTAATACTATTATTATCATCATCATTAATATTATTATCATTAATATTATTATCATTGAGTTTATTGACAACTTTATACATAAAATGAATTAAAGAATGGGCAAAGTTGTCAATAAAACTCGATTGTAGTCATTTCTTCTTTGTTATGAACATTTAAAGATTCAGTTATAACTCAGTTTCATACATTCAGTGTTCAATCACTTATATCGGATTTCATATTTCAGTTTTCAGATTTAACAAACAGGTAGTTCGCTTTCTACTTACTTGAAACCCCTTCAACAGAGCTTGGATCACCCGTAACACTTTTCTGCGACATTTTCTATTACAATTCTATTGTTTGGCTATATTTTCAATCTTCCAAGCACACTACCTTAACATAAGATCTTCATAACGTTATTCACTACCACCTCCAATAAAAAAAATTGGTTGCTTATGCTTTTTATGACAAAATTTTGTAACTTTTAATTTTTAACGATAAAAGTTACGAATAGTCAAATATTCTCCTCTACAAATATAAATGAGAATTATTTTGAATCAGATATAATAGTATATGACTATAATAATATGATTAAATAAGATGTGGTGCTTGAAAATCCACAAGTGATGAACTAGGTAGCTTTAAAACACAAGTGATGAACTAAAAACATTTACCAAACGTAGATGATGGTTCTAACCATTTGCCCTTGTTTCTACTTTGCTCAACCTTATAAGATAATTCAATTTTTCCAAAAAAATAATATCAAATATTTAGACTTTAGAGATATATGAACTCAATTAAGCTATTTGTATGTTAATATAACCAAATGTACTATAAATCAATTGAACAAATAAAATACTCACGAGCATGGTTCAAAATTTTGATATGAAATAATCGAAACAGTCGAAGTTTTTTCTTTTTTCAAGTAACTGAAACGAAATACAAGTAAATTTCGAAAGGTGATGATTATGTGGAAACCATTTCATGTTTCGCCATTTCTTGCCCAAAATTTCGAAAATTATTTTATTCAAATTTAATTGATAAATCTTATCAATTGAATTTTACTAAAAGACAACATTTTGATCATGATATTAAAGATTTAAAATCATCATGACCGTTGACATTGGTCAAAATTATTGAACAAGAAGAACAACTACTACTTAAAAAAATTTACATTTGTTTTTATATAAGTATAATTCTACTTCACATGGAGTCATGCTAAAATCTTTTCGATGATTTGTATTACTCCCATAATAGTGGTTCAGCAACCAAAATATATTTTTACTAAGATTTAAAAAAATATAAACTCAAAGTACTTATATTTATTTAAAAATTAGTTCTAATTTTCCATCTAACAAATGTAGGAGTTAAATTATATATTTGATACTTTCTCCGTCTTTTTTATTTGTCATTCGAGCAATTTGCATATAAATTAGGGAAAACAAAAAGTAATTAAAAAAGTACATTGAAAATGTAAAATGATAATCAATTGAAATTATATAATTGGTTGATAGTTGATAAATTCATTGAAAAAAAATCATCAAAAAATATATTTAAAATGTAAATTTACAATTAAGGATATCAGAAAGACAAATATTTAAAAACCAAAAATTAAGGTTAGATAGACAAATAAAAAAGAACATAAATAATATTCCTACTAGTATATAGCTATGTTATGATGTAATCACACTAGGTTAATTAATTCGATCTTTATTTATATATTATGCAACTGAGGGATAGTTGGATATATAACCTTGCTAAATATATGTGAATTTCTGGTAATAGTCATTAGTCAGCAACGAACAACGATAAACAATCTCCTAGGCTCTAATTGCCTTAACGTGTAACATTTGTTGCCTAAAACTATAAAAATGAAAACTGGAACAGTCTTATCATAGATTCCGAGAATCTTGAAACTATTCTTTACAATTTTGTTGTATTCAACGAACAATATCACTTTTACTAAATAACCATATGTATAGTCATCACATGCTGCAAAATTCCTTTATTACAACCATTTATGTTCGACGTACAAATAGAATACATATACTCCCTCCGTCCCTAAAAGATTGTCACATTTTGACTTTTGGTGGTCAACAAAACACGATTTAAAACATAAAAATCTATTATTCTATATGCGAAAAAATTATAAAAAGTTAATATTTCAAAAATATATATTAACACGAATCTAAGAAGGTCCCAGAAGACTATATTATTTCTTATCGTTTAATGGGAATTTTATGATCAAATTTTGTAATGTTTGACTTACAAAAGTCAAAATGTGACAATCTTTTAGGGACGGAGGGAGTATTTTTCATTAGAGTAGCTATAGTATATTGATCATCAAATTATTTCTGAAAGAAACTAGCATTAAGTTGGGTCTAATTGTCAATTAACTTGTAATTTAGGGAGAGATATTATATTACTATCATTTATGTGTTACCGAAAGGACTAAGAGTCTTATCGAAAAGTATATCCTTTATTTGTTAGTTCGTGGTCTTTTTTATTAAATTTTATCGAGAAAATATTTAATACTCCCTCCGTCCCTAAAAGATTGTCACATTTTGACTTTTGGTGGTCAATAAAACACAATTTAAAACATAAATATCTATTATTATACATGTGACAAAATTATAAAAAGTTAATATTTCAAAAATATATATTGAGACGAATCTAACAAGGTATCACAAGACTATATTATTTCTTATCGTTTAATGGAAATTCATGATCAAATTTTGTAATGTTTGACTAACAAAAGTCAAAATGGGACAATCTTTTAGGGATAGAGGGAGTAGTATTTATTTGATATACATTTTGATAGTGTGATGTTAGGGGGTGATGCATGGGTTTGCATATGCAAACAAGTGAAAAGCACAACACAAGGTCGGCTATCGGCTATCGGCTATCGTGGACTTATAGGCTTCATCTCTACATGAGCATACATACATGGTGGACGAAATTTCCTTGGAGTGGAAGATTGTTTTTGTGGCTTGCTCTACTTGCAAAGCTTGGTAGTCACTAGTCAGCCTTTTCGCTCCCCAATTATGTATTTTTCTATTTTATTTCTTTTGTCAAAATCATTGTAGACCCATTACACAGTTTTAAGGTTTTTATTAAAGTGTATAGATGGCGGGGCCAAAATTTTTATTTAAGGTATTCATTTTATCATATAAAATACAAAAGTAAACAATAACATTCATTAAAAATTATAAAAGAATAAAATAACTAAGAACATATTTTTTTTATATATATATGTAAATATCCCACAACACCCTAAGTCCGCCGATGAACATCTATGTTACAATTTTTTTTCACAGTGGAGTATTTGAGTATGTATTTATTGGCTTGGCTGTACTACATAAATCTTTTAAAGTTCTGAAAGGCAAAATATTGATTGTTTATAATACCAACTACCATATGCTCATAATATGAGGTATAAATCCTCACAATATATATTACTGAATTAGGCTTTAGAATACGAATTTCTAGTATTTCGTACTAAACTAATTTTGGTCATTAATTACGTAGTTATTGATCAAATTAAATGCTCATATTGATATGTTAATTTAATATTTATAGTTTGAAAATATAAAAAGTGGCAGCATTGATTTATGTATAAATTTGTTTCGAATAAAAATTATTATGTTAATAATGAAAGATAGCAAAAATACTATAAATTATTATACAATTGGATTAAATGCACTTTAAATTTTTATATAATTTCTTGAGGTATATTTACCCATCGATAGCTATATTTTTAGAACTATAATATACAAGGCACGAACAATTTGGTGTGCTCCACTCATTATTGTCACTACTTAAAACTTAAAGAGTACCAAAAAGTGCACTAGTTTGGGGATGTATGCCACCACGGTCTTGTATAAATAGCCCCTCCATTTGATATGGTTCATTGTTTAGAAAATTTTTTACGTTTTTATAATAGTTGATTATTCGTAAAATTTAATATATTTTTGTACTCATGCTTTTCTTTTTTATTCTTGCTTTAGAAGTAGTATTTTTTATTTTGAGAGCATTTTGTAAGGTATAGTAGTAAATTTTATTAACCCTTTAATAAAGTACTTATTGGCTAAAAAATCAAGTATTATGAAACGAAAGGGTATTAAAAAACCTCACCAAATTTATACTTAATAATTTAATGTAATACTCCTCAGTTCTTTTTCATTTGTCATACTAGCAATTTACACATAAAACAAAAAGTAGTTAAAAAGTACATTGAAAATGTAAAATGACAATCAATTGAAACTATATAATCGGTTGGTTGATAAATTCATAAGAAAAAATAATCAAAAAATACATTGAAAATACAAATTTACAATTAATTTAATGCTAGAAAGACAAATATTTATAAACAAAAGATTAAGTCTAGGATGATAAATAAAAAGAATGGCAAAGTACTAAATTATACTACTCCCTCCGTTTCTTTTTATTTGATTGTTTGGAGGAAAAGTACTTTATTAAGAGATTGTGAAAAATTACATTGGGATTTTAAAAAGGTGTATTGGAATTGTAAAAAGGTGCATTGGAATTGTAAAAAGGTGCATTGGAATTGTAATAGGTTGCATTGAAATTGTAAACAATCAAATAAAAAGAAACATGGAAAAAATGTTCAAACAATCAAATAAAAAGAAACGGAGGGAGTACTATTTAACATATTATTACAAAATTATATAAAAATTTATTACTTATACCAGACATTTTTTTTATTTAAATTGAGACATATAAAATGAGTAGGACTTGTCACCGCTTTAGGAAGTTGCCGAACCCGTTGAGTACCCCCCTCCCCCCCAGCTATATATACCATCAATATTCCCTTCATCTTTTTTCATCTCTACTTCCATATTCCCAAGCTCCTCTTTTTGCTCTCCAAGTTGACCCAAATTGCATTTCTTGTATTATTATTGCAGAAAAACTTTCGAATTCGGATAATTAATTTGATAAAGTTGTGATCTTTAGCAGTTTTGATTGGTCGGGTTGAAGCCCAGGTTGAAGAAAGTGTAGAAATCACGGCTGTACACGGTGTACAACCCCTTAAGCATGCCCAAGGCAGAAGGGGTTATGTTCATGTTTTGAGTCAAACCAACACCAACCCTTCTCCTCACCACGGTGGCCGTGGAGCTTTGCCTTCTGAAGGTGGTTCTCCTTCCGACCTCCTTTTCCTCGCTGGTGGTGGTTCTACCTTCTGCTAGTACCTGCTCCGACATAGTACAACGTAATTACAAGTTTAGTAGATTTTGTTAGTTGGTCGTGTTTTTTGAGAAGAAGAAAAAGATTGGATTTTTTTTTAGTTTGAGATGATGTTGAAGATTAAGAGGGTTCCAACTATTGTTTCGAATTTCCAAAATGAAGAGGCGGGGGAAGGTGGGTGTGGCCGAAATTGCCTCCGGCATTGCTGCCTTCCAGGTAAATTACTGTTGGATTCATTTTTTGTAATATTAATGTTTTCAAGTTATTGTTCTTTCTGTTTAGCTTAATGTTGATGTTTGAAAAGGGTTAAAACTGCCTTTGAATGGATTTTATTATATTTATCTTGGTTGGTATTTAAGGTCAACTGATGTTCTATTTTGTTTTTGAGTAGGGTCAAAGCTGCCTTTATATGCATTTAAGAGGTTAAACAATCTTGATAATGTGAAGGATTTGGTTGGTCTTGATAACAAAGAGGCCCCTGTTGAATTCTTGGACTCTCTCCTCCTCGGAGAGGTATTCTCACTTTTTTGTTTTATTTATGTTAGTATTTTAATTTTATTACTTGTTGGTTGTTATGTTTACCATGGAAGTTGAAATTGACTTGTAGACTTATTATTTTATTATGTTAGTGGGAGGATCGTATGCAGAAGGGGCTTTTTCGCTATGATGTAACTGCTTGTGAAACCAAGGTCCTAAAAGTCTTCCTTGAATTACTTTCTTTGTTTTGAAATATATGTTTGTAGTATAGTCTGGAGGGATATTTGGCTAACTTTTGTATGGATGGTGTTGGAATTATAGGTTATTCCAGGAAACTACGGCTTTATTGCACAGCTGAATGAGGGAAGGCACCTCAAAAAAAGGCCAACAGAGTTTCGAGTTGATAAGGTCTTGCAACCTTTTGACGAGAACAAATTCAACTTTACTAAGGTTGGGCAGGAAGAGGTGATCTTCCAATTTGAAGAAAGTGAGGATGATGATACCCACTTCTTCCCAAATGCGACAATTGACGCTGATAACTCTCCTAGTGTTGTTGCGATTAATGTATGTAGTATGTACCTTGTTTTTGGTCAATTATTGTGCTATTGGTGAAAATGTAATAGTTTAACCTGATCATTTTGCTTATGATGCTACAGGTTAGTCCTATTGAATACGGGCATGTGTTGCTGATCCCTCATGTTCTTGAATGTTTACCTCAAAGGATTGACAATGGAAGCTTCTTGCTTGCTCTTCACATGGCCGTGGAAGCTGCAAACCCATACTTCCGTCTTGGTTACAACAGCTTGGGTGCATTTGCCACCATCAATCATCTTCATTTTCAGGTGGTTATCTTTCTGTCTTCGTATGGTATAGGCTTTTGTATTTTCCTCCTGATTAAAATTTAGTTCTGTGTGAAGAATTGCAACTGATTGAAACATTATTATATAAACAGGCTTATTACTTGGCTGTTCCCTTTCCAATTGAAAAGGCTCCTACTAAGAAGATAACCTCCACCAGTAATGGGGTGAAAATTTCGGATGTCCTCAATTATCCGGTTCGATGCCTTGTTTTTGAAGGTGGGGAGTCCGTAGAGGCCCTATCCAAGGTCACCTCAGACTGTTGCATTTGTCTTCAAGAGAAGAATGTCCCCTTCAATGTGTTGATTGCTGATTCTGGAAGAAGGGTATTCCTTTTCCCCCAGGTAACTATTTCATTGCTCGATAGAGGCTCTTTTTTAACACGCAATCATCTTATATTTGATTGGTTTGAACTATTATTATTAAACATGTTCACTGAATGCAAACAGTGCTATGCTGAAAAACAAGCTCTCGGGGAAGTAAGTGCCGAGCTCCTCGACACCCAAGTCAATCCGGCAGTATGGGAAATTAGTGGGCATATGGTGCTGAAACGGAAGGAGGACTATGAGGGGGCCAGCGAGGGAAATGCTTGGAAGCTCCTGGCAGAGGTGTCTCTCTCTGAAGAGAGATTCCAGGAAGTTAAAGCTCTGATGTTTGAAGCAATTGGTAGCATCATTATGGAGACTGAGAAACCAGCGCCTCAAGAAGATGTTGATGATGCTCTCAACAAAGGCTCTCATCCTGCTATGGTTCCAGTTTAGGTAGAATGCACTGTCACTCTTGACGATGGGCCGGTGTATGTCGGGGGCATTGGTAGTTCATCTTTATATTCTTTGTTGATGGAGTTGATGTTTATCCACCTTAATAAATGCGAACTGTCTGCTAGGGAGTTCGGTGTTATCTGTCCTTTCCAAGTCAATTGGAGGTTGGATGTTCTGATGTGTCTCTTAGTCGATGTAAAATACTTCATTGATGAGATGCATGTTTAACTGGGTAATATAACCTTGTGACTCGTTTTTGCTACAATTTGCCATGAATTAAGTAATCAAGATGATAGAGATTTAGTCATGGAATTTGAACAGATTAATATCTATGGTGCTCTCTTGCTTCTGGATTATTGGAGACTGTTTTGCAAGGTTTAATATCTTCTATATTTATGTATGGGTTCAACTTCATCACCTTCCTGATGAATATTTTCACATCAACAATCTCAACCGTATCCTGGTGATGTAAGAATTGTGGAGTGAAATTCTCCTAATCTATCTATCTATCTATATAATAATGTGGGAAGAGTGTTTTTGGTGAAGCCTAAATGCTAAAAGAGGCTACTAACATGGCATTTGATGATTGGATAACTAACATTCACATGCTTCAACAAACTCTTTTTTAATACTTATACCATCTCTAATATGGGTGTGCAAAAATTACCAATCCGTCCAACCCAACCCAATTCAACCCAACCCAAAAATACGGGGTATTTGGGTCGATGGGTCGAGTTTGGGTTAGGTAACCAAGAATCCAAAAAAATTGAGTTGGGTTTATATTGTTGAAACCTGAAGAAACCCGACCCAACTCGAATATATATATTAATGTAGATTTGTAATATTATGCTTAAAATTTTACACTTATTATAAAAATTATTTACAAAAAAAGCAATAGCTCATATAGTTAGATGATTCAACAAGTCCACGTTAAGTTTCGATTCATTTCAATTATGGAAGAAGTGTGAAGACATTCTTGAGGAGATATACAACAAATAACTTGATGAAATTGAGATATCTTATTGACATTTCGGTCAAACACCTCAATAAAGGAAGATACAATTAATTTAAGACAATCGTGAGACTATCCATCCTAATAGCGAAGTGCAAATACTATGTACAACTTCACGATAAACAAGAAGCATAGGTAACGTAACAAGTTATTTTAATATATTTCATTATACATATTCAAAATCCAAATAATATCAATATTGATGACAATGTAGGACAAATGAGTATTTTCTTGAAGAAAAATCTAAAACAAAAATATTTGAAAAAATAGCCATTAGAACTCTGAATTTTTCTTTTTTTTTTTTTTTTTTTTTTTTTTTTGATAAATAATTCTTGTCATAGATTAACAATTGTTATGGCTAAATTCGCCAATACAAGAAGGAATCAAATTAGTAACACTATTTAAAGGACTAACAACATTGAAATCATTAATAACAAAATCTTGAAGATCTTGAGGGCAACTCACATTTGTCGGCATCCAAAAAATATTGCAGCATTTCTTTGATTCATTACTGAGTAAAAGCATCAAATCTTCATCCTGGTGAATGGAATGAAAGTATCTAAACCAAACCTGCGAAATGAAGCTATCAGTAACAATAAAAATGGTATGATTGTCAATTCTTGAGGCAATAATGATGGCAGTGAGAATCCCGGTACAAATATTCTGCAGGTTGAGCTCATTCTTGTCGGTAGTGTAGTCCTTAATCAGTTTGGATCCTTTGATGATGTTGTGCTTGCCATAACTGGTTGATATAATGAACCAGAATGGGTCTATACTTGAGGAGACACCTAGCAATATCTTGTTGTCCCTTCTGTTACAACTCCTTGTGCAAGGGCTGTTAGAAAGGGTGATGTGATCTCCATAGGAGATATTTGCCGGTCTTCTAGTCTCAGACCCTGAGCGTAATTTCTTTTTAATAGGGTGATGGCCTCTCTTGAGGGCAAAACCTTCAAACCAATCCGTAGAAAGGGAATTGGCAAGTAAAATGCTTTTGGAATTAGTAGGATTGATCTCGTTGAAGAGACTGTCATTCCTAGTAAGCCAGATAACCCAAAGAATACTTCCAAACTTAAAAATATTTGTTATGTTAATATGAGTCCATTTACTCATTAGCCAACGGGAAACCGTAATGCTAATGGGGTCGGAAGGTGAAATGTAAATGTTAAAGTGGGAGAAAAGAGAAGTAGAAAAAGGGCATTCAGTGAAGATGTGTTGAAGGCTTTCTTGGCTTAGTTTGCAGAGGGGGCAGGTTAAAGAAATATGTTTCTTGGTTTTATTAGAGATGAGGTCCAATGTGGGAAGTCTGTTTAAAAGCAGTCTCCATAGGAAAGTATGAATTTTTTCAGGGAAAGGAATCTTGTATAACATTTTCCAAGTTTTGTTTGGGATAAGATGATGATTTGAAGGTCTTGGGGTCATGTCATGTTGGTTAGCATTGAGATTGTTGTAAAGATCTTTGGATTTAAAATGATTCTTGCACCATATTTTTGTGTCATGATTTTGAGAGGGGGTGATATTGAGAATGTCTACGACCATAGGTGAGGGAAAAAGGTGATTGAGAATATTAACGTTCCACTGATTGTCCTCAGTGATAAGATCAGAGACTAGGTTTAGGTGACAGTTGGGTGGGGGAAGGATATTCAAGGAGGCGAGAGATGGATGGTAACTATCCTTATTATTCCTGAATGGAATCCAAGATTCATTCCAGAGATTAATTGAGGATCCATTTCCAAGCTTCCAATTAGAGAATTTTTGGATGGAAGAAATTCCTGAGGCTAGACTCCTCCAGGTCCAAGAAGAAGAAGATTTAGAAGTGGTCATTGGTATGGCAGTTTTGGGGAAGTATTTGGATTTTAGCAATTTAGTCATAGGGAGGTTTGGTTGTGTGAGCAATCGCCAACCATTCCTGGCAAGGAGTGAGAGGTTGAAGTGATGAAGGTGTTTGAATCCAAGGCCACCATTTGACTTATCAAAGTGTAGAAAGTCCCAATTGACCCAATGAATTCTTTTCCCTTGAGATCCATTCCAAAGAAAGTTGGCAAGGAGTTTGTCAATTTCCTGAAGTGTGTGAAGCGGAAACTTGTAGATACTCATTGGATAGACAAGAATGGATTGGAGAACAGATTTGATAAGGGTGACTCTTCCTGGGAAGTTGAGGAACTTACAATTCCAGGATGAGATTTTCCGTTTGACTTTATCAATAATGCCCAAGAAAATTTGCTTTCTGTCAGTGGTGATGTCAAGGGGTATGCCAAGATAGCTACCAAAGGAATCAGAGACATTGATTCCTAAGAGTGATAAGGTGGCATTTTTTATTGGTTGTGGAGTTTTAGGGCTGAAGGTGATGATGGATTTGTTGAAATTGATGACCTGACCCGAGTCCGAGCAAAACTGGTTTAGAGCCTTTGAGAATTCAGTTATTGACTTGCTGTCTAGGTGAAGGAAGAAATAACAGTCATCCGCAAAAAGAAGGTGGGAAACTTTAGGCCCATCTTTTGCAATAGAAACTCCTTTGATATAGTTAGTATTCTGGAGGTGGGAGAGGGAGGATGAAAGAGCTTCTGTGCAGATAGCAAAAAGGATGGGTGAAAGTGGGTCACCCTGTCGAAGACCACAATTTGGAGAAAAGAGATCACTAGGCTGACCATTGATGAGAAGGGAATATTTGACCGTTGTAATGCACTGTTTAATCAGCTGGATCCAGTGCTGTGGAAAGTTGAGCTTGAGAAGAAGAGAAAGGATGAAGTCCCAACTAACTCGATCAAAGGCTTTGCTCATATCAATTTTGATGGCAGCGACCCCATATTTTTTCCTTTGAGAGGTTCTGATTGAGTGGGTTAGTTCTTGTGCCATGATGATATTATCATGAGAATTTCTACCATGGATAAATCCATTTTGATAGGGTGAGATAATGTCATTTAAGTGGGGTTTAAGTCTATTAACAAGAACTTTTGATGCAATTTTATAGATGACATTGCAGAGACTTATGGGTCTGTAATCTTTGATTGTTTTAGGATAATCAACCTTAGGAATGAGTGTGATAAAGGTGTTATTGATTTCCTTCAAGATGTAGCCTTGATTAAGAAACTCAAGAGTTGCAAGAGTGACATCCTTTCCTACCACATCCCAATTTTTTTGATAGAATTCCGCAGGAAATCCATCAGGACCAGGGGATTTGTGATGACCCATTTGAAAAAGAGCTATTTTAATTTCTTCCGAGGAGAAAGGGATGTTAAGATCTTCGATTTGAAGGTCAGAAAGAGTTTTATTGAAGTTGTCAAGAGAGGGGAAGATGGAGGTAGGGCAATTAGAATTATAATCAGAATTGGAATGGAAAAGATTCTCAAAGTATTCTTTACAGTGCTTCATAATTTCATCGTCCTGGGTAATTGAGTTCCCAAGGTTGTCTGTGATTTCCAAGATGTTATTGATCTTGGTTTTATACTTGGCATGAGCATGAAAAAATTTTGTATTTCTGTCACCTTCGGTGATTGCCCTGATTTTGGATCTTTGTTTCCAGTATTCTTCTTCCGCAGAAAGAAGGAGATCAAGTTGAACTCTGATTTGATCATCCTTTAGCTGGGTGGAGGGGCAATGAGGTTTAGACTGGGAGAGAGAAAGTTGGTTTTGAAGATGTTGGATTTGGGTGAAAATATTTCCAATTCTATTTGAGTTCCATTGCTTAATAGTTTTTTTTGTACTTTTGAGAGAATTGATGAGCCTGAAAGTATGAGATGAGGTTGGAAGTAGCCGGGGATTCTGATGATGTTGACTGGGCCAAGTGGTAGAGATTAAATGGCCAAAATCAGGAAGAAGGGTAAGAAAAGTTTCGAGCTTGAAGGGCCTAGGTTTTTTATTGGAAGCTGATTTTGTGGAGATGATAAGAGGGCCATGGTCAGAGCGTTGAATTGGAAGGGTGGTACAGTTGGCATTGGGAAAGGCAGAAATAAGCTCGAAATTAGCCATAGCACGATCAAGTTTTTCGTAGATTTTAATGCCATTACGAGTACCAGACCAGGTGAAGTTGCAACCCATGTTGGGGAGGTCTTCAAGTCCAAAGGTGGAAATGAGGTTAAGAAGGTGGTTAGATCCAAGGATAGAGGATTTGGGTTGAGGAGATTTATCAGAATTAAAGAGAATTTGATTGTAATCGCCACACATGAGGATAGGTAGATGGATATAGGGATTGATGGAGTGTTCGATGAAGTTCCATGTGTCAGATCTTGAAGTCAGGTGAGGATGGCCATAGATGCAAGCAAGGTACCACGGAGATGACAGTTCCGTGTTAATCTCGAATAGAAGGATGTGTTTGGAAAGAAGGATGGGGGTGTGTTTGATATTAGAAGAGAAACCAATCCAGAGGCCCCCACTATGACCCAAGGCATCAAAACCATAGGACGAGGGGAAAAGAAGTTTAGAGAGTCTAGAGTTAGCTTTATTAATAGAACAAATAGTTTCAGATAAAAAACAAATGTCAGGTTTATGGCACTTCGTAAGAGAAGTGAGAAGGTGAACTGTAGAAGACTGACCAAGTCCTCTACAGTTCCAAGCAAGGATTTTCATAATGGCATTTGGGGTTGTTGAGGTACAACCACCAAAGACCAATTACGAGTAACAAGCTTAAAGGACGAAACAAAATTAACAAAAAACGATAATTTACTAAAATTGGAAGTAGACTTAGGGTTGGGGGGCATACCAAAACTGCAGGAGTCATGCAAGTCATCCAATATATCTGCATCATTATCCTCGTTGTTGTCCTCATCAATGTCATCATCAGGGTCGGCACCATTTTCAAGCTCATTGAGGTCCAGAAGTGCATCTTGAGATCCATCCTCAATGATAGTGAGCACAACGTCCTCCTCAAAAACAGCTCTGCTATCAAAAAATTTCTCCATACACTCTTCTACATCCATCTCCTGCACTTCGGAATTCTCAAGTTCTTCATATTCAGCTAGGTCCTCATAATTCTCAGTTACCAACGAGTTCTCATCTTCCACACCATCAGAAGTGTTGTGTAAGTTGTAAAGACCCTGGTCCAAAACATCGCTTGCAGTTTCATTTCCATCTTTTCGCTTAAACTCCTCGATGCCCAAGTCTGTTCCATCGTTGAGCTTAAATTCCTCAATTTCCAAGTCTTTGATTTTACTGGTTGCCTCGTTCAAGTTAGTCTCAACTATGACATCTGTATCGAGTTTCATAGTTTCGATAACAGGGGAGGCAACAATTTGAGACACAACATCCTGATTTTCGTAAGAATACTTTCTCTTTTTTTCATTAGGAATAAAAGAAGCTAATAAAAGAACATCATCATCTCTAGCTCTTTTATTCCTTGAGATTTGAGAATCATTAGTAACCAATATTTTTGATTTTTTAGCAGGCAGAGAACGAATAGTAGAAAAAATATAAACACCTTCTTCACGGTCTCTTTTAGTTCTGTTCAAAGCAGGAAAGTTAATATCTATTATTGGATAAATGACTTCATGTGGTGCGTATAAATCGACAAACTTGACTATATCAATCGGCACCAATTTAATGCTTTGTTGATGATGTAGAAGCAAGAGTATGAAAAACCTCATCTGAAATACCACTTTTGACATCATTGTTTGATGTATTTGGATAAGGAGGTAGAGAAAATCCATAAGATAAAGTACGTGGATGAGGCCCAAGAATAGATGGTCGAGGACCAAGGATAGAGATACGGGAGCTCGAAATAG
This sequence comes from Echium plantagineum, assembly GCA_003412495.2. Taxonomy (NCBI): domain Eukaryota; kingdom Viridiplantae; phylum Streptophyta; class Magnoliopsida; order Boraginales; family Boraginaceae; genus Echium; species Echium plantagineum. The sequence goes on from CM016564.1 coordinate 21,428,091, forward strand.
ATGGGTAAAGGCCACGACTAGAAGGAGAGGGACCGAGTAAGGAGGGTCGAGGACCCAATATTGATGGTTTAAAATCAAGAATATCTTTATTAGATTGAGAATTGCAGGAAGGAAGAAAACATGATGAATTTTGGTAAGGCTTAACATTGGGAAAATTTTTTGAATAACAAACAAATTTTGAAGTGTAATTTCTTTTACCTCCTCTGTGTGTGGAAGCATGAAGACTTGGATTTGTGCTTTTAATCTGATGTTCCGCCACGAACGTAGATTGTCGATCGAACGGAGCTACTTTGAATTGATTTTCAACATCAAAAAGTCTATTTGAGGTGGAAAATTCATGATGCTTCGTTTCAATACTAGGAGGAGATTTTGCCTTCTTTTTCATTTCAATACTAGGAGGAGCTACTTTGAATTGGTGTTGCTTATATTTATTTTTCCGATTTGATTCAATACTAGAAGGAGTTTCCTTTACCCTATGCGCAGTTTGCGATGAACAGATAAGAGGAAGACGACAAATTTCGGTTGAAGAAACGGTGGAGGTGACCGCTGCGACAATCTGATTGGGATTGAAGCGAAGAGAAAAATTTTTATGAGATGCGTATATCTTACGCTGTTCCATTTCTTGCGAGATTTTTCCTTTTTCCCCAGAGTTTGATGGTCTCCATTTCGATCTAAATCGAGAGATTTGCTTGCTTTGATTTTCATCATTACCAGCTCCACATTTAGATTCAAGAAGAAATTTTTTTGAATAATAGTTTATGGTGGAGTGAGAAAGTGGGTTGAAGGAATGATAATTTGAAGGATTAGAAGGAAACAATTGACGGAGAGGGGAAAGAGAGTGAATAATGGAGGTTGACTGATGAGAAAATGGTGGCGAGGTACCGGAATTCTTGCCGGAGAAGATAGGTTGAAGGGGAGGGTTGTGGGAAATGATGTTGATTTTTGGGTTTGTGTGAAAGTCTTCACGCGTAAGACCATTCCCAAGAGAGAGCTTTTTTGAATTCTTCATAACTCTGAATTTTTCTAAATGATCTGTCAATTGAAAAAAGATGGCAAACTTGCCCCACGCAAATCACAATTGCAGCCAGTATCATGAGTAGATACTATTGCTGAGTTTTGGATTTTAGTATTAATTTTAGCCGTTAAATTGCAGGGTTCATATCAAGGGCCCAAGAATCTTTATTATTTTCAAAACATTTCATTATTACAAATAAATCTGCTCACCTGGTAACCTCAACGTTCATATGTATATTCGTTAGATTAATAAATGTCCCCATTTAATCACATCAAATCTCCACAATACTGTAAAAAAAAAAAAAAAAAAATCTCCACAATACATGCACATGAATACAAGAAGACTCCTTAACAAATACGAGTACATTAGATGTTGGTAATAATATCATGCCAATTTGTATAACCGGATTTCTTAATGTTTCAATTTAACCGGACGATTTTTTATACTATAACAAAATAGTAAATCTATTGTTAAAGTAATAATTCATACGTTGTTATTCTTATATCAATTTACAGTATTACCATATTCAACTATAACAAAAAGACAAATAAAATTACCTATAAATATCAAATCATAACTCCAAAAAAGTTCATAAATATTACCATTCAAATAAAAAAAGATTAAGTACCATAAAATTATGAGAGCAATATAATTATTATATATTTCCATATTAAAACTTTTTTAATTTTTACATAATTCGTAACTCCATGAAAGTTAATAAACATTACTATAAAAATAAAAGTTAATATTCGCATGAAAATTAAGAGGAGTTCAATTTTTGGTACATTTCCATATTAAAAGATTAATAGTGTAGTAATTTATAATAAATCATATCTATAAATACAGTATTCCTGTAGTTTGAGCATTAGGTGCCCCACTCCCCGTTTTTGCTCTCGAAGTTGACTCGTTGTCAACTCCCCCACAACCACTCCCTCCACAACTCTGTCCCAAAACTGTTGTCCACTTTCTCTATATAAACACTTCCACAACCACCCCATTAATACTAAATCATCTACTTCAGCAGCAATGGCCTCCACCATCTTCATCCCACTTCTCATATTCTTCTCATTATTCAACATAGCCTTTTCAATTGGTTCCATAGGAATAAACTATGGAAGAATTGCAGACAATCTCCCCTCACCACCCCAAGTAGCCCAACTCCTCAAAGCAACAGGTCTAACCAAAGTCAAACTCTTCGACACCAACTCGGAGGTTCTGACCGCCCTCTCCGGTTCAGGCATCTCCGTCACAGTTGCACTACCAAACGAGCAACTCCAACCGGCCTCCGCCTCCCAATCATACACCGACAAGTGGGTCCAATCCAACATTCTAGCCTACTATCCCAACACCCTCATTGAAGCCATTACTGTCGGAAACGAAGTGTTCGTTGACCCCAGCAACACAACCTCGTACTTGGTCAACGCCATGAACAACGTACATGCTTCTTTGGTCAAATTTAATATTTCATCAATAAAAGTTTCATCACCCATTGCTCTAAGTGCTCTTGCAAATTCATACCCATCATCTTCCGGGTCGTTCAAACCGGAGCTCATCGAACCGGTGATCAAACCCATGTTGAAGTTTTTGAAAGAAACCGGATCATATCTTATGGTGAATGCCTATCCTTTTTTTGCTTATACTGCAAATACTGATACAATCTCTTTGGATTATGCTCTGTTTCGGCCCAATAATGGTGCAACGGACCCTAATAATGGGCTGATTTATAAAAGCCTGTTTGAGGCCCAACTTGATGCGGTTTATGCTGCTATGAGCTCATTGGGCTTTAGTGACGTGAAAATGGTGGTTTCCGAAACTGGGTGGCCTTCAAAGGGAGGCGAGAATGAGGTGGGGGCTAATGAAGTCAATGCTGCGGGGTATAATGGTAATTTGGTGAGGAGGGTGCTGACTGGACAGGGAACTCCATTGAGGCCTAATGATAATTTGAATGTGTTTTTGTTTGCTTTGTTTAATGAGAATTTAAAGACTGGGCCCATTTCTGAGAACAATTATGGGCTTTTTTATCCGGATGAGAAGAAGGTTTATGATATTCCTTTGACAATAGAAGATATGAAAAAAGGAAACAATGTTGTTAATGGGAGCAATGTTGGTCATAGTTGGTGTGTTGCTAATGAGAATGCTGGAAATGAGAAATTAGAGAAGGCTTTTGTGTATGCTTGTGTGGAGGGAGGGGCTGATTGTCGTCCCATCGAGGAAGGTGGTATGTGTCATGATCTTAACTCCTTGGTCGCTCGCGCTTCTTATGCATTCAATAGCTATTATCAGAAGAATAAGCGTATTATTGGCACGTGTGACTTTGGTGGTGCGGCTTATGTAGTCACTCAACCTCCAAGTGAGTTTCTACTTGTTAACTGTTTTAATTAACTAGCGAATTTTTAACTGATAGTTTGTTAATCTGTATTTTGCAGGGTTTGGCACTTGCGAGTTTCCATCAGGCTACTAAGTACTAGCTAGTTAATATTCTCGAGATTAGTTTATAAACTATATATAGAATTTGGTCTTCATATTATGTATACTATTGTATTTATTATAGCTGGATTTTGTCTATGATAAACATTGAAATGAATGGTTCATATGGGGGCTCTGTTTGATGCATACAAATCTACATACCGTTTTATTTGCGATGGTTTTTGTAAGCTTGGTTTATTACATTTGTCGGAAAAGCACAGGAGAGAGCATAATGGATATGGAATATAGATTAACGTCAAAAGATCATATACAATAATATAATTGACTTTTCTGAAATACTAATAAATATCCAATAACAATGAATGACTCGCAGTGCATCTGTTCTATATTGGTTGACCGCTCTTCATAATGAGGTTGTTTTGTTATGTTAGAATTTCTGTTGGAGACTCCAATTCAGTCGAAATTAAGAATTCTTAAGCATGAACGACAGTGTACTAGTGTAGTATTCGTGAAGCATTAAAATTTAAAAGGGTTTCAATTGTTGTCTCGAATTTCCAAACGGAAGAGGCGGGGGAAGGAGGGGGTGTGGCCTCAGGCATTGCTGTCTTTTAGGTAAATTAGAATTAGATCCATTTTTGTTCATTATTTTTATCTTTTTACTAACTATTATGGAGTATTATTGTGTACTTGCTTGACTACCTATTGAAAATTATATGTGTTCAGTTAGTTTTCTTTTCTGTTTAGCTTAATTTTCCTAGCTTTGAATGAATCATGTGTTTCTTTGTATTTGCCATTTCTTTCCAATATTATTCCATTTCTGTTTTATTATTGGCACTTGGCAGTATGAGATTATCTTAGCTACTAGTTCTATCAGGTTTTAGTTACCGCAAATTTCTTATTGACGATATTAAATGCCAAAATTCTTGATTAGTTGCACTTACACCGTTTCTCATAAGTCCGGGCGCTTTTGAAGAAGCCGAAGCCTGCCAATACCAGTTATTATGGTGCATCAATAACATATTCATGCATAAATGTGTCTCACATTCAAACTCTAAGCTAAAGGATTGAACCCAGTAAATGCAAAAGGAGGTACATTCGCATCATACAGCTCGGTTTACATGGCACAAGACTTATTTTTGCAGAAACTTCATTCACTATTAGTTGAGGTAAGAGCAGGAACTTAGTATAATAAGCAGGAACTCAAGGGCCATACAGATGAACTGAAGTTCCCATGATATCAAGAAGCAGTCCAGATCCCATCGATAAGGCGAGCGCTTAAAACATGCCTATTCCAATTGCCAGAAATAAAGTTAAACAACATCAATGATCAAAGTGCAGTATCACTGTTCACCAGTAAATATGATTTATTTAACATATGTTTAGTGTACTACCTAACCCCCTCCCACCCCCATAAATTTGTCCAATCAATAGTGCTACTAACTACATAATCAATCTTAAATAGAAACTCCGTCAGAAAGACGCTTATATTGCAACGAAAATAGTGGTACTAACTACATAATCAGTCTTAAATAGAAATTCCGTCGGAAAGACGCTTATATTGCAATGAAAATAGTGGTACTAACTACATAATCAATCTTGAATAGAAATTCCGTCAGAAAGACGCTTATATTGCAATGAAAATGGTGGAAGAAATGATGAAACATCATATATGTATCAATATGTGACATGGTAGCTTCATTGCTAATACAATCAATTGTATAACCCCAAATTTATTGTAGTAATTTTCGAGAAGTAACACAAGCTCCAATTCCGGTGAGAGGCTCATGGTTTAAGAACGTAGTCAATGCTCATGGTGCATTTATACCCCAGATATTATGTATGCAATCAGGCTCCTAGCAAGCGCACAGATCAGGATTAGCCGGTCATCAACAAGCTTCTAACCATGTAAATCTACATCTGTTCAATTGTCGGATAAAAACTACATGTGATAATGTGATTGATTGAAGCGCCAGTAGGTAGGACTGGCCCTGGAGGTGACCAGGGGCGACCGTCCACGGTTAGGAAATTTTAGGGGCCCCAAATATTTTTTATTTTTAAAATGTATATATATAATATGTCACAAAAGTTAAACAAACAATAATTGTGGTGTATTGGAAACCATGTACTACAGAAGCCACACATTTTATATTGAAATGGATACAAAACAACATACCGTTTTATTTGCGATGGTTTTAGTAAAATTGGCTTATTACATTTGTCACAAAAGCAGAGGAGAGAGCATAATGGATATTGAACTAAGATTAACGTCAAGATCATAATTCATACACAATAATATAATTGACATCGGTGAATAAATTAATATCGAATTATAATGAATTGGTGACTCGCAGTGCATCTGTCTATATTGGTTGACCGATCTTCCCATATCATAATGAGGATGTTTTATTATGTTAGAAATTGTCATCCTCCAATTACGACTGTCCAAAATTTTAATTCACTAGATGATGAAAAAAAACTTAAGCATGAATTATTCGTGAAGAGTTAAGGTTCTATCAATATTTTTTTAAATATTTATGTAGCTGGGGACACTTATATTATTCATTTGTGTTTAACAACAATTCCCAATTTATTAATATTTTCTAGTGTTAGTACTTAAATACAATTAATGTATCATAGAAGAGGCTTGAATCAATGATGTTCAATTTAGATATTTAATTAATACTTTCTCCGTCCCTAAAAGATTGTCACATTTTGACTTTTGATAGTCAGCAAAACACGATTTAAAACATAAATATCTATTGTTCTACATGCGAAAAAATTATAAAAAGTTAATATTTCAAAAATATATATTGAGACAAATCTAACAAGGTCCCACAAGACTATATTATTTCTTATCGTTTAATGGGAATTCATGATCAAATTTTGTAATGTTTGACTAACAAAAGTCAAAATGTGACAATCTTTTAAGGACGGAGGGAGTAATATTTTTTGTGTTTAAAGAATTTATACAAAGAAAATCGATTCGTGATAAAATTGTAAGTCGAGGCGTGTGAGAATGTCCTACAACTACAGACCAAATAGAAGATTAATGTTGGATTCATCTAGTTCCTGACTACTTGGTGTAGTTTGAGTGGCTTATCTTATCAAAGAAGAATGTTATACATTTGGACACTTGTATGTAGGTACACAGTTGCTACTTAATAAAGAATCAGATTTCAACTGCTATAAAATAACAAATAACATAAACTACTTAAAGAGAATATTGTATGTCAATTAAACTATAACATATTACGCCTACTCATGCCCTTCGATAGATTAAATAACTAATAATGCAAGTCACGCTATCGATCAACGATGTGTCGCCAACTGACCACTTTACTTTTATTGATATCTCTTATCAAGAATATTCCTGTGTAAATGAGCGATGAGTCGATGAGAACATGAATACATTAATGCGTCTAATATTACAATTTAAAACCTCATAATTAAAAGCGTAAATCACATGTCATTAGACTATTGAGCTATCCACCTCTACTCGAGAATGTTGTGGTTCATTTTTAAAAAGAATTATATTATGTTATACATTCAATTCTCATATCTTAATAATTTTATAAGGAAGTTTGATCCCTTTTCGGGTGTCATAATAACAGTCCCCCAAGGAGGAGGATCAAAGTAGGAGAAATAACCTCTACAGTATTTAAATTGACTACTATCTTCACATAGTGTTGTGCATAAGTCGAGCTAAACGAGTTGCTCTCCCAGGTCGGGTCAGGAGAGCCGAGACTTGAAGCTCAGCTCGTAATAAAATGAGTCGAGCCGCGAGCTGGTTTCCTAGTTTGGCGAACTGGCCCGGTAGTATATATGCATTATTATTATTATTTTAAAGAAAAATATAAAATTAGTTATATTTATATTGTAATATTAATGGTATTTCAATTTTTCAACCAAACATTTATTTTTCAAGGCTCATTGATTAAGGTAATAGATGATTGTCTCTCAATTTTCCACATTATATTGTATATATTTTTGTTAATTCAATTAAACTTAAAATTTTGAAATGAGCTAGCTTGGAGTTAGGCTCGATTCAGCGAACTTTCATCGAGTAGAGCCGAACCTAAGGTTCATTTAGTGATGAGAACAGTAAAAAATTCTTGAACTCATGTTCGGTTCGACTCATCCAGAGCTCTATCTTCACACTGATTCAAACCCAAGATGCCAAAGTATCTCATCAAAATCAACTTGCTCAATTTCTTTATTTCACAAAGCTCCCTTTCACAAATGATACTGATATTAATTAATGATTTCCCAAAATAGGAAAATGACACTTAAATATGAAGCCACTAAACAAAAATATGATTCCCACAAAATCAATGATCACTATAAATTCCAATTTGAAAGAAGCCTGAAGACCCACAAATTAAGGCCATTAAACAAATGTCCCTTCCTCTCTCTACAATCAAGCTCAACATCACATAAAAAAAATCCAAACCATTTCCTCCATGGGCGACATCAATAATAATGAAGCACTCTTGAAGAAGAAGAAGAATAAGAACAAGAAGCATTTTTCCCGAAGCATATCACACGCACACGATGAGTTACACATTTTCCGATCATGGCTCAAATGGATGTGTGTTGATCAATCTACCCCTTGGGGGACATGTTTATCATGGACAGTTTTCATAATATTTGCAATCATCGTACCATGTTTGTCTCATTTTGTTTTGGCCTGTAGTGGTTGTGACAGCAGACACAGTAGGCCGTACGAGGCAATTGTCCAGTTGTCTCTCACAGCTATTGCTTCTCTTTCGTTTCTGTGTTTGTCTCGATTTGTTAAAATATATGGCCTCAGGAGATTCTTGTTCTTCGATAGGCTTTGTGATGAGAGTGAAACTGTCAGAGAAGGGTATACAGGGCAGCTACATGTAAGTTCTGTTTCATCATTCATTCTATTCATTCAAATCATTGGTTTTCTTGGTCTTTTTCATATTACCAGTCGTCGCGAATTTTATCTCGTGGTGGCTAGGCTAACTCTAGCGATTAAGAAGATTGGTTTTGTTAAAATTGCCAACGAAGACGTGCTCATTGCAAGTAATAATATCTCGTAGTAAGTAGGCTAACTCGTGGTTGAGATGATTGGATCATCTTTCTATTCTATGCTTGTTATGTTTCATTAAAGTTTGGCCTTTATGCTTGTTTCTTTGACTTTAACTCAATGTCGTGATGTTTTTTAATACCATTTCCTTGAAAAATCTATTCTTTAAATTGAAGAATCTGAATAGGCGTAGCAAGAACTGATTACTGTTGAATTCATGTCGCATTTTGTTTTGGCGTATCGAAGAATCTGGATAGGCATTTATTGAGCTGAATTTTGTCTCCAAAGATGCTTTCGTAGCTGATTAGTGATGTCACACTCATATAACCAGCATCAGATAGTAGGAAAATGGTCATCCTGATGTGGTTTGATTTATTTCATATGCTGCATTTGATAGCGATAAAATGTAATTATAATGTCCTGTTTTTGCAGAAATCACTACAAATTCTATTCATCTTTGTGATACCTTGTTTTACCCTCGAAAGTGCGTACAAGATATGGTGGTATGCCACTATTGGGACTGGCATCCCTTTCGCAGGCAACATTGTTGTGAGCGACGTAGTTGCTTGCACCTTTGAGTTACTCTCATGGTTGTACAGGACGATTGTGTTCTTTCTAGTGTGTGTTCTTTTCCGTCTCATTTGTTACCTTCAGATACTCCGATTACAAGACTTTGCGAAGGTCTTCCAAACTGATTCAGATGTTGAGGCAGTGCTGAGGGAACATCTCAGAATTAGGAGGCATTTGAAGATAATAAGCCATAGATACAGAGCTTTTATTTTATGTGCATTGATGTTCATCACAGCAAGCCAATTTTCATCTCTTCTCATGACTACTCGCCAAACTGCAGATCTTAATATGTACAAGAGTGGTGAACTTGCGGTATGTATACAGTTTAGCTCACCCATGCGATTAATGATTAATCATTAAAACAATATCCTTTTCCTAAGATGTCCATCTGTTTATTCGCAGCTTTGCTCTGTCAGTCTTCTAGCTGGACTAATGATACTACTGAGAAGCGCAACAAAAATCACTCACAAGGCACAAGCTGTAACATGCCTTGCAACAAAATGGCATGTTTGTGCAACCATTGATTCTTTTGATTCAGCCAAGATTGAAACTTCAGTAGCTCATCAGACTAGTGGCGAGATTTTGCCCGTTGCAGATGGATCATCTGACAATGATGTTGGTGATGAAGAAGATGAATTGGATAACTCCAACTTCATACCATCATATGCATATAGCACAATCTCATTTCAGAAAAGACAAGCCTTAGGTGAGCTGACTAACCGATCTCATAACAATAGAAACTAGTTTTACTATAAAATTTACAAGTGCTTCAACTTATTGATAAGTTTTGATTGCAGTGACATACTTTGAGAACAACAAAGCGGGCGTTACACTTTATGGATTCATGCTAGATAGAGGTTCACTTCATACTATATTTGGAATAGAATTGTCTCTAGTTCTCTGGTTGCTTGGGAAGACCATGGATTTTTACTTTAAGCAATAAAAACAGCCAATGCCGGGACTAAGAAAGCTGCACGTTTAGATTGCTGACCGGTCGACGAGCCAGTCTTGTCTGCGAGGGCGGGTATTCAGTTGCACTGCAGACAGCAAGACTGGAGAGGAACTCATTCAATTCATTTGTATCTTGTTGTTTTATGTTACACTAAGTTGCTTGCTGATGCATAATAGAATCATATTAGAGAGTTGTTTTGTGAGTTTGTAATTAGTGATTACTGTATGTTATTGTAGTTGATGATCTGTCTTTTGATCAATATTAGCAACATTAATTAAAAAACAAATTCATTTCATGCTTTGAAAGGGCTATCAACCGATCTATAACTTGCTTGATATTCGATAAGAAAATTCTTTCGGCTTGAATCCGACTTGATAACAATATTAATACCTACGTTAACGTATGACACTAAATTTCTGGAAGTTTCGGAAATGGTCCTTTTCTTTCTCCCCAAACAAAACCGAAAACAGTAGGCATACATTGTCTTGTTGTATCTCTAAAACCCTGTCTTTTTAATAAACCCTACATAAATCTCCTTCCAATACTTTGAAGAAAGTTGAAACACACAAAAATGTTTGTAAGCAGAATCACATTAAGGTTGTCGCGATCCGTACGGACAATCAGCACCGCTTCTTTGATTCGCGAGAGCCCTCAATACTCTCTCCCCATTCTCTCCCATCATCTTCATTCCTCAACCAACTTCCAGAACAAGGTTCCACTTTTTTTTTGGTTGATTAATCCAATTTATTGTTTTCTTAGTTCTTCAATTGGCTTTGTTATTTTTCAATAGTTGTAGAAATTGTTGCTTAGTATTGGGGTAATTGACGGATAAAGATTGCATTTTTATTGGTTTTGGTTGATCCACAAGATGGATTTTACAAGGATTTTATCAAATTTGTTATTTAGATTATTATGAGTGACTATTGCTTAGTATTAGTGTAATCGATGGATAAAGATAGCAATTTTATTGGTTTTGAGTTTGTAATTGTTATGTAAATGTGAAGGTTCCAATATGTTTTTCTATTTTAATTATGACTTCGTTGACCGTAACACTAGCTAGGTAATTGCTTGATTTATGGTATGGTTGGTTTATATGTCTTTAAACAATCAACATATGGTAGGGAATTCTCATTAGTTAGGCAAATTAGAGCTTGCTCGTATGTGCTCCTACGATTTAGTATGATTGAGCCTTTTCATCATCCTGTATGATGACTTGATGAGAAAGCTCAAAGGTTAATCTTTTTCGGAAGAGTCAACTTATTAGATGCTCAAGAAAATATTTGCTCAATTTTGTTAAGAAGCTGTTAAGTGGGTGTCAATATCTAGCAAGTACTGAGTGAGTCAACTCGCTGGAAGAAGAAGATAAGAAACCAGCATCATATTGTGTCACTATTAGCGTAAGCATGTATTATACTATAATGTTGAAGATGACATTTTGGACTTATTTTTTTGAGCATTTTGCATGTGTCATTATTTGACTAGGAAAAGTATGGAACTTTTATAGTGTGTGCAGCTTATCTTCTATTTTGAGTTTTATAAGCTGGTACTTAGAGGTTTAGACTTGTACTGAGGGCTAAAGGACCTGACTTTTCTCTGTAGGTGGTTGCTGGTGCAGTGTCTCTGCAGCATCGCTCATTCTTCAATGGATCTGTTACTGGTAGACATCGATTCTTTTCTAATGAGAAGGAACCTCTTAGATCTGGAAGTGAAGAGGAGAAGGAAGCTGAGAATGAGGATGCAGCAGCAGGTGTAAATACAAATGCTGAAGAATCAGCCGCTAAGGAGGCCAAAACTTCAGGTAAACAGAATGAATCAGGTTCTCACTATAACTTTGATATGGCATGTTTAAGACTGTCACAAGGGGGAGAATCACTTGACAAATAATCATTTCAGATTCTGATACGGATTCAGATTTAGATTTGGAGGATCTTTCAAGGGATGACTTGGTGAAACTTGTGTCAGAGAAGGAAGAACTACTAAAGACGAAGTACGAAGAGTTTCAAAGCATGAAGGATAAGTATATGCGTGCATTTGCTGAGATGGAAAATGTCATGGGTAGAACTAAACGCGAAGCAGAAAACTCAAAGAAATATGCAATACAGGTTTTCGGCATTCTAGTGTAAAGCCTTGTGCATGTTTATTTATTGCAGTGCTAGTTCAAGCCATGGATTGAGCAATTAATCTCACTTTTTTTTTTGGTATGAATGCTGCAGAATTTTGCAAAAGGGCTTCTTGATGTTGCAGATAATCTAGGTAGAGCTGGTTCTGTTGTGAAAGAAAGTTTCTCGAAGATAGATCAATCTGCAGATACAGCAGGAGCTGGCCCTCTACTTAAAACTCTTCTCGAAGGAGTTGAAATGACCGATAAGCAGCTGGCGGAGGTACATGAACTGATCATGTTAGCCCACTGTGATCCGTCTATGAATGCATTTGATATACTATCTCTCTCCCAATTAGTGGGAGATTTTGGATTTTATACAAGATCCAAAATCGTCTCATTTAAGTCATGCTTAGCTAATATTTAAATGCATCAGTGTTAGCTAATGGTTATTCTTTATCAGGTACTCAAGAAGGCAGGCGTAGAAAAGTTTGACCCTCTAAATGAACAATTTGACCCAAACAAACATAATGCCGCATTTCAAGTACCCGATCCTTCCAAACCTGCTGGGACAGTTGCTGCTGTTTTGAAGGTACTTTCTGAAATCAAACTTTTATAAAACATTTCAATGATCTCTAGCCCAGACTATGCTATTTAAAATATCTTCTTTCTTTCTTTCTAGAAGTATTTAGGGATCGATTTTGACATGTGAACCTGGGTAAAGCTGATACCTGTATGATCTTCTCTTTGCATACTCTTGAAGCTGAAAATCAGTTTACTATATGAATCATATTTTTGTTATAGTCTCGATGTTCTCGAACTAGGATGTTTTACTAATGTTCTCACTGTTTTGGTTGCTTTATCTGTAGGCGGGATACTTGCTGCATGACAGAGTCATACGCCCAGCTGAAGTTGGTGTGACAGTTGTACCAGAAGTGTAAGAGGGATACAAGGATCCAAACCTTTAATCAGCACTGGTAGCAATCTTCAAGGAGGATGGGTTACCTAAAGAACCCTCCAATTGCATAATATTCAATTTATCGTGTCTCGTAATCTGTACTATACTGATTCCTCATTTGGAAGAGCTCTTGTTTTACCAATGTGTTTCGTTCTATGCTTTATTTTCATGACATTTTTTAAGTGATGCCATGTAAGGTACTGGAATTTTGTAATAGGAAGTACCACTATTGAACACCTGAGGTTTCCAACAATAAGTCGAACTCTAAAGGGAACAGGCATCTTGTGGATTAGAGAAAATTGCTATTAATAACACAATACACAACATTTCTTGCTCGCTCTACCAAAGATGTTGGTTCCATCAAATTCTACTCTTCGTAGAACACTACAACGTCTAGCCTATGCCATCACATTTACACAAATGAAGAACACCGACTATCTGCATTTAAATCTGTGTTGCTTTAATGCTTTGGCTGTTTCCACAGGATCTAGTTAAGCGGAGGTTCATTCAGCCCAGGGGTGTGAATTTTAAAGGCGTCTTAGTTATTTTTTCATTCTCATTATCCAAATCGTTTTACTTGCAAATTCAATGTTTAAAACACTTTATCATTTGGACCCCGTATTTGATGAAAACTGAACTCACCTTCCCATATAGCCAAGGGTAAAAATGAAAGAACAAAAGGCTAGCCATGTGTATTTAGCATTTGTAGTATACACTCGAAGACACTTAACAATACAAACTGCAAAGAAAGATAATAACTTCCAAGGAGATTACAGCAAGACGGATGCAACACTCCACTCATAAGAACGAAAATGTTGCCACCATCCGTGCCACCCGTATCTTGCTGCAGACGAGTTACTCAGAATATTATCATCTCAATCTTCAATGGAGGTCGTCTGAATTCAAATATCATAAGAAATAATCCGGTGGAGGTTTCTTAACCGGAGCCCCTCTTGCTTCCTGCATTGAGAAGCACCTCATTAGTTCCAGGCACATATATGTAAACCATGAACAACCACCTTATCAGTACTATATAGCAGTCGGAAGTAACCATCTCATTAGTATAAGAAGGATTTTGAGTGGATCACTAGTGGGGGAACATGATGGCATTGAAAGCACAAGTATCAAGCGAAGTATCATGTCATTAGAGCTAATTGCAAGTTTTGTGCTCTCCTACCTGGGGACCTGCTTCAAACACACGGAATTTCTTCTCGAGATTCTCGTTCAGCTCGAGTATTGCAGCTACATTCCCACATCTGCAACCCACTCCAGATAGAACAAATTATTCCGGAACAACTCAAATAATTTTGTTTTAGAGTTGGTGGTCAAACCTGTAACAATAATTTGGGGCCGACCAGACAGTAACTATCTGATTATTGAACATCCATTTATAGCCTTCCATAACTAGTTGATGGGCACGGCAAACATAGTCAATGTTATTTGTGTGGTTAAATGTGGTTACCACACTTCCCCCAAATAAGAAACCTGCACCACGGGGACTTAGACCCCAACCATCAACGATGTCCTCCGGATCTGACCACATAAGGTCACACATGGCACCATCATGCGGTACTTCTTGCTTGCGATCAATTATTCGAATCTGAGAATGCGCAAGATAGAACATATCTGATGAAATAATTTCTCAATTACACTAACAAATCTATACTATCATTGACATGCCCTAGGGGGACTCTCAGTGAAGTATCTAGGGGCCCTCGAGATTTTCAGTAGAATTAAAGGACGAAATTTAAGAAAGCTTGACTATCAAGGCTGATTAAATTCATTAAATTTTCAAATCATGTGTATGGCTATTGTTCTGTCTCCCCACTTTTGTCTTCACTGACTAAGTGATTAAACTATCTTAACATAAGTTAAATAGTTATGACTTATGACTGTGTTACTTTTCGGCTTAGTATTTATACCTCCTGGTCTCGTTTTTGTGCCTTAATTTGGATGCCCAGTCCTAAATGGCTAAAACATCAAGAACTTAAAGACATAGGGAGCATTTGATAGTGAAAAACAGTAACTCGCATACCTGATCTAATGTGTTGATTGCAGGAGAAAGGCCACCATGAACAGAGAATATTTTATTTTCAATGAGTGCAGACAAACTGGAATATAGCAATTGAAGCGATCAGACAATTTCTTTTAAGAATATCCAGTGATTGGGAGCCATATGGTAGATATTAAGCTTACTACCAACTTAAAAAATGAAACATAAATTTGCACTTAGATAGCATAAAGTGACCCAAAATTGTACTAATAATCAACATTATGTTTGATGCCTTCAATTGTTTCTGCTATTCAGCTATAGCACTTAGTAAATGATACAGTATATTAAAATACTGCACATATGGCCTGCTTAAGAAAAACTTATCGTTGGAAACTTCAAAAGAAATCTGTCTAACCTTAGATAGTCAAAAATGTCCGTGCAATATCTCCATACATTGACTGAACCGTATTTGCGCAGACACTCGTCATAGAATCCATACACCTGAAGAACAAGAAAGCTCATAAATACATCACATTACCACCGATGATGATGAAATATATCAGTGGCAAAACCGCAAAACCAACCTGTGTAATTTGGCGGCTTTCATGGTTTCCCCTGATGAGTGTAATCCTGTCTGGATATCTCACCTAACACGTGAAACAGATCCACTCAGTTTATTAAATCATAATTTCATTCTTTAGATGATAAGATAAGCAAGTGAAATACGATAGCCATATTAAAATGTGCTCCGCAAGACCGCAACGTAGATTTGCCTCACTAAAAGCAATAAGCCGACTTACTAATTACACATTCAACGACAAAAATACTATTACCTTGAGAGCTAGAAGCAGCAGAAATGTCTCAACCGAGTAGAACCCTCTGTCAACGAAGTCCCCCAGAAACAAGTAATTAGTCTTGGGACAGTCTCCTCCTACTTTGAAAAGCTCTTTCATGTCATAAAACTGCCCATGAATATCTCCGCATATCTATAATTAGGAAACAAGCAGCAAGTACACATTTAGTTTTATTATTAAATATTTTTATTCTCGCGTAGTCTCTTTTACCCAAAGACTACGAACTCTAACTAAAAACATGAATCAATTACCATAACTTGATAAGCATCTAACAACAACGCAACTCAACTAGAAACATGAACCAAGTATCGCTAACTTGATTAGCATCGAACAACAACTCTAAAGCGAGATTAACCCTAATCGAAAAGTTGAGCTATAGTTAAAAAGACTACGTCTACCATACTCACAAACTCGACATACACTCGAAACTACAAGCTCGTGGCAAGCAGAAAATTTCAAACAATAGCTTCTACTTAAGCAGCTAATTGATACAAACAAATTAACAAGAAACCAGCAAAAATGAATAAAATTGAAAGTATTGAATAAACATACAGTAACGGGAGCATCGACTCGTTGAACATTACTTTCTTCAACCAGAATTTCCATAGCTTTAAGGCATAGTGCTTTAACCTCCGACTCCTTCAACGCCTCGCATCGCATCAGTTGCTCAATTTGTCTATCTAAATCAGACGACATTTTTAACCCTATAAGATCCTTAATCAATAATTGTTTCACCCAATTGATGAATCTAATCAGCCTCAAATTGAGAACTTGACACAGAAAAATCTGCAACTTAGGTTCAGAAGGGGGGGGGGGGGGGTGTCGAGAACCGGCTTCCACCGGTTTTTTATTTTATGTTTGATATTCAACTCGTGTTAGCTCGGCCAGGTTTTATTTTGTTTGCTGGGTGTAGCGAGTCAAGTCTTGTGTTTTAACTAGTTTGATAGTATTAACACACAAGAATTAAGGATCATTGACGGTTGATCGTGTGAGATCTTAATATTGATACAATTCAAAATACCACAATTAGAGTATTAATTACGATAAGAAAAAAGTACTACTCCCTTCGTCCCTAAAATATTGTCATATTTTAACTTTTGTTAGTTAAATATAACACAAATTTGACATATAATTCTCATTAAACGATAAGAAATAATATAGTCTTATACTATCTTGTTATATTCATCTCAATATATATTTTTTAAATATCAACTTTTTTATAATTTTTTTGCATGTAGAGTAGTAGATATTTACGTTTTAAATCATGTTTTATTGACTATCAAAAGTCAAAATATGATAATGTTTTAGGGACGGAGAGAGTATTTTTTTTTTGTTATGAACGATTACATGAAGTATTATAGTAGCCAATTCTTAATGAAGGTCGTTTAAACCTCTAGATCTTTATCCAATTCCATTGACGTTTTACACTCTCGAATGCATGAAATGTTATTCTTGCCTCTTTTACCCTAACTTTTACTAACAAAGTCATATGGTATAGAGTAAAAAATTTTGTTTATGATATTTGTCCTTGTAAAATTTCGATACATTTCTACCTTATTTATGTCGTTACATATGCATGAAGTATTATTATTGGGCATAACTTCATTATATTATTTCTCATTCAATTTTATATTAATTTAAAATAGTTATTTTCAGCCGATAACTCAATAGCCTGGTGTCATATGATTTTTATAATCAAGAGGCGGTCTTGTGTTCAAATCTTATTGGAGATATTATAATTTGTCTTATCTTAACTTTAACTCTCTATTTAGTTAGTCATTTATATATTCATTATCATAATATTATTGTACTTATACTCTTATCGTTAATTTACAAAAAAAATAGTCATTTCCAAATTCATCAATGCTTCAACATAATATAAAATAAACGATATCAAAAGGTTGATAATTTTAATGTAACCACCTATTTATTGGGGGGTTGGGTAAGGGAAGAAGGAGGAGGATTTTTTTAATTATTTATTAATGAAAAATATTTTTTTGAATTTTATTAGTGAGCCCGCATATTCAATTATTACAAATTTTGCCTCAAAATCTAATTATATGTGCATTTCCGATTTTGCCCTTACCTCAATTCACTTTTTTTGGAGAAAAAAATACTTCAGGGGGCGGAACGAAAAAAATAGGGGGTAAATTGAAAAGATAAATCATTCAGGGGGTAAATTGAAAAGAAAAATCATTCAGGGGGCAAATTGAAAGCTTCCCAATACTTCAGGAGGCCAAAAGAAAATAAGCCATATTTATAAAAAGAAGATAGAATGAATATATAGTGGGTATATATTATTGATGTAGAAATGAGAGAAAATATAATAACTTTTTGAAATATCTTCTATTATAAAGCGTGAGTATATTTGAAAGATAATTAAGAATATTTGATGATGTGGAAAAAAAATAAAGTGTGATGGTATGACATACTCCTAGAGATGGTCTAAGACCATCCACAATAAGGATTAAAGTAGAGGTCAAAGTGGAGTTAAAGTGGGATTTTTCAAATACAATAGGAGTTTAAATTTTTGAGGTTAAAGTTGAGCATCAATATTTGATGCTGGAGCATTGGAGTTTAAACGGGGCCTGATGAGAAAAGCAGTCAATCAAGTGCTGCCACGTTTTTTTGCTTTTCACCTCTTTTTTTTTGCTTTTCCTTATTTAATAAATGTATTATTTGATCAACCATTCATCAAAATAAAAATATAAAAAATATATCAATAATTTTTTTTTTTTTGATAATTAGCGATGAATTGTGACTACAATGATATTACAAACATGAATACAGAAATTGCTAACATGACCTCTTACATGAAAGGTTGGACCGGATGCCACTAGGCTATTGAGCCATCGGCAATAATTTTTATTTTTTAAGATCTACAAATAGAACCTAGGTTTGTTTCATTTGACACCAAAAAAAAACAAGTTTCTTTACACCTTTCGAACCTAAATTAAATATTATTTATTATATTATAAAAGTTAATTATTATAATGATTATAATTTTAATAATAATATATGTATAAATAATGAAATAAGTAAATAATTGGTGGGGTATAGGATAAGGTGATGTGGAAAGTAGAGAAAGTGAATAAAATCCTGAATAAAACTCTGCTGTGAAAACTGAGTTCAATTGGGGGTGTAAGTGAGTTTAAAGTTGATGTGACACTAAAAAAAGTGGGTTTAATTAAACCTTTGTTGTGGATGGTCTAATGAAATGTGTAAGTGTAACAACTTACTATAACAGCTGAGCTACCAGAGAGTAGAGAGAGACAGAAACATCTGAGCAACAAACAAACAGTATATGGAGAGAGAATGAAAGAAACAAATATTTTTAGAGAGAGAAAAATATAGCCGTTAATTAATCAAAACTAGCACTACTAAATTCAGCTGTTTGTTGTTCGTAGCGATGAGTGAGAGAGGCGAAGGAGATGATCCGCCGCCACTACCACCACGGGAGGTGTCGGACCACCAAATAGCTGAGGCGCTGCACAACATCCTCCGCCAAACAAACCCTAATTTGCTCAACTTAAACGTCGTCGTTCAGCACCTGCAATCTAGGTTAGGCATCAACTTATCTACCAAGCTCGATTTCATTCGCTTTCAAATCAACCATTTCTTCTCCCAACTCCAACTCCAACTCCAACTCCAACTCCAACTCCAAGCCCAAGCTCATGCTCGAGCTCAAACCTTTCTTGCTCCGCCTCAGCTGCAGCTCCAGCACCAGCACCAGCACCAGCACCAGGAGGCTCAGCATAATATAGTAAAAGACAATGTTGCCCTTCAGCAGAACCGAGGTTACTATTTCCCTCCGAATTTTAGTCTTCAGCGTCAGGATGACCATATGGTCCGCCCCGAAAGTCAGGAGCTTCCGCCTCCTTCGATTCAGCTGCCACAGTCGGCCACAGCTAAGCCTGCGTTATCTGCTTCTGATAAAGCCCCAAAAGCTGTGTATGTTCCCTCAATTAGTTGAATCTCTATCTATTATTCACATGCTTGAGTTTATTTACAATTACGTAGTTATTGCATTATGTGAAGTAGAGAATTGATACACTATAGCTGAATGGGACGATTGTTAGGTTGAATGTGCTAACATATAGCTGAATGGGACGATTGTATTCATATACCCGACCATTGTATTACACATTGGATTTATTAATACTCAGTTCAAGTTACTCTTTAACAAGGTACACAGAGGAAAAGGAGTAAAAGCATTCACTACAACTTGGAGGAAGTGGACTAGTTGCTCTTATATCTTCTTAAATATGGTTATGGTAGCGTTAATAATGTATTGTAATACCTGCGGGGATAATTTGGAGGAAGTGTACATGTTGAATGATGTACTTCTGTTTCCATTTCTCAATCAAGCTGACTTGTGAAGTTGGAAACCCTGTAATTATGTTTAATTTCTCTATTCTCTTCCCTCGTTTGAGTTTCTGGCCATAATATGATCAGTTTCTGAACAAATATTTGTTGCAGTGCTCAACCAGAAAAGAAAAGGAAAGGTGGACCAGGTGGACTAACCAAGCTTTGCGGTGTTTCTCCTGAACTTCAGACTATTGTTGGGCAACCAACCATGCCGAGAACTGAGGTATTATCTCCTGATAACACTATATATTCTCAGCTCTCACCCTCTCTAGCTTTTGTTAGGGATGTTGATGTATTTTATGTAATATGTATCGACTTTTCCAGATTGTCAAGCAGTTGTGGGCGTATATAAAGAAACACAACCTGCAAGATCCAAATAACAAGAGAAAGATAAATTGCAATGATGAACTTCGTTTGTTATTTGAGACTGATTGCACTGATATGTTTAAAATGAATAAATTACTCTCCAAACATATTCTTACTCTTGATTCAGGTATGGATATTTTCCCTCCTGACTTTTTCACTTGTAACTTCAAAAGTTTTAAACGAACAGCGCCTGTAGCTTGATGGATTTGATACTCAGAAATATTCTGATTCTTGACAGCTCAAACTTCCAAAAAGACAAAATTAGATGCGGAATCGGGAAGTGAAAAAGCTGATTCTGTTCCTATAGTGATAATTTCTGAAACTCTGGCGAATTTCTTTGGTACTGAAGAAAGGGAGATGCCACAACCTGAGGTTCTCAGACAGATGTGGGAATATGTAAAAGTCAACAAGCTTGAGGTAGGTTATCAAGTTCATAAGTCATATGCTTGTCAAAATTTCAGTGGGGGTTCTTATGCTTTTGGCCCATTTTATCTGGCTAAAATATAATTCAGTTTTGTAGGTAGTTTAGATGCTTAAGCTGTCTTTTTTCCTCAAATCTCAATCCTTTTATGTGGTCTTGTACCCGAAATGTAATTATTTTGTAATTTTGTGATGTCTACAAAAATAATTTGTTGCAATTATGTCTATCTTTATTGTGTCATTAACAGGATCCTTCGAATGCAATGGCAATTCACTGTGATGATAAACTAAAGGAGCTTTTCGGATGTGAAAGCATATCTGCACTGGGGATACCTGAAATGTTGTCACGTCGGCATTTTACTAACAAAGCGTAACTGAAGATGACAATGACTAGGCAGTGTAAGTTCAATATTCTTATTTATTTAGAGATTTACTGTTTTTTTGAAAGAAGTGAAAGTTGGAAGAGAAAAACAGTAATCTCCTCTTTAACCTGGAATCAACTCTTACTTCTCCCTACCTTCTACTATTGTCTATTTTAGTTGTCCCTCGTCATGTAAAGATTTGCCCTATAGTTTTTTTCATTCCTACCCATGGATACAATTCCTTCCATTATAAAATATCCCTTGCATTTAATTTATAGTTACTCACATTGTTACAATTTGTAGATCTTGAAGGAGCACTTACAAGATTTAATATCTTTTGCAGATAGAAGGTGCTATCTAACCGGTGATGTTCTATAGCTTCATTTTGTAGAAAGAATGATGGTTTTCTGTGACAACTATGTAACTTATTATTTTTCTGCCCAAGAAGTAAGCTCAACAGATGCTACTACCTTGTAACTTCGTTTAAGTAGTTCTTATGTAGCAATTGACCCGCAACTGATTTCTAGGTCATAGTGTGGTGATCGATGCACTGCTGCTTTATGTATATTTAGCTCTGCATGTGGTGCTAGGAAACTCTAACGTTGTAAAGCCGAAACAGTAGGAGATGGTTGTGTTAGCATATGTAAAAGATGCTTATGTTATATTAGTGCTAATGTTCCCCTGGTTGGCTGGTTTATAATGATAGGTTAAATGCTAGGTTGGTTGTCATTTTCTGTAAACTAATTGCTGCTATCCTGTTGTTTACACATAGCCTCATCAGCATATCCGATTGTAAATCGATCTTCTATGATACCATTATAAAATGTTATGAACAACATTTTTCCTAAACATAAGTACCTTAGGTTGCGTCCGGAAACACATTTGTTTTGCGAAACAATTATGGGAAGTGATTTTTGCTATAACAAAGACATTGCTTCCGTGATTGAGCATTATTTTGTTAGCATGATTACATCTCCAGTTCCAAGTTTGCAATACATATTCGTTAGCAATATCAAATCTTCACTTAAAACAATACCGAACATGTTACGAGATTCTCATTTATTCACGGGTGGTCTAAAGTGAATTACTTCATTCTAACTCCATACTATTTAATTTCCAATTGTCTGGATTATTATAGGATAATCATAGGTAAATTCCAAGATGCTTACTAATCAAATCACCTTTCGTTCACACTTCACATGATATTGTTTTTAGTGAAGATCAACCCTTATTTATAGACACCTAATCCTACTTCAATGGACACAGTGGTTTTAGTGAAGATCTAAACATTAATCTAAATACAACTTCCCCTCCACCCCCCCCCCCCCCCCCCCCCCCCCCCCCGGCCGAAGAGAATGGGCAAACTTGGCTCCAAGATGTTGGTGTTGCAATTAGCAATGGTAATGTTAGTAGTAATTGCAAGCCAGGTGAACTCTCAATCAACACCAAAGTCCATTTGTGGAGTGAAGATATCGCAGCTTGCATTGTGTATTCCGGCAATAAGTGGTCAGTCCCCACCGAAGCCAACGAAAGGATGTTGCGATGTCATAAAGAAGGCGGACTTGGGATGCTTGTGTAGCTTCAAGTCTCAACTTGTCAGCTATGGCATCAAGCCTGAGAACGCGATGGCTTTGCCTAAGAAATGTTATATTCCCAGGAGCAAGATTCCCAAAGGGTGCAAGTGATAATGCAACCCCAAATCACGAAGCTATCTTCACGATATTCGGCCTTGCTTATGTTTTAAATGTGTTTATTTTCCAATTGTTATGAGTATGCTTACATTAAGAAATGTACTATTTACATTTTTAATAGTTTTTTCTGTATTTGTGCAATTCATCTCCTACTTTATCATTCCCTTGTTTCCTTTCATGCAGTTTGGTTATATCATGACCAATATAAACTCAATATAAAGTTATTATTGAGAAGAATACTAAGATTTAAAAACTGCAAATAGATTAATCCAATGATTCAGATTTAGTTAACACAAACGTTAACATCAATATAGTTAACACACAAATAAAACTCGTGGGTGCGAGTTCCGGGTTACCTCCAAATTTTTAATTAAAATTTTTGTTTTAGAATTCCCTTCAACAATATTTAATTATTGAAATGCAAATCTGAATATTCTTTTCAATACTAAGTTAACGCTAATTTAGTTAACACACAAGAACTGACTCCTTTCACAGGGTACTGCATGATTAAATTTCAATATATTTTTTGGTCTATAAATATAATATTGAAAACATGTGATCAATCTTCACAAATTCTTAAACAACTACTCTCATAGATTGTGAGCAATAAACATTATGGTTGAGGTTTCGCTAAACAGATTTTCAAGATTATATTAGATCTGACACTTTCTATAATTCGTAATATTTACTCTTATTGTTTTCTATGTTAATGAGCTTATAGTAATTATATTAAGTTATTAATCTTGTTTTTCTATCAATGAAATAGAGAATTCTTCACATTTCGTTAAAAACTGTTAATGGGTGGCTTGATTTCAACATCACATAATATAATAACCAATTATTCTTTGTTAGTGGGTGGTTCGAGTTTCATAATACATTCAACATGAGGTCAATAGACTTGCTAATTTTCGAGTTTGTTCAAGATAGGAGTGACCGTCATTCATGTCTTGTATTCTCGGTATGCATATATGATAACACCACTTGTAAAAAACCATCAAATTTTATGCAACCTTAAGACTTAAAAATTTATCTATCTCAACTCCTAGCCAACATGAATATCAAATGTGAACAAACTTATTAAATAATAAAAAGTTGTTTTCAATTATTCTAAAACATTGATTTATTTTAAAAAGATTTGTTTTTATAAATTAAAAAATGCAATGTCACTGAGTTACATGGTGCACCGCCTATTCCAGAACCCCCCTCACCCCATTTAATTCACAAAATACATACTACCTCCTATTTATAATTTAGGTCATTTTTGTTTTTGCGTGCTCAATTTTGACCATCAATTACTTATTATACTTTAGTCCAAAAAATATATAATTAATATCCATAAGTTTATGTTTAAGAGTATTTTCATAAAAGTAAATCATTATAATTTTTTATAGTATAAATAATTAATTATTGTTAATTAAAGTTAGACACGTAAAAACAAAAAAATTACTCCATAATTTGAATTGATGGAGTATTAACTAGGTTATACGACACCATTTAGAACGGGCAGTAGCCCGATACAACGGTCTCGAATGGAAAGGGGCCTACTATTCACTTAGTGGACTGGACCAGCTCGTCGAAGACATCAAATGTCGAGCAGGTTCGTCACTTGAAGACCCCAGACAGTCCGGTCCGGCTCGAGTCTATTGTCATTTGTCAGTTTGAAATGTGCATACGGACAGATTCAAGACTTGGTTCATAAAGTCGTCAATGTTGTTTTGTAAGATAGTGGACATTGGACAATTATCCTTCACCTAATGTCAATCAATGATCCAAATGTTCATTTTTTATTTTTATACCTTTCCATTCATTAGTCCTTTTAAATAATAACGTAAGCAATTTAATTATAACTGGGATAAAATGAGACTTGTTAAACTACTTACAAGTAGGATACGAGGGAGTATATATATATATCTATATATAGGGACGGAACCAGGGGTAGAACATGCCCCCGGTTTTCGACTATTAATACAAATAATATGAGTTATATATTAAATGATTTAAACTAGAGTAATTGGCAAAATTACCTTGTTTCACAAGAAAGATCGCCTATATATACTATTATGATCATATATGTGTACGTAATATTTTTACTTCTTTCATTCTTAAATGATAGGTATAATCAATTTATAATTACTTTCAATAAATACTTTATCCGATAGTTTTAGTTATTATTGTGACTATGTTCATGTCCATTAAGAATGAATGTAATTTTGACACATATATCCCTTACTATAGAACTAATAATAAAACAACAATTTAGTTAATTTATTGTATTAAAAAAGTGTTATTTATTATACATTCCCTAATAGATAGAGTTTTAAAAAAAAACCAGTTAAAAGACACAATGGAATTTCAAAGTGACAAATATTTGAAATAATTTATTTTACTTTTATTTGGGGTGGGTCATAGATGATAATTTTATTACTAAAAAAGGAGCTTATTTTGAATTCTAAAGTTCTTCGTGAAAATATGCAACTTAAGGGTAAATTTGATATTTAGACAATATTTAATTTTTGAATATACAAAAGGATTAAAAAAAATATTTTTAATTTGATAGTAAGTCCCTAGCATTTGGGAAACCAGGTTTGATTTTCACTGAGAACGAACCTTGTATTTTAAAGTGGTTAATAGGCAAACTCTAGTCTTCTGATCAGACAACATATATCCCGTAATAACCTCTTACATCGTACCTAGGAAGCTGTCAAAATCTTTAGTTTGAGAATCATAAATTTTTTTATAGTAATTTTATTCTCGCTCTTTACTAGACAAAATAAATGAAAAATATCTTAGATTAAAGTCAAGAACATAAACAACGTTGAAGAAGGAAAATGTATTCAAACGATTAAACGTATCTAAACTTCCTATCAGCCAGCTAATATGAACATATTATCAATGTCGAGTTTAGGAAATTATAAATGAGGTTTTTCAATAGAGTTTTAAAGTCAGACTTGTATTAGTTAATTAATTAATAATTCATTGACCCAAACAATAATATGGATCTTCTAGAGATCACATCAAAATAAAAGAAAGAAATAGCCATGCCATCAACAAAAAATTTGGTAGAATGAATTTCTTAAAACTTGTTGCTCTAAATTAGTATTTCATCCTGTAATATTCAAATAGTTAGTTATTTTAACAAAAAAAAATCTTTTTACTCTAAACAATATTATTCAAAACGTAACAATATTTCATAATAAAAGAAACAAGAAAAACTCCTATAAAATACTCCATAATGTTTACCACTAAGGTTAGCTTAGTGTTTATGACTCATGAGAATATTAATTTTAATAATGATATCTTGAATTATAGTCCTTACGATAAAAAAAAATAGTGGTATTTTTGTTAGAGATAGTAATATTGAAGTTGACAAAACAATTTTGAAGAATTATATTAGCAAAAATATAGTGGATAGCCACCCATGAATATGATAATTTCCGCCGGACAAATGAGTGGGCCCCAAAGGAACATGACCATGTTTGCACGTTCTCGCAAAACGACATGGAATCATATTTTTTGTGATCAAAATATTTACTAATAAAAAGATTAACTTTAACAAGTAGATAAAATAAAGAAATATCATAATATTCCTATTTGAATAATTGAATTAATTGTATTGTGATGATAATATACACGGGGCTGTGAGTCTGTGCCAGAGTAGAGCTGACCTTTGTTTTAGTCTTCGCATAGCTGTCGTCCACCCCCCCCCCCCCCCCCCTCGCCTATGGTTTGCTCGCTTGGCTTATTACACAATGTCACAATCAAACCAACTTATTTTTTATACGGAGTACTATGTAGAAACTTGTGTCTTTTATTGAATTGAGTTATTGATTGATATAATCATACTACTGGAGTTCCCAATTTGATTTGTTACATGTTAATGGTCAATTTTAAGTTAATGAGCGTAATAATTATTTATGTTTATAAGATGTTTCCAGTGAATCAATTATGCTTATTTTAAAGTTAATCGAATAGTCTAGTATAAAGGGCTCTTGTTAGTGACCAACAGGTCTAGGTTCGAAACTCACCGCATCTCTAATTTACAAAAAGAAAAAAATTATGTTTATTTTAAAAATGAATTTGTCAATCACCAATCTGATCGGTTATACACATCAAAACGTGAAAAGATTGGGTGCATCAATACTTCCATGCATCAGGTTCATCAAGGGAGTTTGGGCATAATATCTTATAAATTAAGGGTCACGATGTAACTATTTATATAATTAAGGGTCACGATACAATTATCTATATATTTGTGGGTCAATTTAAAAATCACATATATATTTATCACTTTATTTTGGATTGATAAATATGTAGTACTGTACCATTATTATAGTATAATTTGGGTACAAGTTATATTGATATTGTTTCTTGTACCAATAATAAAGTTTCAAGTGGGTACAGTATACACGTAAAACCTTTAAATGGATACCTGATGTACCTTATGTATGAAATTATTGATGCACCGAAACCGGACTCGTGAAAAATAAAATAGTAATTTCACTTCAAAATAAGACACTATCATGATGTGTCGATAGGCCCATACCAATCTTTTAAAATATTCAAAACTATCCAATCAATATTCAACGAATACTGATTGCAGTGCTGATATTGTAAAAAAAAGTATGGTAAAAAGATTGAGCTTAGTCGCTTACATCTATGATTGAGCTGCAAACGCGTAAAGTATACTACTCCGTATGAAATTCAGAAAGTACATTTATACTTCTTCCAATAAACAAAAATCCAAAATAAAATAAATAGCATATAATAGTCTCCCTTCATTCAATACATTGCCAAATAAATAGTCCATAATAAATCCAAGCTTCCAGCCTTGCTTTGTACAACTTGCACTTAAATAAGCATATTTGCTTAATCAAACCCAAGCAGAGCTGCATTTGTTGCTGAGTTTGGTGTTTATTCTTGGAACCCAATCTTTAAAATCAGCATATCACATTGCCCAATTGATTGTTTTCTTGAAAAAGGGTGTTTTGTTGTTGTTGGGTATTTGATCATTTTAGTTGAAGTTGAAGGTCAGCTATTAAGTTGACCAATTGATAATGTGGAAGTTCAGATCGGAGCTGTGTGGTTTGCTGCTTTGGTCAGCTCTTGTTTTGGTGGCTGCTCAAGGATCTACCTCTAAATGGCAAACACTTTCTGGTAATTTTACTATAAATTGATTATTTTAGTAAAAATTGGTTCTTTTTATAGTAATGGTTATTGTATGTAATTTTGAGAAGAAAAGATTATGCTTTTATGTAATGCCTATCTGATTTTGGTCCACTGATGAAGTCAGTTAAAGGAGTTATGTTGTCTTGGCTTCTTTTACATATGCAAGGATTTTATAGGCAATGGTCTAATTTCTTAGGTGCAGTTTGGTGTTACAACAAATTGTTGTGTAGTTATAAGGTCTTGTATTGGTCACTTAGTGGAGAATTGAAGTGTTCTTCTTGAGGTGGAAATTGTAACATTGTTGTTTGTGTCATCACCAAGAGACACATAAGTTTTAAACCTGTTTTTGTTGGTTTTTGATATTGCAGGGGAAGCTCCTTTGGTCGTAGCGCGAGGAGGAGTATCCGGTTTGTTTCCTGATTCGAGTCCCTTAGCCTACTTTACAGCAGCCCAAACTAGTCTTCCAAATGCAATCATGTGGTGTGATGTGCAACTTACGAAAGATGGAGCTGGTGTATGTCTTCCGGATTTGAAGCTCGATAACTCTACCGATGCCAACTTTCTTTATAAGAATAAAGAAAAAAACTACCTTGTCAATGGGGTCAACACCACAGGATGGTTTTCTGTGGATTTTACCCTTGATGACTTGTCAATAGTCTCCCGTAAGTTAGAAAATTTCATGATGCCTATATATTGAAATTGTAACTGTTAATTTTTCTCCTTGGTTTCATATTTAATTTCTGATCATGGCAAGTTCTTGCTCCATTCAATTTTCATCCTATGCTTTCTGGTTTCTTCAGACTTTTTTTTTCAAGAAACATCTGTTCAAAACCTCCGCCTATGCAATTAACTTTCCCTCTCTACTTTTTTATGTTAAAACTCAACATGAAGTTTATCTCCTTAACATAGTAAGGAAAGAGAACCACTAATGAATTCTATCGCAATGTTTGTATAGTTTATTACCTACCATTTGTTGTATATATTTGTGGCTTTATTTGAGCTAAATCTGGTTTTTCCCAAACGCATAAGACGAAACTAATAACCTTGTGTGGTGCCATCGTTCATTAACTTAACATTTTATGTAGATAACTAAATACTACTTTCATTGTAGTTATTTTGTTGTTTGTACTTTAATGTCTATCTGTTTTGGTTGTGGCATTCCTTATATGAAAAATCCTCTCACTAACATGAATTCTTGCTTGATTTTTGTCCACTAAATTGATGGATTTTCTCTTGTTTTCGATTATCGTGAACAGTGAGACAAGGAATTTACTCTAGATCATATGTCTTTGATGGTCAAATGCAAATTCTTACAGTTGAATCTGTTGTTCAGCAAATTGTACCAAGAGCTCCGTACTGGTTGAACATTCAGGTAGCAACATGTAATAATAATAATAATAATTTATAACTACTGCTTTATATTTAGTTTCGCCATCGCTCTTATGTTAACTGTGTAGTAACTATTTCTCCCAATTTTTTCAGCATGATGCCTTCTACAGCCAGCATAACTTGAGCATGAGAAACTTTGTCATCTCTGTATCCAGAAGCATTGTGATAAACTATATTTCATCACCTGAGGTGAATTTCCTAAAAAGTATTGTATCTCGGTTCAAGCCTAGCCCGACCAAACTTGTTTTTCGGTTTTTGGCTCCCGAGGTTATTGAGCCGTCAACCAAGCAAACATATGGTGCTCTGTTGAAGAATCTTACATTTATCAAGACCTTTGCCTCCGGAATACTTGTCCCAAAAATATATATTTCACCTCTGACATCTGATCGATACCTGGAACCATCCACATCTGTTGTTTTGGATGCTCACAAGGCAGGCCTTGAGGTCTTTGCAGCCGACTTTGCAAATGATGCACCACTTGCCTATAATTTTAGTTACGATCCCATGGCTGAGTATTTGTCGTTCATTGACAATGGTGTGTTCTCTGTTGATGGCGTGCTCACCGATTTCCCAATAACGTCATCAGAAGCAATAGGTAATTTTCTGACATGTTTAGAGACATTAGTGACTGGCTATGTTCAGGAAAACCATCAATTAGTATGCAAATTTAATAAGTTTTAGACGACTAAAGTGCTTCAACATATATCTGTCATACAAAAGTTTTGTGAAATCAGATGATTGATGGAGTCCTGGTACAAGTATCCCTTTCGTTCATTCATTTATCTATAATTGAATTTTAGTTTGATAAATTGGTGATTTAATCAATGACAGTAATATTCTATATTAGGCCAAAACAAGTGTAACAGTACATTATAGGCTGTGTACTTGTATATCCATGACTTGAACAATTAAATAAAACTCGATTACTGCAGTGTTCTCTTATCCACAAGTAGCTGATATGATCTTCTCCATTGCATATCACTGGGATTTAACAATTTTATTAGATTAAGAAGCAGGTATTAAGTGTCAAGCTTAAAATTTACATTTATTGTCTCCAGAAAGTGAATTTTATCTCCTAAACACTCCAGAAAGTGAATTTTATCTCCTAAACAAGCAAAAGTTGGCATAAGTCTTTTAATATTCCCTTACAGAACTCTGAATGGCTAATTTGATTGAGTTTTTATACATCCATGTTTGAGATTCATCTTTCTACATCTTATTATTTAATGCTAAAAATTACTGTGACTGCAGATTGCTACTCTCACATGGGTAAAAATGATACGACCACAGGTAAAATCTCACTTTCTTTTTCCAAAGAAGGAGCTTATTCTTCTATTACCCCTTTTCCCCATGAAGTGATATCCTAATAAGGTCAATTCTGTTTTTACCTCTTACAGCACCACTTCTGGTTATATCATCTGAAGGAGCAAGCGGTGATTACCCTGGCTGCACTGATTTGGCATATGCTAAAGCTATCTCAGATGGTGTGGATATTCTTGATTGTCCGGTTCAGTTGACAAAAGATGGAATCCCCTTTTGCCTAGGTTCAATAAACCTTTTGGAAAGAACAAATGTGGTCGAAACATCATTTGGTTCTAGTTTAACCAGTATTCCAGACCTTAATATTGATAATGGGGTCTTTGCCTTTAATCTAACATGGGACCAGATCCAACCGGGCTTGAAACGTGAGTACAAACTTCCTTAATCTGACTTTCGAGTTCCTAAATAGATGAACTAAGTTATAAGTTCTTCTCCTTGGATTTCTTTACTTTTGCAATGGAATTTGTTCTGTATGCATGGCCTTCTCTGTGCCACCACTAAACCAGTTCAACAGTCTGACTGAGTTGCATGGCCCACTGAGATCTGCATTCATAACAGGGTGACTTAATCACCCACCCTGCCATTTGTTTTGTTGGGTCAGTTGTACCACCACTCACTCTCCGTTGGCATTGCCTCCGGAATACTTTTGCCAATGGAATTTGTTCTGCATGCATGGCCTTCTCGATGATTTCACAAGCTGAAGACTTGAATTATATACTCAATGCATGCTGCCATAAATTTGACCTTCACCGAATTTATAAAACCAACTTTCCACGTAACTATTGCTTCCTGGTGGTAGTGGACTTGTCTTTCCTTGCATAAAACAAGGAACTGTGGTAGTTTGTTACTATAAGTCAGCATTTTAACGTCATATATAGTATGGACCAAGATATATAAACAAGCGCTACGAATGCTCCTTTCTGTAAGTTTTGTGTCAGGCTATCGCTCGCTACTATTAGTTAAGCATTGGATGATACCTTTAGCTGAGACATTTTGTAGAACATAGTGGCCATGCAAAAATCATGACTCTGTACTTAAAGCAGCATTTTTTTTTCGTTATGTTATAGCACTATCTACATGTTCGAAACAGATTTCCTTTTTGGATGTTTATCCTAATACCTCTCTGCACATTCCAGCTGAAATCGCAAACCCTTATGCTAAAGATTATACTTTGTTCCGAAACCCAAGGAATAAAGAAGCTGGGGCTTTTATGTCATTGAATGATTTTCTGGTCCTTGCCCAAAACACCAGTTCAGTTTCTGGAGTTCTAATCAACGTAGAGGTTAGTTACTTTTTGGCTTACTTTTTCCTATATAATCTGGAATATTTTCAGTTTGATAAAGATCACCTATTATCATTTGTGTGGCCCTAGCTATTCTATACTTATGGGAATTTTTTATGATATGTTCAATAAATGTGGAAGGTGCTCATTTTGAATTATATAAGAGTCTGCAAAAATCATTCTGAAATCTTGAATGAGATATCTGGTTGTTTATATGCTTACAAATATCTTGTGAGCACCATGCTCACAAGGGTTTTATGGTCATTTAAGAAATGTTTTTTTTAAATGGAATGTGAAAAAATAACACCAAATTTATTGCACTCCAAATTTTTTGCCATTTATTAACCAAAATAACACCCAAATCTGGAATCTTAATTATGAAATTTTACAAAATATACTCACAATTTTAAACTTGAATACTTAACACATATAAACAATACAAATTTGATTGGTGTACTCGAATTAAATTTTTATTTTCTACTGTGATTTATATAATTTGGTAGGTATTGCTTTAAGTTTAGTCAAGACAAATTCAATTGGTATTTTAATTATTCCACCAATTTTGGTAGTAATCATGTTACAATTTCTTAAGCTGTTAGAGTTAATTTTGTGTTTAGAGAAAATGAGAGATACCAAAATACATTTTAAACATGAATAGTAAAGATATATAAACAAATTTTATGTGGTGTTATTGAAGAAATATGCAACTTATTCAGTAGTGTTATTGAACAAGAACGGAACACCAGTGTGTATTAGTAAATGGTGTCACTAAAAATATATCTAAAATTGTTTATTTGCACATGCTAATTTTTATATTATTTATTTGTACATGTTGATGTTGAATACTAAATATTATGTTAGACAATAATTATGTATAAATATTACACTTTTTACACATTTCTCAATTTCAAAATTTAATTTTTATTCTTGATCACTGACCACGACTTTAAACTTCTAGACATTTTCTACTAGATGACATGAGATTGAGAAAATTCATTGGTTTTTGAATGAAAGAATTAAAATTAGAAAAAAAAGTTATACTTCAATTTATTTTAAATGAGATTAATTCTAGAATTCATATTTTCGACATTGGTGAGCTGAAGTAATCATTGCATTTAGCTTCCTCTTGCCAATCTCAATTAATTGCTAATTACTCTATGATTAATACCTAAAATACCACTATTATTGTTTTTCCACCTAAAAATGTAAGGACAAAAATACCCAATTAAATATCAACCATAGGACTAAAATATCACTTAAACTCTTAATCTAACGGCTCAGATGGTAATGAGCACCATGCTCACAAGACCTCCTAAGCATACAAGAAAATTCTCGGTAGAGTGCAGCTTTACAAAAAAAAATACGGTTAATGGCCGCAACAATCATATATGTTTCAAAAGTTTTCAGTCCATCACCCATTCCGTTAACGAACCATCAAATATGTCATGTGACTTGCATGTGACTTTTTGTAGGGGCATTTTAGTAAATTGACATTCTACTATGTTTGTTATCCATTCAATCACCTTATCTATGTTTGTTAAATGTTTCCAGTCAATCACCTGTGTTTTAAAGTGTTCTATTTCATCACCTATGTTTTAAAATGAATCGCACTTGATCACGAGTATATATAATTATATATTAAATACAATTATATATATTAAATTACACATTGAATAATATTAAGTATAATTGTGTTTATATATATTATGTATATAGATGTAGTTATACATATTAAATATATATTAAATATAATCATATATACTAAATTCAAATGACAAATATTAAGTATATATGACAAATATTAAATATATATGATATATATTATGTATGTAGTAAGTAATTATATCTATATAAATAAAAGAATACAAGTTGGACCAGATATCAACTTAGAAATAAAATAACATAAACACTATGTAACATAATGTTTCCCGAAGCGTGAGATTATTTAATACATATATTATAGTTATTTTATATAATTATATGTATATACATAATACATATCATATATATAAATATAATCATACTTAATATAGATACATATATATATAAACATAATTTTGATATATATAATTATATTTAGTATTTATAGTTATATTTCGTGACGAAGTGAGATTCATTTTGAAACATAAGTAATGGAATGAAACACTTTAAAACACAAGTGATTGACTCGAAACATTTAGCAAACATAGGTGAGGTGATGGAATGGATAGAAAACATAGTAGCATGTAAAATTACTAAAATGCCCCCGAAAAAAGTCACATGCAAGTCACATGACATGTTTAACGTTTTGTTAACGGAATGGGTGATGGCCCGGAAACTCTTGGAACATAGATGATGGAGTGGAACCTTTTAAAACACAAGTGATTGACTGGAAACATTTGTCAAACATAGGTGATTGCTACTGTCATTAGCCCAAAAAAATATAATAATACCTTTCACCTTACTATTTGTAGGACCTCCTTTTTACCTTTCTAGTAGTACAACCTAATAAGCTGTTCTGGTCTAAGCTACAACAAATAAAAAAGACCCCATACTTTCACTTCCTTTTCTTTTTTTGCTATCATTATCTGAATCAAATGTTTCTATCAGATCATCCGGAGGTGAGTATCGTTGCTCAGGCTCAATTTATGAGAAATTGCATGGGTTTTTTTTTCCCTGTTTGACTTGATTATATACTTATGGTTGCTTTTCTCTTCATACTCTCATAGTGTTTATACGCTTCTTTTTCAAACAGAATGCTGTTTACCTTGCTGAAAAGCAAGGATTAGGGGTAATCGATGCGGTTCTAGGTGAATTGAACAAAACAGGTTACAATGACCAGACAACCAAGAAAGTCATGATTCAGTCCACTGACAGTTCGGTTCTTGAGGAGTTCAAGAAGAGGACATCGTATGAGCTTGTTTACTATGTTGATGAGAATATTAGGGATGCCACAAACTCAACCATTCTGGATATTAAAAGCTTTGCCAGTTCTGTGGTTGTAAACAAGGCATCTGTCCTTCCCAACAATAAAGCCTTTCTCACTGGTGTTACTGATGTTGTGTCGAAGCTTCAGGGTTTTAATCTGTCAGTCTATGTGCAGCTCTTCAGGAATGAGTTTTTGTCTCAGGCATGGGACTTCTTTTCTGATCCATACTTCGAGTTGAATTCGTTTGCACAAATAAGTGGGTTGAATGGAGTCGTAACAGAGTATCCTGCAACGGCGAACAAGTACAGAAGTAAGTGTACTGAGTTTGGCTAGCTAGCATGGAAGAACATATTCTATGTTCATACAATTTACATTGTGCTAAGGTTGTTCATATGCTGCAATCAGATATTAAATGTTTTGCCTGTACATGGTCACACTAACCACATATATCTGGATAACAATATTCTGTTGTTTGAGTAACTTCCCCAAAAGACTTCTATTGTACTCGACTTCTCATTTCAGTCCATACTGTAATGTTTGCTTTGCTTGTTTTCAGGGAACCGGTGTCTAAAGTTCAAAGAATTGCCACCATACATGGGTACCGCTGAACCAGGTGGCCTCTTGAAAGTTATGTCAACTTCAGCTCTGCCACCAGCACTACCTCCCAATCCAGTACTGTCGGAGGCTGATGTTAATGAGCCACCTTTGCCCGCAGTTACAAAGACATCCCCATCTGCTACAGGAGGCAACGCGCCTGCACCAGTTGCTCCTCCTCCACCAAACGGACAAGCTTCAGTTGCTGCAAGCATTCTCCTTAGTAGCCTCTGTCTTGTGCTTGCAGCAGTTCTCCTCTGCTAAACTCATACCATCAGTATAAATACAACCATTTTGTACTCTTCGTAATATGTACTTAGTCCTTCGCCCTTCGTAGTATGTTAGGTGCTTTCTTTCTTGCCAATGTGTTTGATCTTCTTCTCAGTATCATCATGGCCATTGAAACTTGAGTACACTGTTATTGGTGTGACGACGATTCATTCTTTTTCTCCAGTCATCTTTATCATTTTGTACTGTAAATTTGAATCACTGATCCTATTTATTGGAGTTGTATCTATAAATCTTTTAGATAATTGAGCACATTCATGTATTGTGTATTTGAGGTGGAAGTTGCATCTTCCATGAAGTATTCTTTTGAATAATTGCATAACCCACTTACTGATTCATTCATTAGTCTGATTATCTTAAATTTCATCAGATTACAGCCTTCACGAGTTTTGAATTTCGATGGTTGATCGCTCAAACTTTGAGCTCTGAACTTCTTATAGAAGTTGTGTAACATTTTGTGTAAGATAAGATAAAATTCACCCAGGACTACAGATACAAGTACATGACAATGAAATTGAAGAAAATATACTAAAGACATTTCATACAGGACCAAGATACTTATTGTCTCCCTTTCTCCGATGGGCAAAGAGCTGAAGAATCAAGAACGAAGACCGAGGGTCTTCCTCGTCTTGCTTACATACAAGTCCTCTGACTTCATCTTCCCTGGAATGCAACCAATCATCGTCACACCCGATATTTGAGCCACCGCTTCATTTCTTCCGAGGGACACAATCGCCATTTCCATACCACCCTTGTAAGCATGCAGCTTCTCTTTTCCAGCAATCATAGATTTGATGTTTTTTTCCACAACTCCTGCATGCATTTGTGCCAAATAGCCCTGTTTCATTTCAGGAATATCAGTAATATCTCCAATTGCAAAGATATTACTGCACCTTTCAACTCTCAAATTAGCATCAACCTTCAACCTCCCCCTCTCATCCAAACGATCTCGAAGCATACCCTCCTTGAGCCATGATGAAGCCAAAGGTTTACCAATGCAGAGAAAATGGCAATCAGCTCTTATTGATCTTCCTCCTGACGTTCTGTAAATACCATTTGTACTCGTATTCAAATTCGTTACAGAATCGCCTAAAACAACGTCGACGTTCTTTTTCCTCAACCACTTAAGCGCTTTGTTACTCACCTTCTCCCCAACAAACTCCAACAGCCTCCCCCCTCGATGAACCAAAGTAACCTTCTTCCCGGGGAAATCCGTAGCAATTTCTCCCGCAAGTTCCACACCCACCGGCCCCCCTCCAACGATCAAGATGGAATTAGCCGATTTAATCTTGTTCTGTTCCATCCTGTAGCGGCTAATCTTTTCCGTCTTGGTGAAGGCGGTTCGATCATCGTGCCCCGTGGCAATGACCAGGTAATCGTAAGGGACTCCACGGCCATGCGAAGTAGTTACCTCGTAGGGGGTAACACGAACGGCGTAGGCCGTAATGACAGTAGCGTTGGGAGCATAGTCAGAGTGGTTGATGAGTGATCTTTGAGCAAAAGAAGGTTCGACCATGCAACGTAAACTGGCCCATGCAATTTCGAAATACTCCTTCGGATCAATCAGGTACACGTCAGCATGGTGTTGGAGGTTGCATGCAATAACTGATCCTGCAATTCCACCTCCAACTATAACCACCCTTTTCTTCATCCCAACTTTAGTACCCATTTTTTATTTTTTATTTTTTTATTTATCAAGAAATTGAAAGATATATTTCAACTTTCAAGTGATGAGTTAATATATTGTAGTTTGAAAGTGTATATATAGAGAAGAATTGATGGAAGTGAGAACATTTTGTATGGGATATTTTGTTAGTGGATTTATTCTGAAAATGCGTAGGAATAACGCCTTAATTTTTTATAATTGATTATAATCGCACGAGGCCAGGAGTGAATTGATTCCGATTAGTTACTTATATGACTATGTTAATATAATTTGCTTAATTAATGTGGGTAGAATTTTGTCACATCATAGATATTTTCGATTATGAAAGGAATATATATTCCAAACTAAAGCCCAATACGTAGTATCATTGTTGGGAGAGAATTGCTTCAATAGTAAATATGTGTTCGTTGCAGTTTGGTCCCAGTTAGTTGTTGATATGTCAAAATGGTTTTAGTAATTGGTATATTTGGTGCACTTTAGTCCTCAACCATTAAATATAGATGGAAAATTGTAACTTCGGACTAAAATTGTTGGAATGAGTGTTTGATTAATTTTCCTACTAGTCACTACTATAAAAAGGCTTACATAATGCTCAAAAAAGCACTTACGTAGCACAAAAGAGTAATATTATAAGAGGTGATGTCTAAACAAAATTCACTTAAACAACACTTTAGTTGTGCACTGTCTAAACTACACTTAATCAGCGCTCATGGAGACGCAGTCTAAGTACTTAGACAATGCTCAAGGGAACGTCGTCTAAGTACTTAGACAGTATTTCCTTGAGCGTTATCTAAACTATAATAATTTTTTAAGGAATTTTCTTATTAGCTGAATATTTCAATACCTATTTTTTTTTTTGAAAATAAGCGATGTATTTTATACTTATTTTTAAACTGAAAAATATAAAATTGTAAAGATCTCATCCATTTTGTGGTAGAGATCTAAATATAGGTGATTATCTGTGTCATTTACTATATGCAATATGTATACATAAGTTTAACAAAAAATAGCTACAAACTTATAGTCTAGTGGAAACAAACTGTAACTTTTAAATTCGATTCTAGAGTTTAAATCTCCTTAGCCTATTTTTATTTGTACCAATTCAAATTTAAAGCTAAATTTATTTGTATCAATTCAAATTTAAGGCTTTTAACTTTGATATTTGCAATTTTAGATACATCTATTGTCAATTATATTTTTAATACCTAAAGTATGATATTTTTCTTTCAAATTATCTTTTTTTCACTTATGTTGTTTTAGTATCTAACAATTCTATTTTTGTTTATTTTTACAACATTTATATTTTAGTTATTAATAAAGTACAATATAAATGAACATTTTCCACTATCCTTTAGCCAATATTTTTTTCCAAGGTTTATTGTCTACATTGAAAAGATAAAAATATAACGTAATTTTTGTTTGAGATGAATCTTTTGTATTTTTACGACAAATTTAATTGTGTTTTTGTACTTACAACTTCAAAAAATATTAATTTCTACACTTCAAATAATTTTAACATACAAATATTTAATTGTTTTATGTTGAAAGAGAAAATTAAAATGGCCCCCTTCCTTCATTTCCTAATTTCGTCCCAAAACTCAAGAGTGTCAGGACCAGCCCCGACAATAAAAGGTCATTTTCACTAGTGGCAAATATGAACGTGAGAGAGGTGACTGATCATAAAAAGTTCATAGTACTTGAAACAATAGAGTGAGTCCAGCTTCTTGTTTCTGCATCCAAACAAGAACCAATAGCATCTGAAGAAACAATAGTATACAAGAGCTCGAAAAGACGAAAAGCCAAATTGGCCTACATTCACGGGGATCACTCAAAAAACATACAAAGATAGTCACTTCTCCCCATGTTACCTCACCATAAAACCAAATGGTCCCAACAATAACAACATGTATTTAGGTATCACCATACCCTAGTTGTTCATTAAAGTTGCTCAAATTAGTAGTCCCTACAATTTAAATTAATTGACATCTTTTGATTTCACGTTAAAGCTTTGGTCGCAAATTACCTTCTATTCACCAGTCCGAAATAATACAAAATTGATATCACTGAATTTAGTTCTTAAAATATTTTCATAAAGTTAATTTTTATTATGTTATGTATATCAAAAATAATTGATGATTAAGTTATGTCTCGAAAAATGAGGAAAGATAAATGAAATGAATTGGTGGTAGTTCAAGAGTTCCTAGAGGACGTCATAAATCTTATTTAGCATTTTTGAAAAATTCAACGGAAAACTATACATCAATATCAAGATGCTCCAGTAAAATTCACGTCTAACAAGAATAACAAGATGAAATAATAGGCAGTCTTACCATGTAATAATGGATATGTATCTCTAAATTCACTCAAGAATTGTAAATAATACTCTTCAATCCATAATCATTAATCTTTGTAGGTGGAATTAATCATGTTTTTGTAGGTGAAGAAATTGGGGCATTTTGGTAAAAATCAAATTCATCTTAAAAAAACTTGAAACTTAACAGCTCTCTGTCCTGGGCATGATGTTAGAGGTTGGTGCCAGATGTGCTTCGTCTGATCAGGGAACTAGAGCTTGCCCATTAACCACTTCGAAACATAAGGTTTGCTCCCAATGTGAATCGAATCTGAGTTGCATGAAAAGACGAACTGCTTAACACTTTGAACTCTAATTCTTTACTAGTTGAGCTATACCCGGGAGCAAGATTAAAAATCATCTTGACTTATAGAAAAGGGGAAAGGCTAGAGATCTAAAATGGTCCTCCACTGTTTAATCGTATTTGTGGCATAGGCATGGGACATGGGACCATTAAGGTAACCTTCCATTTTTAGTACCTGTCCTCTCTTATATAATAGCAACAAAGGGCACCCCACAGCTTAAAGAACATATTCTGAAGACTGAAAGGGACAAAACGAATCATTATCGATGATATAAATGTGGAATTTGGATGTACTCAAAATATATGTGATCACAGTTACACTTCAGCCTATTCTCTCGCCTTCCCGGGCTAGTACATTCATACACTCGTTGTAGGACTCTTCAAGCCACGAATTAATGGAAAAACAACAAGCGCGAGGATGAATGCAAACAATCTTATATATATGTTCCTAGTGCAACGTTCAACAATTCCATGAAAAAATAACAAGTTCTCATGCAGTTTTGTAGAGCACACTCATAGTTGTAAGCTGAGAAACCACTGCATGATTGCATAAGTCCAATAAGGCATTGTTGATTTCCAAGCGATTAAGGAAAGAGAGCAACCATATTGAATCTTAATCGCAGAAAATAAAAGAATCTAAACTATTCTATTCAATCTAGAAAATGTACTCAAGCGACAATCGAGTTCCATACGTTTTGAGTATGGAAGCATTAGTTCTGCAGAATAAAAGTGTGTACATATTGATGGGAATCCTAGCTGGATATGCCCAAGATAAGTCACTCTAGTAAACAAAAAGAGAACCTCACAAACAATCTCAGACAACTACAACCCAGAGAGTACAGGAAAACTATGAGAATACTAGAAACTTTGCCAATCACTATAACATTTTTTTTAACGAAAAACGTAGGGGAAAATGAAAATTACTCAACCTTGAAGTAAACACTGCTGTCTTGCAGAAGAGACTCACACAGCAGACTCAGAATTGATCTTGCAGAGTATATCCTGAAAACTGATTTTTACGTGCAACTGAAACCTAGAGTTGCACCAAAATCCAAAACGTATGAAGCTGCCTTCAGCCGTTCTCACTAAAGATGCCTCATCAGCATTAACTGACCATCTTCCTTTTTATGGTAAAAATTTGAATAAGATAAATCAAGAAGGCTCGTCCTAAATATTATATTTCATAGTACGGAATAGAGAAACCCGACTAGGTAGCAGTACCTGAGAAAATCAGTATAGTCGACAATTCAGTACATGAAATAGTTAACACATAAGAGGTTATGAGGGATCACTCCATGATTATATAAAGTACCTATGCGTTAGAGCCAGGATGATGAACAGCAGAATACAAGATAGGTGAATAAATCTTGCAAACTTCAGCGACGATCTGCAAGGAATGCACACTATTACTTGAGCAACCGTCGACTTATATTGTGGTAATGAAAAGTATTAAAATCACCAAAAGTTGTTTTTTCTAAATCATAAACCAGATTTTTATTTTCAAATACCTATCTCACATAAAATAAGAAAATCAATGTTACCTCTATTGGCCTGTCTACTTGCAATGGTATAACCTTCAGCATAGTCTTCAGTGTCTTTAGGCGTGACATCTGCAGGATTCCCAAGTCCATAGCCAAATGAACTAGAATGCCCTAGCTCATTAGCTGAAGACTGCCAAGTTGAATCTCCATAGGTTCGGTAAATATCCTCATATGATCCTTCGTAACCATCACTAGAAGCAGAGAATGTCGAATTGCTAGGTCTACTTGTTGCAGCGTTTCGCCCAAGTCCTCCAGATACAAGTCCGAAACTGTTCTCTCCATTCCTCAGTGCCATATTTCCAGCACTATAGCCTGAAGTATTTCCGCCCATTTGACCCGAAACAGGGGAACTCCAAGATGCAGCATTATTCCCAAAGACACCGAATTCACCACTTCCAGAACCAAAGTAAGAACCAGAAGCAGTTAAAGGAGAATTATTCATTCCCCCATTTTCCCACATATTCCTTGAAGGAGCTCTAATAAGCGAATCACCTCTACTGCTGCCGGTGCTGTATCCGATAGGAGTATTGTATCTATTAGTATTTGTGCCAAAATAAGGGCTCATAACCCTACCATAACCGAGGTTGTTACTTAAGTTTGAGCCTCCAAATCCAGATGTCAATCCTGTTTCCAAATTCATACCCATGCCATATGCAGGTGAGCCAAATTGAGAAAATCCAGTGCGACCACTGCTCACTGGACTAAATCTGCCATCCATCCTAACTCCATAACCTCCAATTGAGCCTAAGTTATAACCTTGAGCGTAACTGCTAAGAAGATTGTTGGCTCTAGAGAAACCATAGTTGTATCCAACAAAAGGACTTCGAATTGGCACTTGACATTGCTCTTTGGGAACTGCTCTCTTTACCTCAACCATTTTACCACTAAGTTCATGAAAGGTTTTGTGCAACACCCTGTCGACTGCATCCTCTGTATCGTAAGTGATAAACCCAAACCCCCTTGGTCTTTGAGTGTTGTGATCATACATCACAACAACATCTGTTATATTTCCAAATTGCTCAAAGTAACTTCTGAAGTCGCTCTCCGTAACTGAGGATGCTAAGCCACCTACAAAAATCTTCTTAGAGCGTCCTGGGCCTGGGGACCCTTGGATGCTGCTAACGTTTCTACTTACTATGCTTTGATCATCCCTTGGAACGGCCTTTTTGGCTTCAACCTATGCATTTAACATAAAAAAGTAACTAACCCCTTACTTGGTAATAAATTTGAGTTGCTAAATATAAACATTTCAAATTCTAAGAAAGATCATTTTCTAAAAACATGCTCAGAATTTTTGTCTGCCTGTAAATTGAACTGGCTGCAGTTTACATCTACATCTTCATCACCGTTAGATAAATTACACTTCCCATAATTGCAAATAGAACTGTGTAAAGTAACTATTTCATTACATTGGATACACTCTTCAAAAATACAACGCATCAAACTATATAAAGAATTTGCGAGTGAAACTACTTACAGAGCGCCCATCGATCATGTGTTTCTCATTGGCCACTCTTTCAGCAACTGAAGGATCAGCAAAGACAACAAAACCAAAACCCCGAGCTCTCCCAGTATTGCGATCTCTCATTATCACAGCCTCCACCACCTCTCCATAAGATTTGTAGTATTCCCTTAGGCGATCCTCATCAGTGTCCCAAGAAATCCCCCCAATAAAAAGCTTACCGAGATCTTGTTCCATCTTTTCTACAGTTCCATAATCAATCACCCCCAAATGAGTTTTAAAAATCCAACCAACATCGTCAAAATTATACAAATGCGACACTTCTAGAGAGCTGATTAGTCACTTTTCACATTACACGACATAATTCAGTAAATATAGAACATTATGGAAATCCTTGTCCAAATTACAGATCACTTTAATGCAAGCACAATTATCATCATCCAACAATTCTTGACAATAGCATCGCACATATATCGAAGCAGAGTTGACATATATTTGATCGTCAAACTAAATTCAATGGATCCAAATGTAGATAAAAATCATACCTTATCCAGAAAAGTATGCAAACCTCAGCTGATCAAACAAAAAAGTGGGATTTTTTTTGTTAAGTGAAGAAACATCCGATCATTCATGCATTAATAGGAAAACCAAGATTGCCCTTTAACCATATCTGCAAAGTTGGTAATTCAAATATATGAGATTGGATCAGATAACAAAAAAAGGGATTAAGCAAAATGAGAAAATGAGATGATAAAAGGTAAAAAGATTGAATATTTGAATGAAAACAAACCATTTAGAAGAGAATATTGAGATGGTGAAGATCTAAGAGGTTTGGGTATAGGTTGTTAATGGAATAAAAACAGAGGATGGGTGTGCTCATCCTCTACCTTTCTTCTCTTGTCCCTCTCCTTCTTTTCTTTTATTCCACCCTCTTTTTTATTTTTACTATTTCTTCTATTTCTTAAATTCAGATGAATAAAGAAAATGTTGAATTTGTAAAGGAGAAACTCACAATGAGGTTGATTTTAATTATATATACTTAGGGGGTGGGGTGGGGTGGGGTGGGGTGGGGTGGGGGGAGTTTTGACCATCCTTTGTGCAACAACATTTTTGAGAGGTGAGGTAGATGATGAGTTATTACAGTAAAAATTCAAAATAAAAGAATATGAGGACAAGTTCGTATATGGAGTATTTGATTGTTTTAAAGTAAAATTCTTACTAATACTAAGTGCTACATAACTATTAATATCTGTCCCTAAATGATTGATATATTTTGAATTTTGTGGTTAAATTTTAAAAATTTTGATTAAAAATTCTCATCAAACGATAAAAAATAATAGTCATGTGGGATC
The DNA here is from genome assembly GCA_003412495.2 of Echium plantagineum. Taxonomy (NCBI): domain Eukaryota; kingdom Viridiplantae; phylum Streptophyta; class Magnoliopsida; order Boraginales; family Boraginaceae; genus Echium; species Echium plantagineum. The sequence continues at coordinate 21,472,840 of CM016564.1, forward strand.
TTATTAGATTCGTCTCAATATATATTTTTAGAACTTTTTTTTTCTAATTTTTTTGAAAAACCTTTTATTAAACTTTTTTTAAAATTTTTTTAATTTTTTTTAATTTTTAATTTTTGAAAAATTTAAAAAAAAGTTCAAAAAAAAATTAAAAAAAAAGATTTTTAAAAAAACTAAAAAAAATTTTTTTAAGAAATTAAAAAAAAAGTTTAAAAAACGAGGATTAAATGTCTATAAATATGAACGACAAAATTACCCTTGCTAAAAACTTACAAAATGCACCCAAAATCTTTCAAAACGATCCAGTGACCAAATTTGCCCAAAAAAATGCAGTTCAGTGATCGAAGGTGGTCCATTTAATAATAGGGTGATCGACTAGGAAATATTAGTATGTTTGAGTGATCTTTCATGCCATTAACCCTTCTTGAAATATCAACTTTTTATTACTTTCGTGTTTTGTTGACCATGGAAGTCAAAATGTACCAATCATTTAGGGACGGAGGGATTATATGGTAAGATCACTCACATCAGTTTCCCAATAATTTTTCTATAATACACTTGTAACCGTCAATTTTCTATTTTGGCATCAGATTTTTATACATCTTCTTTATCAGCTTCCCTATTATTCACGCAAACTTCAAAAGTTAAATTTTCAAATATGTCAATATTTTTTAAATTTTCAAACATTATATTCTTTTAAAATACATACTGATTTAAATAAGTTGTGATTAAATTTCATTATCTTTTTAAAAAAAAAATTTAGATGAATCCAAAAAAAAGTCATTATCAAATTAAGTAAGTTTTATAGCATTAATTTTTTAAGCATAAATTAACTAATAATAATATGATAAAGAAAAGAGAGGAAAAGAATGAAGGCAAAATATGATAAAGACAATACAGGTTCGATGGAAAATGAGAGAAATATAAAATAACCGCTCAATACACCGTGTGAATATATTCACAATTTTGCATTGTGTGAATAATATTTTTAGGAATTAGTGTGTTATAGGTGAGGTGATAAAGTACAATTTTAATGTTATTACTTTTTCCTCTCCTTAAAATAACTTTTATGGTCCGTTTGGATTGGGGTGAACCTAGGTGAATCTAGGTGAAATTTATCATTCACCCCGTTTGGAACCAGTTTTTTGTTTTTTTTAAGGTTAATGTAGGTGAATCTAGGTTAATGTAGGTTAACACATTCTCCACCATTCACCCTCAAATCGTTCACCCCCAAATCGGTGGGTAATGTTAGGTTAACGAATTAATTTTTATTATTATTATTAGATGAGACTAAACTACCCATCAATAATATAACTCTCCGCCAAATACTATTTCCCTCTAAAAATAATAACTTCCCTTATCATATAAATTGCCGCTTCATTTCGTTTTTGCGTATTCTTGCCAACTCTTTCTTTCCGCTTGAAAAAACAGTTTTTTCTTGGCTGCCCTTTCTTTCTCGCTTGAATAATAAAAAGATCATATTTTTTTGCTTTTCAATTTCAATCCGTGTGTACTATATTTGTTTGTTGCTACGTCTAGCTTTTTCTCATAGTGAAATAATCAGTGTTAATCATTTTTTCAATTAATCATCTAATTATCAAATCACCTTTGTAATGTATGTAAATCAACATATACGAGCATTGACATATTCCTTGCTATAAATCCTTGTGTACTATATGTGTACTAATAATTAAGTACACGATATTTGTTGTTTATGTTTATCTTTTTTAAAACATGTATATGTTCATTTTGCTAAAGTTATTAATACGTTTCTTATATTTTTTATTATAGAACATATTTATATTTTGCTAATGTTTTTAGTTAATCACATTTAATTTGCAAAAAAAATAAGGTATTCTGTGTAGAAATAAAGAGAAGGATATAAATGCCAGTTTAATAGTTAATAATTTTATAATGTTGTTTTTCAAGTTATTAATTATTTTGTTTTACCTGGTGAAGGGTAATTGTATCCAAACAGGAATTATAATAGTTTCACCTACATTCACCTGCATTCCCCTACATTCCCCTAACCTAGGTTAATTTTAAATGTTTACCCTCACCTAGATTCACCCCAATCCAAACGCACCTTTAATGTTCTCATGTTTCATCAATAACATTGCAGTAATAAGTGCTTCCATCATATTGCAAATCCAAATTTCCCTATTCTCTTTTGAATGATGGGTGCAATTTGGTTGCGAACTCATAACATTATCCCCTTCAATAATTTTTTGCTTCTTTTGATGTTCACTTTTATTTGTTAGCTTGGGCAGTCTTTGTTTTTAATTCCCATTGTAATTTTTTCGTTGTGTTTCTTACATTCTTACTTGCAGGTATTTTCTTTGAAAAAGTGAGGTGTGTAAAATTGCGGAGTAATTCTTTTTTCCAAATTCACTATTTTGTTGTTTATTGTTTCCAATCTGTAAGTGACTCCATTCTCTTGCAGTTGAGAGAGATCTTGAGGTCACTTGTTCAATTGAGATAGTCTTGTTGTTGAAGACCTTTTCATTCCTGGATAACCAGATATTCCAAAGTGCACTCCTAAACAAAAATAGCTCAATTTTGATAGCGACTTTTGGCTAATTTCGGGAGCCAAAAGCATATGACTTGTAGAATAGATTTGTAATTTTCAGTTTCGTTGTTGAAATTAATTTTTCTCTAAATGATTTTAGCAAAGTTATAGTGGAGAAAAAGATAGTTAGCATGTTCATTATGCGTTTGGCAGAGAGGGCAAGTTTTACAAATAGGGTCTTTTGTTCTAAGGAAAATGTTGTTAAGGGTAGGGACTCTATCAAGTACAAGTTTCCAAAAGAAGCATTTGATCTTTCCTTGAAAATTGATTTTCCAAATAGTTTTCCTGATGTTATGATTAGCATTTATAAAGTTTCTAGGAGTTTTGATAAAATTCATGCTTTTATTGTTGATAATATTGTACATATATTTTTTTTTAAAAAAAACTCTTTAAAGGATAGTATTTTAGTATCATCAGAGTTAGATGGAGTAATAGCAAAGATAAGTCTAGCAGTGTTCTATGGAAAAATTTGTTTGATAAGGTTGGAATTTCAGAAGGAATTGTCTAAAAATAGTTTAGAAACCTTAGAGGGTTAATGAGGGTTAGCATTATTAATAAAGAATTTGTGGAGAATGATATCCTTGTAATTAAGAATCCAATAATTATTTTAAATATTAGTTTAGAAACCTTAGAGGGAATGGGTGATGAACTAGAAACTTTTGAAATATAGGTGATGGAATGGAACCTTGTAAAACACAGGTGATTGACCGGAAACATTTAGCAAACATAGGTGATTGCTGCTGTCTTTAACCCTTTTTTTTAAACAATCAATTATTTTAAAACGGAATGAGTATTACTTTAGTTTTGATGTTCATATAACAATGCACGTAATATTATAAGTATATTTGTATCAAAGAGCTTAAACAGTTGCTAAAAAATTGGGTTACTGGTTTATAGGCTTAGTGCCTTAATGGTTCAGAATTATGGGCCTTGACGGATGGATTATTATTGGGTTTGTGTGAGTGAAAATGGATATTATACAACTAAGTTTTCATCAGGGACTCTTTAGTTGTGAACTTTTAAAATTAATAACTAAATTATACTTTAAAATTAATAATTAAATTCAATTACAATTGACCTCTGCGTCAGGGGCGGATCCAGAAAAATATTTTAGGGGTGTCCCTTAATAATTTAAACTAAAAGTCAAAATAATCACCGACAAAAGTATATGAATAGTATAAACAAACTATAAGGACACGAACTAAAAAATACGTCTATCCAATACTAACTCATGTAATGGTTATTAATAATTAATAATTAAATATCTACCTTAATAAGTTAGAATGACTAGTCCAGTATTCAAATTTGTTAAAATCAATAAGTAAATAGATACCTTAATAATTAAATAGCAACATTAATAATTATCTTAATAAAACGTTAAAATCAAACAAACAATCAATAATTTAAGTTTCAACAACCACTTGAACATATATCTACTTTAGTATCTTAATAATCTAATTATGCACATGAATCTAAATTATATATTAATAATTAAAAAGAATAACAAAAGTGGAGATTTCAGATTTGAATTTTGAGGTTGTTGGGTGTTAAAGAAGAAAACGATTAGTTGTTAAGGGAAGGAGAAGAACAAAATGGGCAACGAAGAAGAAAATGAAAAAAATTGCAGAGAAAAGAAAATGGGGAAAGAAGAAGAAAATGGTAATATCCATGATCTTATAAAAAATGTTTTAAAGTGTTCCATGATTACTGCTAGAAACACTTACCAAACATAGGTGATTGCTGCTGTCATTAGCCCTTAAGTAAATTTTGATATTGTAAGAATCCAATTATATATTGAGAAACAAATTACTATCCATGATCTTATAAAAAATAAAGGATAATATATTTTTATATATTATAAAGTAACCCCAAATACATAGTATATGTTAATAAATTTCTATTTTGTCCTTCATTAAAACAAAAAATCTATCAATTTTATGGTGAAAATTTCCAAAATGACAAGTTTGGATAGTCCGAGCGGCGAATAGACCGATTCCAAAAGTTCGGGGGCAAACTGATCACTTCGTTAAAGTTCAGGTGTCCAAAAAATTTTTAGCCAAAAATAAATAACATATGGTTGAGCAACACTTAGGTTGCGTTTGGTAGGCGGGAATGGAATGAGATAGGAACGAATGGAATTAAATTAGTTTGTAATACTTATTAGTTTGGTAATTAACAATGAATTTTGATTGCATTCCCTAATTAATTGAATTACCTCATTTTAGGTAATAACCATTCCGCCCAAATTGGGAGTAATGGATGATTACCTCCTACTAGGTGATGAAATTAGAAAAATTATGACATATTAACCCTCCTTCATCTACATGTTACACATCATGCATTCCATTACTACTCACATACCAAACAAAGTAATAAGATTCATTAATTTATTCATTTCCCTTATTTATTCCATTATTTTGTCTATTCTATTATTACATCATTCCATTTCAATATACCAGACGCAACTTTAGGATAACTTTTATTACAAATGCATGTAGGTGTGCTCCAGTACGTGACATCGTGAATTTATGCTTAATCCTCTGATGCCTCGAAATCAGAACGAACAAAATGAAGAAGATTTAGCTAGAGGAGTAGCACCAAAAATACGAGATCTTAAAGCTTGATATGCTTGTACGTAGTACCTAAACACTCTAATCCTAATTCAATTTAATTGAGGGAGTAGTTAGTATGTAACACTTTCCAAAATTGAGATTATGTAAATATAAGCAGGCTAAACGACTGCAATGCTTTACAGAGACTAAAATATATTTTTTATATGTTAAAATTTGCGTAAACAATCTCTAATATTGATATAAAAAGTATTTTCTTTTTTTTATCAAAATCTAACGTCTCCTTGAAACAAGGGACTAAAATGCACATTTTCGACCGATGAAGGAAACCTGTTTACAGAGACTAAAATATAAGTATATTTTATATGTTAGACCATTTCAAATTATTTCTATAAAATAAAATCAGCATATGTATTTTATATCCAATGTGAGATCCATAATCATCTTTTATGAGAAGAAAAAGGAAAGAAAAAAAGAAAAGAGTAGATTTTGGATCCGTCAAAGTTGGTAATTTCCTGAATAAAACACAAGGAAGTGACAACTGCAGCAAATGACAACATATTGTCCTCCAAACTAATTTATTAATTGCTGCAAAATCATTAGTGGAAGGATATTCTTAGGCAACTAATAAATGTACGCCTTATCTAGCTTTCATTGTATGCACTCTAATTAATTCATTTTTTTTTTATAAATTAATGACGAGATGAGTATCGAACTCAAGACCTTCAAATCACTAGTAAGAATCTTTCTCACTAAACTATTCAATTAACTATTTAATTAATCATTATACACCCTATGGTACAGGTCTCTTGTATTCGTATGCAAAGTGATTTAATTTATAATTATCAATTAATTTAAAAAATATTAATTTAAGTTCAACGTCTACAAGCTCGACATTTATCTTAAATGCATGTAACATTAAATAAACAAGACAAAATATCATAATTATTTTTGTACAATCATATATATTTGTGCATCATAATAATGTTAATCATCATAATTTTAATGTAACCTAAATTGTGTGAATGTATATATTATTTGTTGGTAAATTAATAATTATTTTATAATCAAAATTATGGATAGTGATTTTTTAAATTAGTTATTAAAAATTGGACAAGTGATACATGATAGTGGTAATTTTTTCTTGTTTATATCTACACTATATAAAATTGCCGAAAGGGGATAAGTAGGAGTTACAATTGGAGTCCCATGTTCTCATATCCCTTTATTTTTATAACTATTGTTATCTTTTCAATTATGCTTCATAATTTTAGTTTTTCAATTTATTCTATAAATCATATTTTATCAAGGAAGTGGACTTAAATTTTTGTCATTACAAATAACGTTTTGACATTATAAATTCTTGTAAAAATTAACCAAAAATCAAATACTATGAAATTAATCAATTGAATTTGCACAGGCTGATACTGTGTATAAATAATTATATAATTGGTCACTAACTTATGAAAATTATTATATAATTCGTGGTATAACTTAATGATCATTTCGGTTTCACTAATTAAGTAATGTCTCCCATGACAGAGAGTATTATTTTAGAGCTAATTTGATGATTTTGTTCACAGGTTACGTTATAATCATCCGAGTCAAAAGACCCTAAACTATTAATGCTGATTCATCAAATACATAGTGGAGACACAATTTAACGTGCTTTTGGTTTGACTGTGTTGCATCAAATTTTCTTCTTCTTCTTCTTTGGGCCTTTCCACCTAAGCCTTGAAGACATTTGTACTCACTATGATGTTTGATGATGATGGTTGATAGTGATACACCTAGTAATATAGTGATTATATTCCAAAATTAAGATATTTATTCTTGAAGAGAGATGAGATTTTCTATGTTTATTTATTTATTTATAAATTAGTGATGATGTGAGTATCGAACCCAGGACCTTTTGGTCACGAGCCTTTTCCACTGGGTTATTCGATTAATTATAGAGATGAGATTTTCTATGTTAAATGAGCATGAAATTACCTAATTAATGGAAGCATGCTTGATGCTCACTATATTATATTGTGAATGAAGTATGCAAACAAATTTAAAGGTTGTATAACCACCAAGTAAGTAATAATAAAATTTTGCAAATATAACGTATATGAGCTTTGTCCTAGTCGGCTAGTCCCCACACAGGATAATTATTGACTAAATGATTGAGGTAGAGATATCTCCACATCGAGAGTTCAAATTCATGTAGAGACAATGATTTTAAAGAACATTACAGGATTATCTCTGGTTTCGTTTTCCATTAGTTAGTCATCTCCTTTTACTATTAGTGTATAACCTTGGATTTATAATTTAGCAAAGCAAGAGTGTCCGAGTCTGACACATTCAAATAAAGATAGATTAAAGGTTCTTACCATATATGTAAGTGGGAAGAATTGAAGTTTTTTTCTTAGAAAAACTTCCCATTTTGGTGAAGTTAATGAATTATGATGGTGATTTGTAGCAAGTAATTGGTGAGGAAATTACCAAATTTGAAGAATCGGAGAGCTTTATGCATGCCGTTTTATCCCTCATCATCATAATTGTCTTCATATCATATAAATTATCAAATCATATTTTATATATAAAGGGTGACCTTAACTCATGTATTGAAAATCTTGACCTTGAGCTATCATAAATGAGCTCATCAACTTGTGAACCGTTCAAGTTTTCGTATACTCACGCAACGTAAATTTAATTGGAACTTATTTTCACTATTAATATAATGACTAGTTAAGAATTATAGACATGAATACTTTATAGACTAGTATCATACGATCATTAACATTATTGTCATGTACACAAAATTAGTTTATCTAGGTAATTTGTAAATATCGAATGATTCAATTAGCTAGGTAATTTGTGCGAGTAGTGCGTAAATATTTTTTTGTGTATAAATTTTAATTGAAAAAATAAGGGATTGTCAAGTCGCTTTTTGTTGAGAATTAATGTGTTAAACCAATTCTCCTAACCTCAAGAGAAACTCCTATGATAAGAAAACAATTTTTCCATCTTTAATGCGAGAGACTACGTCCTAATGTTGCTGCAAATTTCACTTATAAAGAATGTAGATTATTATAAAATGTTTTTCTAGTATTTTGTGATGATTGTAACTCTAGAATAATGTCTAATATCTATAGTAAAAAGCAAAACATAGTTACAGTAGAATCCTAACTGAAAAAGCTAAGTTCATAAATTCGCCTAAAGAGCTCGCTTGACATATTAGGATCTTGACTTGGCAAATCCCGATCAAGTCCTGAAATACCTAGTGCTTTGTACCATATTTCGGTATTTGCCCTACTACCAATTAATTACCAACCAAATACTGATCATGCATCTTTCAACACCGCAAAATTAATTTTATATTCAATACTTTCTTACTACTTAGACATTACATTAGTATAGATAATCGAAGAATGAAGTATTTAACAGCAAACACCCGCATGCATGTCTACATCAAAATCCTGTGTACAAAGATTTTGTATTTGGGAATAAATTGATTGACAGCTTATTGCACTTGAATATAGGGGTTAATTAATCTTATTAATGTGAAAGCAAAGAGGCGGCCCATATAGCTCATTAACTAATTCTCTCAGTTTTGGTTTCTTTCATTTTCAATGTCCAACAAATCACATTGTAATGTATTGTAGTAATTGTCCATTTGTTTGTTACCATTTAATCTTAAAGTACTTATAAAGTTACAAATAACTTTGAATGTTAAGAATGTTGCAGTAGTATTCATGAATTTGTGATATTTGACTTTTTTTGGAATCATTCATGTAACTCTTATGGACTACTTTGGTGGGGAACCTGTGATATAAAAGGTGGTTGTGGTGGGTGACGAAGATTGCGGTGGTGGTGTTTTGAAGAAGTGAATAAGAAAAGAACGAAGAAGAAGGGTGCGATCTAGTATTTAGGCGAGGCAAAGAAGGTGGGAAATATATTCACAGTTTTATTGACATGCGATATTATGTAATAGTTTCTCAAATAATCTCAAGTAATGCTTTTCAAGTCTCTTCCGAGCAGGATGCATAATTTTTGTTATTAAAATCATTACATTAGTTATATATGTCCCTCACAATTTCTGAGAAATACAATACATCTCATCAATTATTTTTAGGTGTTCCATTTGAACATGTCTAAACAAGTTTTAATCCCATGCCTTATTGTCATGATATGGTATATAATATGCAGGACTTCAAAGTTCAAATGAGAAAATGACATTCAACTCATATAAGCACCAGACCTCTTTTGAATTGAAAGTGACAATTTCCCATGAATTTCCACCTTTCAATACTATTACAAACTTTGTCTCAGTAACTTCCTAGTAATTTAGGACACTCATGCATGTATTTTCCAAGAATACCACACATATTTTGATTTATTACACTCTACATTCTCTATATATAGAGAAGTAATATTCTTCTTGAATGCTTAAACTCACTCCCCCTCCTAATATATCATAGCTTGTTTCCATCTAATATAAACTGAATCTTTACTTCTCTGATATCTTAGTTTCTACTTTTGTAATAAAGTATAGTAGCTTATAGATTTCTATTATATGGTTGCGTTATACAAATTCTAGTTGTTGTTGAATATAATATTTCCAAAAAAGTAGCTGTTTTTAGTGGAGGTGACATGCATGGATTCAATAGTTTGTGATAAAAAAGTGGTCTTAATCAACCCTTCATTTCAATCCCATGAAGTTGGTAATTGTCCCATTCTTGAATTGGATGGAACTTCTTCATCAAATGACCACTCCATCACTTTTCTTGAAAATTATACCTATACTAATGACCAACATGATCAATCTGATCAAACACAGGATTTCTTGATTAGCCATGAAACACTTGCTGAACTAGTTGAGAGTAAAGATCCAAACCTTCTCCTGCAATTTGGAGGACCTAAGAAGGTAGCTTCTTTGCTTCAAACTGATATCCAAAATGGTATATTTGGTGATCAGTGTGATCTTGAGCGTCGTCGAAAAGCTTTTGGATCAAATCAGAATCAGCACTGCCATGATCATCAAGCTTCTGTGTTAGGAGTTCACCAGCTTGCTTTTGAAGCTTGTAAGGATAAAACAATAATCCTCCTTTTGTGTTGTGGAGTTCTCTCTCTGGCAATTGGAATCAAGACAAATGGTACACAAGAAGGGATAGTCGATGGGATTTTCATTTTCTTGTTTATACTTGTTCTTGTTTATGTTGGTGTTATTTTTCAATGTATAAAGTCAAGATGGATGATCAAGAAAAGATCGAAGCAGAAAAAGTTTGTTTATGTTGTGAGGAAAGGAAAATGGCATAAGATTTCTGCTTCAGAAGTTGTGGTTGGTGATATAGTATGCCTACAAAAGGGAAGTGAAGTTCCAGCTGACGGGTTGTTCATTAATGATGATAGTTCATCATTTAAGCTTGATTGTGGCCATAAAGCTTCGAATTTCTCCACTTTTCCTTCTTTGTTCACTGGGGCGAAAGTTGCAGAGGGTGAGTGCAAAATGCTGGTGACTTCTGTGGGAGAAAAAACAGAAAGAAGCAAGTTGATGGGGTTGTTAGGCAACAATTCTGAGAAAGGAAATGATTTTTATGACTCATCATCGAAGCTGCAACTTTCTATCGAAAAGATGAGTTCGAATTTGGAGAATGTTTGGCTGATCCTTACATTGTTAGTGCTTGTTGTTCAAGTTCTAAGATGTTTTATCTGGGAATCGAAGTACTGTGGTAAAAATCACAATCCGGATCCAAAAGGTTTGAAGGATTCATTGCAAGAGGTGGGTCACGAAACTGCAAAGATAATGAGGAAGCAAACAAGAAAGGGTAATGGATTGGTTGCAATGCTTTGTATCTTGATGTTTGCACTGAGGGATTGTTTGCCTTTGGGTGTTTTCACAACTTTCTTTTATGCTTCCAAGAAATTGAAGCCCTTCAGGGCCATAATCCAAAAGCTTTCAGCTTGTGCCACCTTAGGTTGGATCACCACAATTTGCATCTGTAATACTGAGGATTTAGCTCTAAAGTATTCAAACATGGCAGATTTGTGGGTTGGAACGAGGAAAGTCGTCCAAGAAGATGATAATATATCCAAAGAAGTGCATGATCAACTTGTCAAACTCCTCCAAGAAGCAATATTTTGCACTAATGATGCTGCTGGTGCTCAAGAAATAGAAGAGGATGCTCTCTTCTGTTGGGCTGAAAAGGTACTCTCCATGGATGTGGAAAAGATTATGAAAAGTTGTTCATTCCACCATTCTGAAGCTCCTGATATTTACAGAAAGTATAGCTCAGTGATCCCACAAAAACCAGCGGAAACGAATCATGAGTTCGATGTTTATTGGAAGGGGGATCCAGAAATGATACTTTTGATGTGCTCTCACTATTTTGATGTGGATGGAACCATCCAAGAGCTTGATGAAGACAAGATACAAAGTTTCAAACAGATAGTTGAAGACGCTGCATCCAGCAGCCTGAGATGTTTTGCATTTGCTTACAAACAAATCTTCAAAAAAGAATATGATGGGAAGGAGTTTCTTGATTCTTTAGAAGATGGATTGATCTTCATAGGCCTTGTAAACTTGAAGAATCCATATCCACCTGAGGTAATTCAGTCAGTGGAAGCTTGTATGAAATCAGGAGTTACCATCAAGCTAGTAGTGGATGATGATCTGAAAACTGCAGGATTCATGGCAAGGTTTTCTGGAATTTTAGGCCCCGAAAAAGATTTAAATCAAGCAGTGGTCGATGCTTCAATGTTTCGACACAGCACTCCTGAAGACAGAATAAAAATGATTGACAACATTTATGTATTAGCTGATGCTTCCCCAGAGGATAAACTATGGATGGTACAATGCTTGAGACAAAAGTCTGAGGTTGTTGCAGTCACAGGAAGATGTTCCAGAGACTTACCTTCTCTCATAGAAGCCGACGTCAGTCTTCTGATGGGAGATCATTGCGCAGAATGCATCAAAGAAGATGTTGAAGTAGTCGTTTTCGGTCTAAGCGTTGGAATGATCTCTACCCTTGTCAGGTTTGGAAGAACTGTCTGCCAAAATCTTGAAAAATTCATCGATTTTCAGTTGACTGTCAATGTTGCAGCCTTTGGGATCAACTTCATTGTTGTTCTCACCACAAGTGAGGTTCAATTTACAGCATTTCAGCTTCTTTGGGTGAACATCATCATGGAAGTCTTTGGTGCTTTAGCTCTGTCAATTCAAATGATAGAACTTTACCCATGTGAAAGTACTAATCAAGTCGCGACACAACAAAAAAAGAACAATCTCTATGGAACAGGATCAGTTGTAACAAAAACAATGTGGAGAAACATAGCTCTGCATTCTGTGTTTCAAGTAAGCCTCATGGTGATCCTAAGCAAAAAAGGAGGCGAAATTCTTGATGCAGATGAAGGAGTGTTGAAAACGATGATTTTCTTGTTCTACGTTATGTGCCAAGTGTTTGCACTGGTGGGGTGCATGGAGATCAATGAAGCTAGTTTGTTGGAGGGATTAGGGAAATTCAAGAACCATATGTTTGTGATCATCCTGGGGATTATCGTGGTTATGCAGGTAGCTTTGATCGAGATAATGGCTATTGTTGCCCATTGGAGGAAAATAAACCTTACACAATGGTGCATTTGTACTGGATTAGCTGTGTTATCTATGCCTATCGATTATGTTGTTAATTGGATTAGACACCATCTAAGTGCTTTGATCAATGTATAAGTTGATCCACCTAGCATGTATTGTACATATATCAAATAAACGAGAGCTTCGAATAATAAACTTTTCCTCAAATCATTATCTGGGGAAATCTGACCATGCTCAAATAGACTGGAGAGGAACTGAGTTTCGTAACTCCTTCGACAAGCTGTGGAAAGTTGGATATCTTAGATGTGTGATCAAATCCGTTAAATGGCATCTTTCCAACATCATTAGGCAACCTTTCCTCTTCTCCTCAGGTGTTCATAGCTTTTCGGAGGAAATCAGCGATGCCATTTGAATTGAATTTAGAAATTTGAGCAGTTTACGCGACTGATACGAACATTGAGTATCTGCAACAGATACATCTTGATCAAAACAGGCTAAAAGGGTGTGTTCCAGAATGTCTCTGTCAGATAAGAAAACCTTGAAAATTTACACAAAAGTAACAATATGCTGAATGGATCAATTTCCAGGATGTTTGGCAGAAGCGAAAATCCAGAGAAAAGTCAGATTCTAATAGATTAAGTTCTTCTATACCAATACTTTTGTAGAACCTGAATGATCTCATAACATTAAACCTAATTAATTATAGCTCATTTTGGAAAATGGTAATTAACTAATTATCAATTTAGTCAACTAATGAAGTTGACTATTATCTATATTGTCATATATCCTAATCATCCGGCATCCTCGCTCAACGGTGAACCAATTCAAACTGAACAAATTTTCAAAATTATATAAACTAGGTAAGATGCAGTCAAGTCTCGAATCGTTGCAACTTATATACTGTATTTAGCTTTTTTTATTGTTGCCTCCTTTTCTTTCACGGAAGTACACATAGTAACATATAGTTGAGTTTTGTGGTATTGTTTTATAAATTTTAATAAGTCTCACTAAATTGTTAGAATCACAAATAAAATTTACATCAAAGAAGAATGAATGGAAACTATGAAATAACATACATATCATATATACTTGAGGGTGTAGAAGACAGGACTTAAAACGTATATATTTTTAATTCCTACATGTGAAAAAGTTATAAAAAATAATATTTCAAAAAAAAAATTGAAACGAATCTTACAATATCCTACATGATATATTATTTCTTATCGACAAATAAAAATATGTGGTCAAAGTTTTCTAAAATTCGACCCTAAAAATAGAAAGGAGAACTACAATATGGAAACGAGTAATTAATAATCCCTCTGTCCCTAAATGATTGGTACATTTTGACTTTTCATGGTCAACAAAATACGATTTAAAAGTTTATATTTCAAATATATATATTACGACGAATCTAACAAGATCTCATATGAATATATTATTTATTATCGTTTAATGATAATTATGTTCAAATTTTTTAAATAGTTTGACCATGAAAAGTCAAAATTAGTCAATCATTTAGGGACGAAGACATCATTTAAGAAAGGTGAAGAATGAAAGAATATAATAAGCCAATAGTAAGCCATGAATGGAAAAATATCTACTACATGAATATGAATTACCAAAAAAAAAATATCTACTACATTATCTGGTGTTGACATCAGACAACAATACATCATTTCGATATATTCTCTATTTCTTTATCATACATATTATCATCCTTAGCTTTGTAATAATCAAATATTTCTCCTCCTTGTAATCAAATAGTACTATTCATAATGATAATCCATTTCAATTTTCATTCTCTTCTTCTCAATTCACCTTGAGGGACCACCTGCGTTACACCAAACGTCAATCATTTATGTTACTTTATTAATCAAGAAAGTGATGCACTCCTCCTTAAAAGATCATACACCTAATACGATATTTATTCATTAGCGTGTTAACTGCCAATTTTAGTGGTGTTCAATAAAATATACTTACATTTTTAATCATGAGGATCGCGAAAAGTCAAAGAAAAATTACAAAATATGATGCAGGGAATATTAAAATTCATGCAATAATGTAAATAGTAAAGTATATCCATAAAAGAATACTTAAATATATACGTTACCTGATCTTGAAGAGAAGCATCATAAGGCTGAGATCGCACTGATCTTCTCATTTTTCTTCCTGTTTTCACCGGTGACCGGTTGTTATCCGCCATATTATCTACAAAATATAATTGGAAAGGCCGATGATTAGGAGGAATCAATATAAAGGAGGTAGACGATCATTCTCGATGAATATAATATTATGTACCTGATGATTGTGTTGAGGTGTAACGCGATCCGCGCCTTTGAGTAGGTAAATCTTCGGTAGAATCACAAGAGTCGGGCAAAAGACGATCGAGCCGAAGTAGACAATCTTCATGGGACGACGACGATGAATCTTCTTGTGTCTGTTTTTTATGTTCATTATTATGGGGTGCACCATTATCACCCAACATAGCTCGCACGAAGGAAGCCTCGATTGAGTTCAAGAATTTTACATGCTCCTCATTTGTCCATTCCCTCATTTTATCCATCATCACAAAATTCTATATTATTATTTTAATGATTTATATATGAAGGGTTTTTTTTATATATAAACTATATATATATTATGGATACTTATTAATTCTTGATATGGTGATTGTAAAAAATTTTAGTTAACTAGCCAAGAATAGCTTAGGTTTAGTTGATATATATGGACTTCTAGGGGGGAGGGGTACCATTTTGTGTGTAAAATGGATGTATATATATGGGTTTGCTGGAAAAAATATCTGAAAAGCCCTATAGTGATATTTAATTGATGGTATTGTTGAAAGATATTTTGGAAAAAGGGTAAAGTGGAAGGAAGATCTAAATAAAGATCAATACATGATGAAAGGAAAAAGATCTCCAACCTCTTCTGCATTACGTCTCTTTCCAAATTTATACGGAGTATATCAAAATATCTTCATCTAATTGGACATTCGATATTAAAGAATCATGTCTTATACGTATTATAATATTAGTACATTGTCTTCCTTATTTATAATTAACAATAAGATAAGTCTTGCCGATGGCTCAATAGCCTAGTGGCATCCGGCCCAACCTTTCATGTAAGAGGTCATGGGTTCGAACCTTGTTGGAGACATATTTGTCTCATATTATACTCTAACTTTCTATTAGTTAGCAATTTCTGTATTCATATTTGTAATATCATTGTAATCACAATTCATCGCTAATTATCAAAAAAAAAAAAAAAAAAAAAAAAAAAAAAACAATAAGATAAGTCTTCAATTAAATATTTTAGTCATTAAATGGTATAAAAAAATATACAGAGTAATAAATGATCAAAAAATAATATACAAAGTATAAAAAATTAAAAAGTAATTTATAATTAATTTAAATTATTAAACCAAAATAAATAATAATAATAATAATAATAATATACGAAAGGATTAAGTTAATGTATATATTGTTGGATCTCACGCACCCCGTTAAGCCCAATCGACCGGGGCCTCCAATCAAATAGGGGCCTGACATATCCTTAGGGGGTCGCCCATACCGGTAAGTCAGTTGGGGCCTTCTCCATTCCTAGACAGTCCGGCCCGGCTCTTAGTGATCCTTGACCGGGCCGACCTAATTGACACGTCTACCATTGGATTTCGATTTCTCATCAATCGGAGCGTGAATTTTGCCTAATTAAGTTTGGATCCATTAGTTGATGGACCTGGTAAAGGTCTATAAAATTAGTACAATCGAAAAATATAATGTTAAAAGGGAAGGATTTAGTTATAATTATCATCTAGAAGAATAATCATAACTCAAACAAATATTATTAAACTCCATTAAGTGACTTCCGTTCGTAGGAGAACTTGAGTTCTCTCTTTCAACAACACGTTTACATGGCTTATATGACACATTCAATAGTTCAACATACCCACATATCTATAAATAGCCCATGTCGTAACAGGGTAAGACAGAGTCGGATATTACACAACCTTATCCCAAAATCTAAATGACATAATCCGAAACGTGACATTCCCTATGTGAAGCATGATCCATAGTTAACCCAGGAGTTTTATCCATCTTATTTGAACTCTCTTTCCCTCCAATCAACCTTGCTGGATTCCCCACAACAGTAGCTCTTGCAGGCACATCTTTGAGCACAACTGATCCAGCCCCTATTTTTGCACCATCCCCAATCCTAACATTCCCAAGGACACATGTCCCTGCCCCTATCAACACCCCATCCCCTATTTTAGGGTGCCTATCCCCTGAATCCTTACCTGTCCCCCCTAAAGTCACATTATGCAATATGGACACATTGTCCCCTATCACAGCAGTTTCTCCTATCACCACTCCTGTTGCATGATCCACCAATATCCCCTTCCCTATTTTTGCACCAGGGTGTATATCAACACCAAATACTTCAGATACTCTGCTTTGTATCACAAATGCCATTATTTGCCTCCCATTTGACCATAATCTGTGGGACACCCTATGAGCCTGGATAGCTAAAAAGCCCTTAAAATTCAAGAAACAATGGATGTAGCTCATACATGCAGGGTCCCTTTGTTTGACTGCAACCATGTCTTCTTTAACTGCTTCGATGATTTCTTCGTCTTCAGAAATGACACTTGAGAAAATTTGGTTGAGGGTGCTGCTTGGAAGGCTTGAAATGCTTAGTTTTGTTGAGAGATGATGAGCTAATGCATCTTTTAGTGAAGTATGCATCAAGATTGAATCGAAATAGTAGTTAAACAATATGGGTTCTTGTTGAATGTCTAATCTTGCCTCTTTCTTCATCTTCAACCATAATTCATCTTCGTCTTGTTCTTCATGAGGCTTGAACTTGTTGTCATAGATTGCATCTTTTTTACTAGTTTGAATGCATTTTTCTGAGAAAGGGTTTGAAGAAACAGAATCTGGGAAGGTCTGCCTGCAATACTTGAGGTAATTGCAAGCATAATCATTGTGTTTTGAATCAGTTTGAGGAGTTTCTGTTCTTGAGGAGAAAACACAAGCTGCCATTTTGAAAATGGATTGTTTCTTGTTGAGGAAATTTGAGAAGAGAATATGAGGACACTTGAAGATGACTTCTGAGTTCTGACTTTGACAAAGGAGATGGAGTATATATATAGGGGCGACTAGAAATTGGATCTAAAATTACATAATTTTATTAATATATTACTTGTTTGACAAGGGGCATATTTGGATTATTTGACGTGGGTGTTTGAAGTTCGCATAAATTTTAGTATGAATATTCAAATAGTCACATTTTTTTATGTAATATTTTATGTATATATTTAATTTTTTTATTAATAAAAAATATTTGTTCGAATGAATAAAAATGTATCATCCATGCTTGTATCTTACTATTATTCTTACATGATACGATGATAATGGGGAAGAGATACAAATAATGTGACGATGATGCACTTGCTTTAGTCACGGTTCAGTTGATTATGTTTTTGTGTTGTTTTATAATTTGGTCAAAGAAGAGGGACATGATGAGATTATGACAACATTAAGGAAAGTAAAGGTGGAGCAAATAAGAGGAAATTAAAAAAGAGTATGTGGGCAGTCTTTATGCTTAGTGCACTTGCTCGTGTGACGGTTGCCATGACGCGTAGACTAGCCGCCGGACCTCATAAGACTCATAGCTGAATACATGAAGTAAATTATAAATTAAAACTTTGTTGGAGTGCTCAATAATATATGATTTTAAATGAAGTATATTTATCATGATTGTACACCTCGGAGGTGGAATTTAATCGTGTGCTAAGTCGTGCCAACTTTTGTAAATATTGACATGTCAATTATTAGAGTTGGTCGATATTTATCCAAGGATTAACAATCATCGATCGAGGTGACCATGATCAAAATTGAATAATGTATGCAGAGTAAATTTGTACTCATATTAGAGTATATAGGATCTCTTCCTATAAATATACGAATTTTTTAAATAAGAGTATATTTTATTTGTCTTTTTAGAGTATATTGGTACATACGATTATAAAAAAATGGTAAATGGCTTCTGACATCACTCACGTTTGAAAAAAAAAGTCAGTTAGATCACTCATGTTTCGAAAACGCAGTTAGATCAATCATGTTTAAAAAGTCACACATTCGGGTCACTCCATCAATTTTTTAAAGGGTATTTCTGTCCTAACACATTTAATCCTCTTATAAGCCCCCAAATATAACTCTTATTAACACATTTACCCCAATCATGTGATTACAATTTTTTCATTTTCTGTTTTGATTTTTTTTTTTTCGATTTCTCTTTCGATTTCTTCAATTTCTTTTTCAATTTTTTCTCAATTTATTTTCTAGATTTTTTTTTTGATTTTTCCCATTTTTTCTCGATTTTTTTCCTATCTTTTTTTTCCACTTTTTCAGTTTCTTTTTTGATGTTTTTTCCATTTCTTTTTCAATTTCTTATCGATTCTTTTTCTATTTATTCAATCTCTTTTTCGATTTCTCTCGAATTATTTTTTCCGTTTTTTTATTTTAGTAGTTGTTTCGGCTAAAAGTTTCGATTTGGTAAAAAAGGTTGGTTTTATAAAAAAAAACTATCAAAACCGAACACATTTGTCAAAAAACTATCAAAATCGACGTTTGGTCTGATAAAAATTAAACTTTTAACCAAAACAACTAATAAAACCAAATCATTTAGCCAAACACACCTATCAAACAATTTGCTCACTAATCGAAAAAATTGTTAGGGAAATCGAAAAAAAAATTAAAAATCAAAAAAGAAATATGAAAAAAATCGAAAAAGAAAATCGAAAGTTTAAATTGAAAAAAGTAAGCAAAATGTAAGTTTAAGAAAATAAATTGGAGAAAAGATGGGGTCAATATGTTAATAAATATGGAGTAAATATTGGGTTAATGTGTTAATTAGACTTATTTAGGGGTGACTAACAGTTAAGTTGGGGTGTGTATGAGAGAAAATATATGTTTAGACAGAAATACCCTTCCAAAAACTAACATGGCATTAGAGGTCTAGTGGTGTTTTCAAAACATGAGTGATCTAACTGGCTTTTTTTTTCAAACTTGAGTAATATTTGCCCTACAAAAAATTAAAGAAAAAAGTTAAGAATGCTAGCACAGTAAGAGCACCTCATAATTTAAGGGTTTTGATTTTTACACTCCAAATATTGATTGTTACACTCCATTTTTTCTCAATTTTACCCTTCATTTTACTCTATAAAAATCTACAAAAAATAATAAAGTGGAGTGTGGTTATCAAATTTGGAGTGCAAAAATCAAATGCCTAATTTAATGGTAATTATTCCTTCCGTCCCTTTTTTAAGGCCTCTATTTTTTAGTCCACCTTTAAAAAAATTGACCATAATTTTCATTAGCTGATAAAAAATTAAATAATTATAAAAATATTTACATTTTAAGATATATATTGGTGATTGAGAAAAGTCAAACGGCCCTAAAAAGGGATAGAGGAAGTAATAAATATGATTAAGGATGGAGGCATCTTGACATTGGGGATTAAAATTCATATAAAGTCAATACTGCGATAAAATATTACATCACTTCCTTCGGGATTTTGGGGCCCGCTAATCCTCTTGAGTAAAGTTGCTACTAGACCACATCCCTCACTATACAACCTACATCACAAAAAGAATAGTTTATCGATCTTCAGGGGGTGCAGATTCACTATAGGCATATAGAAATTGTTATATGTCAAACAACATCAAAGATTTTGGTTTCAAAAGATGGAATGTCTAATGTTTTTCTACCTGTACAACTAATTGAATTGTTACGAGCGAAACAAATAGGGTGTGCTTTAGAAGAATCGATCTCTTACCGAGCCATCTTATAGGGAATAAAAACACATCACTCGACATCCAAAGTTTCATATTTGAGGCAACTTGTCTAAAAATTGCTCAAGTTTTAGCAAAAGCGAACACAAGAATTGAAATTAAAGTTTCTTTTCAAAAACCAATAATAAAAGTAAATTAGGTCAATTTTTAGCTACATAATCATTAACGCAATACACGTATCACGATATTAACGGAGGATCCGGGACTCATAGTAATTACTAATGTCCCGTTGCATCGAGCCACGTTCACAACCTGATCCACTCGAGAACATCTGGAAGCACTGAAGCAGCATAATATCTGAAGCAGAAATGATCTGCAAGACAATGGCTATCTCAAGTTATCTCCAACATATTCACAATCTAATCCAACCCCCTTCAACAACAACAACTATCACTACTTCAAACAATCCCAACAATAACCATTCTATAACTAGACGAAAATCTTTCATATTTTTCACTTCATCTATACTCACTTCTCTCATCCCATTTCATCATCAAGAACCCTCTCTTGCTTCATCTCATTTAGCCATTGCAAAACAAATTGATGAACTTGACCAACAAGAAGATAGGATTGTTCAACTCTTCAATGTCCTACTCTATATCCTTTTATATCTATTTCTCTCAAGAATATGTGTTTTCTTAAGTAATATGAATGTTTTGCAGGAAGCTTCAGCATCAGTTGTATTCATTAAGGATTTTGAAGTTGCAGGTAGTTCAAAGGGCAGTTCAGTAGCCGATGACGAAGATGGAAAGCTTGAAGGGACTGGCTCTGGCTTCATATGGGATAAATTCGGCCACATTGTACGTTTATTCTGTTTAAAATAGGATAATAGTGTTAGAGAACATATGATTTTATATATGTTGGTAAGTTCTTGATATAATGCCAATGTGATTGTTGATGAAACTGAAAAACGGAACGTCATTCAAATAAAAACCGTGGAATTATGTTGTGGAGAAATTGCGTTAACTCAATAACACTTGATAAGAATGTATTGTATTGTGCATATCTCCAGGTTACAAACTATCATGTGGTGAAAAAATTGGCTACTGATACCGCTGGACAACAACGTTGTAAGGTTCACTTCGAGCATTTATTGTTTTTGGCATCCTTGTCAACTTTTCGAAGATTAATAATATATGATCGATTTATGCTTCCATAGATATTCCTAGCTGATGCAAAAGGGAACAGGTTTTCGAGGGAGGGAAGAATTATTGGTTTTGATCCGGCTTATGATCTTGCAGTACTGAAGGTGTTTATCTGTAAATTATGACCAGGCACATTTATCTTTAAACTGATCATGTAATATAGTAACACTGGTCTTGAAGTTCCTTTATGTTTCGGTGTGATTGTTGCAACAACGTTGTTTTGCTTATAACTGCAGGTTGATGTCGATGGGGTGGACATAAACCCGGTTACTATAGGAACATCCAAAGACTTACGTGTGGGGCAAAGTTGCTTTGCAATTGGCAATCCATATGGTTTTGAGAACACTCTCACTACCGGGGTACTAAAATTTTCAAAGCCATAGCGTGTTTGTGAGTTTCTTCATATTGAACTAACTTCAGGATTCATTAGATTACATACCACGAGTGATGAGTTGACAATCTGGTTTTGGTTATATATCTGTTGGTTGGAATTTTGTGATGGATATTGAAGGAATGTGAAATTTATGGATTTTTCTAAATTTGTGCGAACACCATAGGTTGTCAGTGGACTTGGCAGGGAGATACCTTCACCAAATGGAAGTGCCATTCGTGGAGCTATTCAAACAGATGCTGCTATTAATGCAGGTGATCCAGTCGTTCGAATATTCTTTAATAAATAAAGATAAGGACTCGTACGACCTAAACATTCCTCACCCCATCACTAGACTCCTCTAGGACAAAGGTCATTGTGTAGGATCCTCCTTCAGTGATGTTCACGTATAGGTTAAATATAGAGTGATCCTCAGTTTAGCTCGTGGTAGTGATCTACTACACCTATTGACATTCAACTTTTATACCTATTGACTAAGCGAGCTTCACTCCAGTTTACTAGTAGCTATGGTGTTTTTAACGAGACAGATAAGCAGTTCCATACGTTTCAAATGATGCATATTTAGTCCTGCAGGGAACTCCGGTGGCCCCTTAATCGATTCATATGGTCACGTTATTGGTGTGAACACGGCTACCTTCACTCGCAAAGGTATTATACATTTATACTCTAACAAGGTTATTCCAACAGATTTGAGAGTGGCTGAACGACTACGAATGGCTCGTACTTTACACGAGTTCCCACGGCCACGACTCCAGGAAAAATAGTATAATATACTGATATATTCACTTTGAATTACAATGTAGGTAGTGGAGTGTCGTCAGGAGTTAACTTTGCGATTCCAGTCGACACGGTTGTACGCTCTGTGCCTTACTTGATCGTGTATGGAACTCCTTATGTCAACAGATTCTGAACCAACTTGTTGCTAAAACACTTGGTTCCTTTTCATACATCAATCATCTCATTTTTTCACAGAGAAAACTTGTATACATATTTCTTTTGTAGAGGCATTGCCTGAATTATATACACTTCCTCCAATTAATGTGCGTCATTTATATGGTGTTTAAAAAAATTTATTTGAAGCATAAGAAGTTCGTACAACTCATAATATATGCTAATACAAATATTATCTAATTTTATTGTTCAAGTATTCATTGACAATATAATTTTTTGTGTTACTACAATGGCCGTAATATTACAATGTTAGCCAAATGAAACACATGCAATTGAAGTACCAATTACACACTAATTGAAATTTATAAGGAAGATATACTCAAATTTAATAACAGAGTACTCGTAATCGCTTCTTTCATTATATGTTAAATCTAATTTTTGATCAAGTACAAAATTATAAACAAAACCGAAATGTGAATCTAAAATGAATTTAAACTATTACAAATATATTCATATATTATTTTGAGCACTTAATCCCAAATCGTTTCAGAATTGAAACAACTAGAGCTATTATGTCAATCAATAATTAATATAACTATCATAATATGAATAATAAGATGTATAATTAGTTTTACTTGAAAGGGGCAATATGGTCTCACCAAAAAATAAAATAAATAATTCTTTTATTTACATTTATTTTTCAAGACTTTATGAGGCATTTAATCGAGCATGATATCAAGTACAAAGTGATATTCAAATTCGACTTGCAAAGTTTCCGAATACGTTGTAGTCGGCCAGTAGAATACTCTTACAACGTGAAGAAATCCCGCCAAAAGTCTCAGCTAAATGAATATTTTGGCGGCAAAATATTTGAGGTCCATTAAAAACCGCAATTAAAGTCCGCACTATAAGCACGAGTACGAAGAACAATCCTTGAAGAAAGCTCTCATACTTCAGCTCTCAATCAAACAAATCTATGTTAGTTATTATTTCAAGCTTATTTAGTTTTTCATTATTAATTTCTATATTCCCTGTTTTGTATAATCGTATATGTCCTCCTCACATTTGCATATAATTACTGGTTAGAGTTCAATTTTTGTTTAATTATGAGATTAATCTGTTTTTCTCTTCAAGTATTTGACTAGAATTGAGCGTAGATGTAGTAAGATGAGATTTATTGATTTCTTTTTACTTTAGTTACTGTTGATTAATTATGTTAATTCTCAGTATTTCTTTTATTTAATTTATAATGCAGTTAAGTTTAGGAGTATTTGCACATTTGTTACTGATTATGATGGGTGATGAGGAGAAAGAAATCCAGCTGATGAGTGAGGTGGAAAATGTTGACGATTTGAATGGGAATGCTAAGGATGAGGTGCCTCAAATAGTTGAAAATGAGAAAGATGGTGGGAAGCTTGATGAAGAGCCCCGAGAGGAAGATATAGACGACGCCACTATGGATGAGGATGATGTGGCAACACTTGAGAAGGCCGAGGTAGAAGATGAAAAGGGGGATGCAATGGATGAGGATGTCAATGAGCCAAACCAGGAAAGTGAATATGATGTTGAAGAGGAAGAATCTGAAGACGAGTCATTGAAGAAGCATGTTTCGAAACGTGGAGGACAGAAGGACAAGGAGCCGAGAACACCACCACCTCCTAAAACTCCTGCAATTGAACGTCCACAACGTGAACGTAAATCGGTGGATAGGCTGGTATCAACTTTTGAGAAAGCCAAGAAGTTTGAAGTTGAAAAGGTGCTGCTTTAGTTTTCCGATGTTAGCAATTGTGATTAAGTTCCCTGCTTATATCGATATATTTGAAGTCATATCTTTTAATGTTGTTTATACAGGGTCTTGGAACTGCTTTAAAGGATATTCCTAATGGTACTTTCTACACTTGAACCAATTTTCATCATGCCAGAGTTTGTATGGACCTTGTGGACGAGATGTTGTTTACGATTATGTTATATACGGAGTAATTTAGATACAAGACAGGGATAGTTTATTATATGTTCATTTAGCAATCCACAATTATCTGCATTCCATTTGAATCTTGTTTGGTTATCGCTTATCATGATCAATATTTCCAGTGTAGTGTCCTGTTATTATCCCATTGATAAATTTGGCATCTTTGGCTCCTATCACAGTCTATTTTGTTTTGTGAAACATTTTCTTTTGAAGATTCTTGTTTTACATGAAGTCATGAACATTTGTTTTGGGTGTTGCTTCACATATGTGAAGTTATGCTTTGTATAGTACGTTTGTGTAAATATCATCTGCTAGTTCTTTAATTTGCATTATGAGTTGCGATGGAGTTTCAAAATAGTTAACTTAATATGATCTGCATCTTCATTTTTCAGTGCAATACAACCTATCAAAGAAGAAGTGGGATGAAACTATTAAATTGCTGCATCTTACGCTGTTTGCTAGGAGAGGACAGGTGAGGGTTTAACTCATTATTATTATAATTTTTCCAGTATAACAGAGCTCTTATTCAAAACAAGTAAAAAAATACAGTGTTCCTTCCTAAACGTTGCCAAAGATGACAAAGTCGAATTCCCACTTACATCTCTTTTACTTAGTCCTTCGGCTGTTACAGTTTTTGTATTAAAGTGTAACGATGAGAAATTAGTACTTCTTGCTTCCCACTTCTATTTTAGCTAGTTCATATATAATGAAGTACTCTTCCCACACTTTTATAGAAAATTCAAGTATACCCATACTTTGAGATCCTGTAAACTTACTCCTATCCTAAGTGAAAGCCTAGTTTGTTTAGATGAAAGTTTGATTGACCTTATAAATCTGATGAATTTTTAAAAAATACCAATGTAAGTCATCCATATTTTTCAATGGAGAGACAGTGGAGTAAAGCTCTATTCATTCAAAATGCGGTGTTGAGTATTAGTTGGCCTTGTTAGCTCATAGCTGTAGTATTTACCATTTTTTCATATTTGCAGGCTGGTAAATATAAGACTAATATAGCACGATTTTCTGGTGTTTCTTGGACTGATAATGAGGTAAGGCTTACATTTTTTGTTTCAAGAGAGTGCTGAAGTTCGGATTAACTGTTCCCTTATTCTCTTGTTGATCTCGCAACCGATTTTCTGTTACTCAGGGAAAACAAAAGATAAAACTAAAAGAAAGGTTTGGCAAGTGTGCGAGAGGCAAGTTGCTTGAATTCTGTAACATCCTTGACATCACAGCCATCAAAAGTACTTCAAAGAAAGTGAGTTAACATTTATGTATACCATACTTTTCCCTTTAATGGTACATAAGAGTGTTCTTTTTTAGGATATATGGTTAGATTTCAGCATTATTTATCCTTTTCATAGTGGTAATGGCAGTATAAGGAGTCTTTGATCCTTTGTTTCAATAAATGAAATAAATGGTTTCAGTTCTTAGCATTACAATGGTTCAAGCCTCAAGGTGACTTATCTCCGGCAGTGAATATTTATAAGATGTTACGTACTCTGTTTGTATCTCATGATAATTCTCATGTTTTGTTGTATGAGTAGGAGGACATAGTTGCCAAGTTGGTAGAATTTTTGGAGGCTCCTCATGCAACCAGAGATCAGTTGATTGCAGACAAGGAACATGTATTCTTACTTGTCATTGTCTTCCACAGTTATAATTTTCAGCCTAAATATAAATTGGGAAGTGTCAATATGCAGTTACATAACCTTCTTTCCTTTGGGTGTTTTTCTATATGTTAAGGGTAAAAAGCGAAAGAGAGTTGGCAAGAAAGGCTCATCTGCATCTAAGGGGCCATCTTCCAAGAACTCGGCTAAGGTATTTATATTTTGTTGATGTATTATTTATTAATAAAGTTTCATGTGTACGCATTTTCCATCTGATCTCAATGACTGTTTCTTACTATTGCCAATTGGATGATTGTAAAAATATTTGATTGTTGCAACAATATCGGCCAAATATTCACTGAGTACCAGTGCTATCTGTTTTCATTGTCATATTTTGCAGATACAAAAGAAAACTGAGAAAGCCTTCAAAAATAAAAAAGTGAAGAAGTACTCTATTAGTTCAGAAGATGAGTCGGAAGAAGAAGACGAAGAGAAGACCCATGAGGAAACTGACAGTGGTGTCCCTGAAATATCGGATGATGAGATGTCTAACCAAACTGAACGTGATGTGGAAATTGATGTAGATGAATCAGAAGAAGAGATAGTGAAGATTAAAAAAGATGTAAAGAAGCCATCAACAAGGAAAGAGTCTGCACGTAAAGCTTCCAAGTTTGTTTCTCAGAAGTCTGGCCAAGCTGAAAGTGAAACGGGAGGAGAGTCTGAAGATGAACCAGAAGAAGAGGAAGAGAAGAAGAAAAAAGAGCCAAATAAGTTGTCAGAGAACAAAGAATTTGCTGGTAATGCTCCCAATGAAGTAGTCCTGCAGGAGTCTGGCCTAGCTGAAAGTGAGAATGCAGAACGATCTGAAGATGAATCAGAAGTGATAGTGAAGCAGAAAGAGTTGGCAAGGGAAGATTCTGCAGACAATGCTGCTAAGAAAGTTGTCCATCAGAAGTCTGACAAAGTGGAAAGAGAGGACTCCGGAGATGAGTTAGAAGAAGATAAAGCTAAGGAAAATGTATCAAAGAAGTCTGTGGCAAAGAAAGAATCTACTGGTAGAACTGCCAAAAAAACAGTCCCTCAGAAGTATGACCAAGCTGAAAGGACGGACTCTGGCCATGAATCGGAAGCAATCGAGAAAGTGC
The DNA here is from genome assembly GCA_003412495.2 of Echium plantagineum. NCBI lineage: Eukaryota > Viridiplantae > Streptophyta > Magnoliopsida > Boraginales > Boraginaceae > Echium > Echium plantagineum. Next base: position 21,500,555 of record CM016564.1, read on the forward strand.
AGGAGAAAGAGCCAAAGGAGTCATCAACAAAGAGAAGATCATCAAGCAGACCAAAGGCCAAGGAGGCTACTAATAAGAGTGCAAAGGGATCGATTCAGAGAAAAGATGAAACAATTAAGAAATCATCAACAACAAAAAAATCTACTGCCAAAGAAACTAATGGTGAGACGTGCTCTTCATTCAGTAATCTGTATTCACACTTATATTTTTGTTAGCACTCAGACTTTTCTACACATTAGAATTCTGTTGTAACTATACACTGATTATGAACTTGAATAAGTTTGTACTCAACTATACTAATAATATTTATTTATATGCTTTGGATAGGGAAAATGCTTACAAAAGGGAAGGAGAATCTAAAAAAGGGCACACTAGTACCTGGTGATGATGAACTAAGAGATGCTATCTCTAATATTCTTAAAGAAGTCGACTTGCACTCTGTAAGAATTTTGTGTCGTCATTATATCTCCTGCAACATTAGAAATCAATTATTTAAACTTCCACTGCATATTATTCAAAAATGTTATCCAAAATATATATTGTGGTAGGTGATTTCTTGCTTTGAGTGATCTTTCCAAATGATAGCTAGGATTGCAAATTATAGCCCACTTAATTGCTAATTGTCCTTTGACGAATTTCCATATTTCAAGTTTGATGTGGTATGCGCTCATGTTTTTCCTTCTTCCCCTTCATGTTTGCAGGCAACCTTCAGTGATATTGTCGAGCAGCTTGGTATGTTTGTTTTATCAATAACATTGTACATTTCCTTCATTAATAGTTTAATGGTTCCAATTAAAGATATTGTGTTCCCCATGGCCTGTTTTTCTACCGTGATGGACAGAAATAAGAAATTAATGACATAGAATATGAATTATGTAGCTCTCAGCCCATGACCATGGCCACCACGCTAAAGCGCCATAGTACTCGCTGGATGGTAGTAAATCATTGTACATACTATGTACTTTTGGGTGAAAAATTAATTTGTGGATTCTTGGTGTACTATTAATAGCTGTGGCTCATTCTGATAACCTTGAGGTTTATGCAGTTAAGAGATTTGAGGCAGATCTCATGTCCGAAAAGGCTACAATAAAGCTCATGATTCAGGATGAGTTGGCAAACCAGACTGATGAATCAGAAGATGATGAAGACGAAGATGAAGATAGCCAAGAGAAGCTTTCAGCTGAAAGCGTGAAGACCTGATCCCATTTTGTGAATATTAGCATCAACCCATGCTTAGCATTGCGTGCTCACTTCCTCAAACCTTTCTCTCATTTTCTGCTGCGATATGATATCAGTATATTTCCCATGTTTGTTTTTATGTCTATCAGCATATCAATAATTTATGGTGTTCTATATTCTGGGCAAACTTGCAAGCGGTACTTCGTGAAGGGTAGCGCTACTGTACTCTAAAGCTCTAGGGATACTCCTTATTTACACATTGTAGTAATTTTTCTTGAATTATTAACTGTTTGTTCATAATCTGAAATTATACATGCTCTGATGCCCTTATCTATTTTTCAGGACAATGGAAATCCTAATTGAATTATGAAAATAAAAAGTTCTAGACTATAAAATCTAATATACTAGAAGAAATTAAATACACTGCTACACAAACACATACTACAAACAAAAGAAATTGCAGATCACAACGTTTCCAAGAAATCAAATCCCTCTTCACATAATTTTTCCCTTTTACAGTTACAATACTCTTCCTGTAATCAACAACTTCCAATGATCCGAAACTTCCCGGGATATCAATATGCCTAGTCTTCATACTCAGCGGATCAAACACGCTCACAAAGAAGTAATAGCTATTGTAGAACAACAGCTCGCAAGAATTCGTAATCCCAAGAAGAACCGCAAAGTCACTATGTGGTCCAATTGTGAACTGTTTCTTCCAAGATTGTCCTACTCCATATTCATCCATAACCCATATGTCGAATCTGAGGTTGTTTCCTTGTCGATAACAATAAGCAATCGCGAGTAATTCTTTACATACATGTACTTCCCAGTAAATTTCATCTGCAATATGAGGTATATTAGGCGATGGAAGATTTCCAAAGGTTTCATTCTCAACATCATATGTTACAATGTATCTTTCATTGTCTCCTTGTTCTGCTGTCCAATGAAGAGTGCCATTCACAAAAACTTTGCATATCATTTCTCGAACGTAGACACGAGAAGTGACATTAATCTGTTTCCAGGAATCTGTGCTCAATGTATATACATCAGCATTGGCGAAATGCAGGTTTGATAATGTGTAATACTCTAGCCTTACCACTTTGTAGTCTTTGGTTATCGAGTCATACCCGAAACCAACGCTTACAAACTCAACTTTATCGAATTTAGCAAGCTTGCTCTGACGTTGAGGCAGAGGCAAGAATTCTCTCAACGCAGGATTGTACAGAAAATATTTGGTATTGAAAAGATTATTGCGGGTTGTGAGAAGAAGTAGGCCATTTCGACAACCTACCATCCAGAAACCTTCATCATATGGTATCCGTGGAATGTCTAAAATCTCGAATTTTTCATCGTTGGATATCGAATAAAGGAAAGTCGGGCGGTTATTGTCATGGCGACGGAGGAGGAGGAGGGATTCATCTTCAAACATGACAGATCTATCTACATGCATGGAAATGAACAATGGATCTGCGATTAAAGCATTCCAAGATTTCGAAACGGTCTTGAATTTTATCAATGGCTTGATTGGAACTCTTGATAATATGTCGATCATCACCTCGCCTGGCAACTCACAATATAATGTTGAAAACATTTCATATGACATTTTTCGTGGAGTTTGCTGTGGTTAATTGTGGAGACCTATGAAAAGAATAAAAGATATATGATTCAAATGGAAGGGGTAAATAGTTAATTATATGTTTAGAAGTAGAATAGTTTGTATATTGTCCCTTACTGATGTACATTAATTGGCATACAAGCGGGAATTGTGTAAACACAAGTAATTTCATGCCTCTAAAAAGGCACACATAAGACTCACAGCTAATGAGAATCAAAATTTTCTATCTACTTGCTTAATTGAGCTTCTACTGGGTAAGTCAAATAAGCGGATTCGTCTGCTTGGCCAACGGATAAGGAGCCTTGCTCATTTATTTCATCTGATGCCTTTACCAATCTTGCTTTCCAGTCAACGCAGACAGCCTCAGCTTGATCTGCGAGTAAGACTTTCGAAACTGAAGAACTGCATATTTCTTTGTATGCATCATAATTGCCTGCTCGAGTGCTTCCACCTTCTAAGATCTTTGAGAGAGGGTGCAGAATTGAGATAGGACCATTGGTTCTCTTTAATGTTTCTACCAACTCTAGGAATTCGTGGACCAGATCTTCTTTGCTAAACTGGATTAAAACTGCACTCTCATCAATGTGATAGACAGAGGAGACAGATGTGGGACCGAATACTTTCGATAAACATTCTCTCATCTCATTAGCCTTCAAATGACGTGGATATCCCCATAATAAGACGATGTTGGTAAACAAAACTTTCGAAGACCTGAACTGATGGCTGTTGGGACCAGATTCTTCGCTAATTTGTCCAGTCTGTAGGTTGATGATATCTCCACTTTTCCAGTTGAGATAAAGATGATTAACATACTTTTGAAGTTTCTCATTGTTCACAATTCCAACCGGTTGATGGGGAAGTGAGAACTTAACATCCAAATGGCTGCATGCTTGTGCAAAAACACACCCAGTCATAAATGCATCATAACCAGCTTCATGTTTTGCTCCAGAGTTCCAATTTGAGGACCTGCAAATTTTGCCTCAATCCTTAGAAGGTGCACTAATATCCAAACCTCAATACCCATAATCTAACAACTGGTATCAAGCAAGAAAAGTTCTAATATAATCCGGTTGCATATTAGGGAACTTCAACGAACATATGGATATCACATTATCTGGCGCCAAGCTTTAGTAAGTACAGGTTTCAAGCAAGTTCAAGTCCTCTAGAACTGTTGAAGATGAAATTTTACGAAGGTTTTGATGTTCGAGTTAGAAAATATATATCTTTGAACTATTATTGTGATGTCAGTATAAGTGTAGTTAGAAAGGAGGCAGATTGGTCATTACATCCTTTACTTAATCTTTTATATATAGGTTGTAAATCCACTATTTTAATCTCATAGAAATCACCTCCCCTGTACTCTACCTCTCTAACTTCTCTCTAGTTTCTCTTGATCTTAACTTTTTTCCCTGAACATTTACCACTCAACTATTTCGACAGTTCCCTTAGGACGGTAAAAACTAGAAACGCATAAACTGCAGTTACATAATAGATTAAGAAACAAGTGAAATAAATAGTAAGTAAAACATGTATGAAGTAGGGAACCTTTGATCATCCACTTGAACCTCCACCTTTACCCACAAATTGTCAGCCAGAGCAGAACCTATGACACCAGAAGCAATCTGAGGACAGAATAAAGAAAATGCTTTGGACAATGACGTGTTATTCTTCTTCACTATGTGCTGGAAAACTCCATTTGTATTCAATAGTACTTTTGTATCGATAATGTAGGGGAAATATTCTTGAACACATGTTGCATATTCTTCAGCAGTTATTGGAAGTGGACCTATGAACTTGTTGTATACATGAGCAATATCTGCAGACAACAAAAACAGAGATGAATATGATGATAGCTTTGAGATTTTTTAGAATTTTCTGCTAAAATTAGAATAAATTCAAGAATTAGGTACTACCAAGAAAACAATGGTGACCAACAATAAGCTTCTGCTCTGTAGAAAGGAGATCAATAACTTGTCGAAATCCAGAGGCAGCTTTGATCTTCATTGTTGCTTCATCATGCAGACAATTCACCACTTCTCTCTGCACAGAACTTAGATACAACCACATTAACAACGATGTCAGCAATTATCAATCATCACACTCATACTTTCCGTTTTTGTTCCAATAACTCTTTCCATTATTGTTACAATAATTCTTTCCATTGCGTGAAAGCTCCTAGAATCTACATGATTCTAGGACCAAGGTATTAGCTGCCGTGAGGTACATGAATATCGACATCCCCCAATGTTTCGGATTGACTCCCGCCTAAGCTGTGTGCCGGTGTATAGGAGGAGGGGGCGGCTAGTACACAGTCTCACCCTTGTGATAACAGGGAGGAGTGAAGTGCCAACAGTATCTACTAGTTCACAGAAGATAATAAGAGTAGGTAGTGCAAAAAGTCCTTTTGAGGTTTCCATTATAGTACTGACCCAAATACTTAATTTCAAATGATGCCAGAAAAGAAAGCCCATACCCCCTTAATAACAAAAATTTAGCCAACTGAAACTTTTAGATATTGAGTGGATAAAAATACCGAGTATCATAGTAGCTGCAATCATAGATAACATAAGATAAAACGAATTATTTTAAATTAAAAAAAGGATAAAATATAAGCAGTGGTAGTAGCATAGTTCATCAGTGGCATTAGCATAATTGGTCCAGTATCTTACCGTAAGCAACTCTCTATCATTGGCCGAGTCTGTGTACACTATCAGATGCTGTGAGCAACCATTTTCAGCAGGAACACAGATGTACTCAAGATCTGTTATTTTCTTAGTAACCTGCACAGTTTCATGGAGCACGTCAATTGCATCCATAGTGGCACATGTTAACATGTAGTAAAATTTCATTCTGATGAGAATTGAATCAGAAAGGTTTATGTAAATTGCACCAAGCACATTGGCTTTTATGAAAGGCTACCCACAGTGGAGTGATCTTTTCTTCATCCAAAGACTATCAGAAGAAAAATAGGGCAACAAGGAGAAAATTACCATCTTAATCAAATGTAATTGGTGAGAACTGAACCCATCAAGAACCAGTGCTGGACGTGACTTGAAGAAAGTGGTCCGGCAATTCTGATTTGAATTGTTTGAGCTGGACTGACATTCCGGTTTTATACTTCTATCCTGCAACAAGCTGTCACGCCATTTATAAACTTTATTTTTCATTCTTTCGGAAAATAAAATATCAGACATCCTCTCCATCTTTGTATCAGTTGCTTCTTTCAAGTTGTGTATCGAATTAGGTAACTCATTCTTGTATCTAGAATACAAGCGTCTTAATGCTTCCTCCTCTTGGCTTCTGGATAAATAAGATATGCCTGAGATTACCCAAGACGGTAAAATTTCAAATGAAAGTACAAAGAGCAAATCCGAGTGCAAGATAATTATTTGACTTGACAACTGAAAGTCATGTATGTGATGATGATGATCAAGTCTAAGATACTATAAAATATACATATTGATATATATAATAGCATTTAAGCAATTACAATAAGCTCTTATGTTTCCAAATCGCTGTTGTATTCCCATCACTGAGGAAGCAGGTATACGGCATTACTAATGTGATTCTTTTTGTAAGTACAGAGTTCATGTGGAACAAATAATTTTTTAGCATCTATAATGAAGCATTCCCAAAGAAGCTGAACAGGGCGATTATAGGTCACACCATATCAAATTACAGTAAGTTGCAATATAACAAGATAAAAGAACACATTGTTAGATTAACATTATGTGCAGGACTGATCCTTATAAGTTGCTGCAGTACACAATCTACAGATGAAACACCATTCGGTGCAGAACCATCACTCTTCTTCATACTAAATTTCAAGTAAACAATACTCTAAGGAGGACTCATCTTTATAACTCATTTTAATACACAATTTACATACCAACCGCCACAATTAAGTTTTTCATTTCAGTGGAAAACAATCTAATAAGCACATTGAGTTACCTTCTCGTATGCACATATTGAAATCAAACTGGTAACGAGCCAAGAAATCAATGGAACTTGTTTGACAAAGGAACTCAGGCGACTGCCCACCAGCAATTTCCTGCCTAGGAAATATGTAAAAGTTGTACCTGAAATAATGACACCAACTTTAAGTTAATCTAATTAACCTGAGAACTAAATAAACACTACCTTCCATTCGAAAAAGATTGTCCATTTCAATCAAACTGCTCAATCTTTTTGAAAAGGAGAGAATAATAATTACCACCTCCGTTTCAAAAAGACCATCCCATTTCGCAATAAAACCAAACCAACCAAGCCTTATCTCACTAAGTGTGGTCGACTATATAAATACGACCTTAAGTTGGTCCATTTCGATATCTTTAACCAAATTTTAGCAAAACTGGACAATCTTTTTGAAACAGTGAGCAATAATTAACCCCATTTGATCAATTGAGCTATACTTACGGATGAGCAATGAACGATAGCTTAACAGGGTCCCAACGAAAAGGGCACACGCCAAACTGAACAACAGCAAATTTCTCAGCAGAATCTTTGACTTTCAGGTATTGAATATCAAAGCGGTCAAAATCCAACGACTCTCTCCATGGAGCACTTGTTACACCTGTCATCTCCAAATCAATCGCCACAAAGTCCGCGGCTCTGACGTGGCCACGTAGGTCGGCCAACGCCGCCTCGAAGTTTGACTGCGTTACATTCTTGATTGCAAAAGATGAAGAAGATGAACAAAGTAATCGGGTTTGGAATACGGGTCGGGTTAGGATTTTGATCTTGTTCATTTTGGGTTCTTAGTTAGCTTAGCTCATTCTTGAGCTGCTCAATAGAAGAGTGGTGAAGCTGAAGAGTGAGGGTTTATATATAAGAATAGTTTTGGGCTTCAATTGGCCTAAAGGATGAAAAATATGATATTCTTCGCGCTATGGATTTTTTTTTTCCCTTTCTGATGTGTCGATTCAAAATAAGAAAACCGTTCAGACAAAATAAACTCTGAAACCATATAAATTTCCAAAAAAGAATTGTTCTTTAATCATCATTACTTATGCCCTCAACCCTTAAACCCCCCCTCCCTCCCTCCCTCCCTCCCTCTCTTGTTGTGCTCTTTCAATAGACTATACTAGTGTTCTTCAGAATGCTGATTTATGCAGAGACGAATTGGGGGACACGCATTGCTCTGCCCATTGCGTTGGATTCGACGGCGAAGGAGGTTAAAGGTGAGGGTTTTTTTTCAGGGTTTTAGATTGGTTTTTATTTTCATTCAAGTTTTTGCATTTCTGGGTTATAATGCTTTCTTTCTCTTTTGTATATATCATTGTCTGGATATGGTACTTACTTAATAGCTAGATATGCTTGAGGATAGTTAATGGTAAACATTGCTAATTTGTTGGATTTGGGTTGATTCAGAAAGTTAATTGGATAAGAATTGTTTAAGGTGCCAATTAAGCATCAAAAGTTTTGATCTTTGATATTTTTCTTGTGGAATTTGGTTAGGCTTGGAGTACTACTGAAATTGATATGAGGTTTAAAGTTCCAAGGTGAAAACAAATGACCTCGTAGGTGAATATTTTAAGGGAGTCTTAGAAGAGAAGGAGATACTACTAGTTTGCTGACATGATTTGGTGCTATATATTAGTTTGATAGTTCATAGTAGAATTTTGTTAATTATAGTCTATAGAAGGTACTTTTCTTTGTTGATTACGTCTTTGTTCAGTCTCGTGGACGTATTTGGAATAGAATAATCAGAAGTTGCAACGAAGGTGTCTTACCAGTTTCATTTCGTTGTGTTTTCACTTTTTATTCTGTGGGAAAGTTTAAGAGTGTATTTTGTGATTAGAAAAGCTCTCACATTTTATGCACCTTTTGTTAGCTTGACCGCTTTCTGGAATATTCCCAGCGCAATAGTAAAACTGTTGTAAAATTTGTATACTGAAATGATTAAGGAAATATTTTTTGTGACTATAAAAAGAGGAAATATTTTTTGTGACTGAAGTGGCTAAACACTACAGCCATCGATCGTGTGGTATGTGAACTGTTGAATTAATTAAGTAGTACTGAGTGTCCTCATTTTTCTTATAGGTGAATTGGAGCGGGCGCATGTAAACTGTTTCCCTGAACTTGGAGATATAAGGGTAAAGGCTTTGATGGTATGTTCTAGGTTTACAATATTTGTGCCATAGTTTAGGGTCGTGTTCTTGCAGCTCTGGTCGTACTCAAATCAGGTTATACTGTTTTCAGGTAAAACAGAAATCATGCTTTTATCACTTGGCTGAATCTTTGCCTCTGGGGTATGTTTCAAATGGTTCGACAGACACCTTATTTGTTCATGTAGAACCACATTTCTCTGTAGTAAATGATCAGTTGATTTCAACTGATGTAGATGCCCCTTTCTCTGTGGTTAACGATCAGTTGATTTCAACCAAATCTGTTACCGCAAAATCTTTGAAAAGAGATGCTGAGCGCAAGGGTGATACTAATTTCACTCAGCTTGGGAACCTTAGTTCATGTATAAATGGTAGAAAAATCGGAAGTATTAAAAGGGTGAGAAGAAGGAAGAAACTAGGAGGTCCCACATTTACATTTCGTGGAATATGGAAAGTTGTCAATTATCCGAAGAGGAAAACAAAGAGAAACCGACACCAAGATTATAAATCTATGGATTGCCTTAATCATAGATTTCCTCAAGAGGAGCATGCAAGTAAAAAGAGTTTTGAAGTCTTTTATGGTAACAGTGATGATAAGTTGAACAAGGGGCTTCTCTCAAGACCGGTCCTAGAGAGTCCGAGTGGGACTATATTAGAATCTGTATCTATTTCAGGGATTATGAGAAAGTACTTCTCAATTCATGATGAGGTGACATCTAGACCTAGTTATCAAAATGTATCCCCAACAACCAGTAGCCACAAAGATCAACGCAAAGAAAGAATTGACAGCCGCCCCCTAAGCAGGCATCGGCGTATGCCAGTGTTGCCTAGAGTCAACTCAACTCCCAAGAGGTTACAATTTTCATCACCACATGAACAATATCCTGGATCTTCGATTTCCCAGCACAAGAAACCCAATGTTGGAAACCGTCTGCTAATGGCTTCAAGTACACTTGGTCTTTCTGCTTGCAAGCAACCCTCATCTCTTTTATTCAAAAAATTTAGAGAGGCACCAACGAAAAATGAATCTGATACTTATATTCGAAGTTTAGTCTTCGACATCAGTGATACAGATAACTGATTGCAATTTTCTCTGGTTTTGTATATACTAGTTTAGTGTCCTGATCTATTTGTGAAGATGGTGAATATAATGCTTTCTTTTGGAATGTGTACATGCTTTGTCTTAGGGTATATTCCAAACTTTGGCCTCCGTAATAACGATGTTAACTCGGCCTGAAAACTTCAATTCAGCTTTAAAACCTTAACAAGTCGCGTCATCGGAAACTTCCATCGGCGACCCTTGAACATATAAAGGAAAAAATAGTTGACGGTCGCAAGTTAGTAAGTTCCACGGGCACAACCAAGTTGCAAATTTGTTCAAATTAAGGCCCCTTTCAATTAAAGTGAAACTATGACTTTGCATAGTTGCATTCAACTATCTACTTGATCAACCATTTAATATTGTGATGTACTCCTTCCAATCTCATAAAAATTATTCATTCCATTTGACAAGAATCACAACTTCAAAAGTCATACCTAGCCAACCAAATGGTCAAAAAGTTCCCATAATAATTATTATCATAAGATAATACTGTAGTAGCTAGCAACCCATGACACAAAAAGTATAGACAAAAGCATAGAAGATTCCCTATTTTAGCGATAATCATTTTCCTTCTTTAACAAAGACCTTACTAATAATTACTTCGGCTACATCAATCGTGAAAATGACACATAAATATCATATTATTTCCATTTCAAGGTATAGGATGTTTTTGTTGTTGCGTGTCCAACTTTAACAGTCAATTACTTATAATTTCTTTAGTTCAAATAATATATAAATAATATTGATAAATGTATATTGAAGAGTATTTTCATAAAAGTAATTTTTTATGGAGTAATTTTTAATGTTATAATATATTAGTTATTGTTAATCAAAATTAGATAAGGAAAAACAAAAACTTCTCGTATTTTGAAGTAGAGGGAGTATTATATTAAAATATTAACGAAAATTGGTGTAGTTATAATCCGATCAAATCAAGTCTGATGGCGTTAACAAGATCGAGTTAATCAGAACACATTAAGTTACAAACTCATTATTTGATTTGTGGAATTCCAACCAATAAAAAAGATGTAGTTTTACTATAAATAATGGTCCAAATAATATACCTTTATCTTTGATTTGTATATTTCAACTATCTCTCTTTATTTCTCTCTCCTACTTCCAGGGTCATTCAACACTGTAATAATATCTCTTAATCTCTCCTACTCATGGCGGTATGAATTCTAATCTTTGTTCTTCTTGAATTGTTTCAAAGATTTATATATATAAAGATTCAATCTTTTTGTTAATTGTTTATGTTGGTTGATCATACTTTATGTTAATTTGCTTCATTTTTGCTTATTTTCTGGATCAAATTATGCAACATAAAGTTGTATACTATATGTGATGATGTTAATTGATTGTTGATCAATTCAGTAAAGGGTGTTATATGTTTAGGATATTTGGGATTAATTTGGATTCTCCTGTATTGAGATATTTTGCAATATTATTATGATCAGATGATTTTGGAGATTCTTTGTATAATTGTATTATTCTTCTTTCTTTGTTTGGATGTGAAAGACTTGCTCATTTTGCCTTCTTTGATGCAAAAGATGAAATCTTTTTATTTTTATTGCTGAAGATGAAATAGGCATGTTGTAATGGAACAGGAAAAAGGGAATGGAAATTAAAAACGTAATCTTTGAGTTGAATTAATTGAATTTTAGCAGAATAAGTCTTAATGTTTCTATATACTGCGTAGAAGCTTATGACGACTTTCTTACTAATGGCGTTTGATAGTACGAGCTCTGTTTATGGGCTAAGAGATGGCGAATTATGTAAATTTATGTCAAGTGATTGAGTGCCCTATATTTTAATTTTTTTTTTTTCTTGTTGTAACATATGCCATTGATATGATACACTGTTTACATTCAAAATGATGTATTAGTGGATAATGCGGATGTCTATTCAGGTTGTTAAGGCGTATACCGTCATATGTTATATGTAGGTGCCAATCAGAAAAGGGTGGCTGTGAGGTATAAGAGGTAGAGTGTCTTTGGTTGATTTTTAGTATCTATAATTCTGTATCATCCCCATCAATTGCCCTGAAATGATTTCTAATGTTGGCAACACTTAGGAGATAGTGTTTCATCTAAGGATTCTTCCTGATCCTTCGATCAATAGAAACTTAGGCATGTTGCTATATTACTATGGTCGTGGTGGAGATGGGTCTTGACTGGATGCCTGGATTTAAATCTAATTAATGAGAACATGACTCAATGTAGAACTTTAACATGCTACTTGTTCTTCTGTACTGAACTAGTATCAAATGCATCTGATGATAATTTTCTAAGTTATTCTTATGGGAATCTTCTTGCTTTACATCTTTGACAGGAAAAGGGTCGACCTTTGCCCAAGTTCGGTGAGTGGGATGTGAATGACCCAGCTTCGGCAGAGGGTTTCACTGTGATTTTCAATAAAGCTAGAAATGAGAAAAAGACGGGTGGCAAGCCTGAGTCGCCACCTAAGGCTAATGCTAACACTAAGCAAGGGGCTCCACAAGTGAAACAACAGAGTGTAAGTCATATCATTGCTTCACAGTCATCTTTGATTGCATGTCTGTCACTCTTAGCTTTTGCCCCTTGTTGCCCATCCCTATCATGTTTTGAAATATGCATACCCATCCGCTAATGATTTTAGTGTGACCTCTATTAGAAACTTGAACCAACTAATCTGGGCATATGACAGTGTAACCAATTGAAACAAATTTCTTTGTTGATTTTATAGAATTATGGTACAGGACATGGCAGAGTTCTCGATTGCCTCAGTTCTTAGTGTCGATGATAACTATATCTGTAGTTACAAACATAGTGAAATCCGATGATATTTCATTAGATAATAATTGTACAAGAAAGAAAGACGTAAAGTAGGTTAGAGAAAAAAAAAAGAAAGGAAATGGGGGTGTGGTCAAAAATCCAAGTTTGGATTCGCTATGGATAAACATTTGCACTTTTATGATATTTGCTATTGAAACATGATATCTACTCTATTTAGTATTTACATACCGACTTGTTCGCTCACTAATGTCCTCTTGTCCTGCAGAAAAAATGGCTTTGCTGCATGAATCCAAATGCAGCAGATTGACATTGATGTGCAGCAGCTGTCCAAAGACTCGTCAATGTTGCTGATAGCAAAATTGTTTGCTTACGCAGAGCTCTATTATATGCTTGCAGTATTCATTTGGTGTAATATAAATTCTGTGGAAGGAACTAAAATATTTTCATTGTAAATTTTTCATCTGTTTGGTAAACATTTTTAGGCGAGCTTTTCGTTGATTGTTGTTTCGCTGTGTACAGGAATGTTCCTTACATTGTTTTAGGTAAGTAGCATGCCAATTTATGCATAGGTGAGAAAGTACCAAAACTGTTCAAAACTTTTGTTTTCCCGACTTGTTTGATTATTGAGCAACAAGCTTCTAAACAACCGCAAGTATCAAGAAATGACATTAACTAACTAGAATCTGGGCATTCCAAGCTTTTGTTCAAACAAGCGACGGAGGAGAAACACTTGCAGAACACTAGCACCTACGAGAGCTGCAGATTCGAAAAATGCTTTGTGGATTGCTCGTTTGCTCATTCCTTCATTGACTGCATAATAAATCTTGACTAAATCAGAATCGGCTGTTCGAAAAACAAATGTATATATGCTAAGCATTGAAAAAACCACGTTAATTTCCAAATTGACGTGAATCTATGCACAAAATCAGATACTGCACGATTTTGCATAATTCAACCAAGTTTTGGTAAGTTTGAAGCTGCAACACTCTAGCTGTAAAAACTCAGAAGTCGGATCCCTTTTCCAAATTAGAAACGAAGCTTTACTTCTGTAAAATCTTGTTTTAAGCCGTTTGAACGGAAAGAAAACTCTGGTTGATATCAAAAATATGTTTGCATCAAAGGGAATGCATTTTCAGCAACAGATAACTCAATTTGTTCTATCTGTGAGCATTCATTGGATATCAATGACCCTAGTAGTACTTCATGTGTTCTCAAGAAAAAGGATTGTATAAGCTGGGCATTGGTGTACCTATTGATTGTCGTTCTGTCTCGGCTTCAAGAAAGTGCTGCTCAAATCTGATATTGTCTAAAGCTTCCTCTAACTTCCCAATATGCTCGTACAAAGGTTTAAAATGTGCTGAAAACGCGAAATAAATCACTCAAATTTCCTGTTTTCTTCAGGAGAACATGACAAGAAGAAGATGGTAAAAAAGGAAGACTTAGCTCACCATCTTTTGCATGCTCCTCATGATACGTGAAGTGGCCAGCATGAACATCAAAGTCTATTGTTTCATGATACGGTGACTTGTTAGCAAAACAAAAACGGTAAATTCCCTCGTGATGAGCCACAAATTCAGACTTTTCACTAATCTTATCATGATAATCATGAATCTGTTCACCACTAGGTCCCTTCACCTGGTGTGACCAACATAGTTCTAAATGAATCAGAAGTTCAAGCAAAACAGATAAAGTTCCCGGAAAGAATTGACAAAAACAACATGCCCCAATGTCTTTGAAGAGGCGAGACTCTCGCCTAGGCATGCCTTTGAGCATGTTGTTGTTAATATTATAAATTCATCATAGCTAAAAGTTTATGACCATAAAGGATAAAACTTCACTATGGCAACAAACAAAGCAAGCTCTAAGACCAAATTGACGCCAACCAAAACCCCAACCGGGAATGACATTAAGAATCTCCAGCTAAAACATGCTATACTTGTGATGGCAGTTACCATAGTAATCAAAAGCCGCATATATATGCCTCTTATTCTCGTTCTAATTTATTTAACACCATATCGACATCATGGTAGTTATTACGAAGTACTTAACTAATGTAACCACCCTATGCAATACAGTTTTGTAAGGAAAGAGACACGATGGAGCACATAGAGAAGCGAGATAGAGGATCAACACCTATCAAAGGGAGGTCAAAACACCATCATTACTACCGATAAAAATGACCAAGTACCACCATTGCTATCACACCCCCTACCCGGCTTAGCAGGAACCACTTCAAAGTCATTGCGGCATGTTAATGCTAATGTTATCATATCAATAGTCTAACTTTCCCAACAATTGATTACAAGAAAAAAACACAACTCAGTGTCAACAACTAATAACCATATTAGGCCAACAAACATTAAAAACAAAATCAAATTAGCATAATTTGGAAAATTTGGACATATAAAACAAAAAAGATTAGAACTTTACCGAAAAATCAACACCAACTTCATTGAAATGCCAAGAACCATCAGCCTTAATAACCACAAAAGAGTAATGAACAATGTCTCCATATGTAGCCTTGTGTGAGTAGCAATCTTCTCTATCTATCACAAATCTGATCCCAAAAGCCCCTCTTATTATACACCCCCATACAATCAGCACAACCCAATTTCTCATTATCTGTTTACATCATAAAAAGGGAACAATTAATAACAACATTCAAGAAAAGTCTGATAAAAATACCATTCTTATTGTTTAACCTTTTTTATAGAGATTCTGAAGTATTACAGTAACAGCTGAGGATGTTTATGAAATCCGAGGTAAGCTTGTCGTGTTGGGCACTTGCTAGATTTGGATTACGTGGAAATACAAACTAATGTTTTGTTGATATGGCTGCATGTTATTGGACACTCTTTTTGGGACATAATTTTCTTTTCCTGTTTCCTTTTTGCAATTTCTAGCTTGCAAATTATTTAGAGGTAAACATCCTTACATTTTAGCTGTACCATTAGGCATTAATACTTACGGATAACAAGTTGTATGATTCAATGATATATGATCTTCTTACTTGTTAGTTCAAAAGAGTGTATTTTTGCAAATATATGATGTTATAGTAGAAATTTTTTTGTTAATGTTTTATTGTTGTAGTGAAGTTTAATCTCCTTTCACTTGTGTTAGGATGACGAGTCCTTTAGTGATACGGGTTGTAGACCAAAGTATGTATTCTAGTATCGCTCATGCAACGGAGATACCAACAAAACACGAAACCAGAAACAGCATCTATAATATTTCAACAAAGTATTGTTTCCATGTCGATTCGAACCCGTAATGTAGCTAGCTCAATCACCATGTCACTTACACTATGTTCATGGGGCGTTTTATTCTTTCTCTCGACTCTTGAGCCACAAAAGAATTGCAATGCTTTTAGCCTGAACTCTGAAGAATACTCCTAAAACATCCTCTTGGTTAAGAACAATGAATCTGTTTATGATAGTGATTAAGGAATTTTACTGTTGTATCAAAGGCGGGGATAGCTCAGTTGGGAGAGCGTCAGACTGAAGATCTGAAGGTCGCGTGTTCGATCCACGCTCACCGCATTTGCATTATTTGTTTTATGTTAAGACAACTTAGATCTCTTCTTTTGCCACCTGATGAATAATGGATGCTTTGGAGGAAATTTTAATCATATTTTATGTCTGCATTTTGCTTCTCCTTCTATTAACTCCAATCCTCTCATTTCCGTCTTTCAGTTTTAGGCACTCACTTCTACGATCTAACCGAGCCCCTCCCCTCGCTATTATGGTAAGACTTTGACGTTGTTGGTCAAGAAGAATGCGCACAATTAGTATGTGGAACGAAGATAAACACAATAAGATGATGATGGATCAATACAATTTAAAGTGACTTTTCTCTGTTCGGACAAGTAAACTCATTGAATACAAAATTAGGACATCCATCAAGTGACTGAAAGATAAATAGTCAAAACTAAGTTACTACAAAATTATGGATACAGATTTGCATCACCAGACATTGTATGACAAGATCCATTCACTATTCTTCTTGTCTTACATAATTCATTGTAAGGGAAGTAAGTTGGTCATATCCAGAAAATCTTGATCTGTTTTCTTTCTAAAAGAACAATAGGACTCTGGATTGTGCATCCATCCTCTAATCCCCCACCTCTTGAGCATCCAACCTCTAGCTTGCCAACGTCTTCACCATCGTGGCTTTTCTCTTCGCAGACCTTAATGCTTGTCTTTTCGCTTCTCTGGAAAAAGCAAAGCATGTAATGAGAGCTCGTACATGATGAGATCAAAGATGACGAATCAGTGATAAGGGAAGAAAATATATGCTCAACACAATAAGCTAAGCTAATACACCATAAAACTACAGATGTCCATTTCGAGCTAGTGCATTTAATATGCAGCGAGTTAACATTTTTTCATAGATTAGAACTCCTACCTTATTTTTGCAATTTCTTCCCTTGGAGGAGGTTTCTCTCTCTTCCTTCTCTTTGGGACAGATTGTTTATCCTCCTCAGAAGGGGTCGTCTCCTTCCTCTTATTATTACCAAGTGACTTCTCCTTTTGCCCATCCTTAGCTGTTCCATTCAAATTCACATTCTTTTTCACCTGACTGTTATCTGCAAGCTGATCTTCATTCTCATCCTCCTCTAGGTCACTTGACATATTATCCTCAAGAGTTGGGCCATCCTCTGCTGATTCAGAAGATTTTGGAGTGGGTTTTGAGTTGCTCATTTTCTTCAACTGTAAAAAAAGACAGAATACGAGTCAAAACTGCACTATAAAAGGCCAGGCCAAATATTATTGTCAAACAAACCACTATTATGCCTTTTGCTAGACTTCGGATCATAATGAAAAGATGGCTCGCATTATTTTTCAAATGACACTTCTTCTCCTAATTCAAAGTTACAAATGACATCTTAAGTAACATATTGTTGCAAGAAGACAGCCTTTAAAACATTTAAGAGGCTGAATATCTCTGACCAGAGTCACCAGACAATTGGCAATAACATAGGAATGATTAAAATCCAACCGCAATTGGGTTGGCGTGGTCCAGTCATGAGATGTACCTTCGCCACAAAGAACCCATCCATGTTATTTACATGAGGATAGAAACGCCTCGTCTTCTCCAAAGAAGTGTGAAAGCGATGTCCCCTAAAGCGAACAAACCTGGATCAGAAAAAATAGATAGTAAGACAAACATGATAGTAACCAACCAGTTGACCATATGATATATAGTATTAATAGTACCCTGGACGGCCAAATTCAAGTCCACATGGCACTAGTTTCACATTTCTTTTCTTGAGTGCGTAATCAATAACTGCTTCATTCTGCCAAGTATCTCACTTTAGAAAGATAAAAGAAGAAAGAATGTAACCCTTAAAAGATTGAATAAATCACGTACCTCAGCCACCATGATCGAGCATGTTGAGTAAACTATATAACCACCAGATTTTGAATTAGCATCGACCATGTCTATAGCTGCAAGAATCAATTGCTGCAAAGTGGAACATGTGATGCCAGTTACGCACATATATGCAAATCGACCCTAAAGTCCCACATCTGAAAGAGACTTCTATCACAATAATAGTTTCACACATACAGTTTCAATGATGTGTGTTCATATATCTTTAATTGGGGCATGTTGTGTTATTTATTGTAGTAAAGCTACACCCCCTACACTATTGCGTCTATCTATATAAGCCATGCAAGTCATGCTTAAATTACGGTCGGTCATTATTTCCAGAATTAAAATACACCATTTAATATGTTCAGTATCTCTCTGCAGCTATGCTCTTATGCTAATTCTGTACGCATAAGTTCTATCAATATTATGCATTTCATTTACTTGGATACAAAAAGGGTGGAATACCTTCTGTAAATGTGTACAGTTCTGTATGTCAAGTGCATTCTTTGAAGTTTTTACAGACTCATCCTTGGATATAACCTGCAATACATGCAGCAGATCTATTGCGTCAGATATATATATATTTGAGGCAACATAGGACATCAAGATCACATACCCCCGTGCCGCTGCAAGGAGCATCTAATAGAACTCTATCTGCTGTATTCTGACCCAAAACTTTCGGCAACTGAATTGATTTTCAAAATAACAAACAGATTAGGTACAGTATTGACTTGTACAGGTTGAAGTAGTCACATCAAAAGGAAAACAATGACTATTAAAAATCATGAAAAGACTTGACAAACCGAAGGGAGTATTCTCAAACTATGTAGTATTAGGAAACCATACGATAATGCTAACAAGTATAAGATATGCCATAGATCACACACACCATGTGAAACAAAAAAAATATTCTAACCTCTCTTCCATCGTAATTACAAACTATGGTGTTTGTTACTCCCAAACGATGTAAGTTAGCCGTCAGCGACTTTAACCTTGCCTCCTTTATTTCATTTGCATAAATAATGCCTATTTTAGAAAATAAAAAGAAATAATTAGTAGATGGTGTGCAGAAGACAACAACCTTAATGTACAGTGTACACCAATAAGTGGATTAGTAAACAGGTATGCACGAGAATAAAAAAGTCGATAAAATGAGAGAGAACTATTGTTGTCGATTAAAGAATAGTATTACGGTGTAAATCACTGAGTAAAAAGAATACATTACAAAAATATAGCAATATGAAAGGACTCATTGTTGTCGACTAAAGAATAGTATTACGGCGTAAATCACTGATTCAGATGAGAACTGCATAAGTAAGATAAAAGATAAGAGCACCTATAATTCTATCACGTTAAGACTGACTTCCAAACATGTTGTGCCGCAGATTTTGGTTTTAAAGGTTATAAAAGATAGAGATCAAGACTAATACACACCACTGTTTTTCATTAATCCGGCGATGTATGTTGTTTTACCACCAGGAGCAGCCCTACAATGTTCACAAATACCATTAAAACTAAGAGCCTCAACAAAATTTTAGTTCAATACTAAAGCAATGCTTATATGAGATTCGTGGAGTATCAAATACAAATGTTTTTCAAGGGGGTAATAAGAACTTACGCCATATCAACAACCCGTTCCTTCTCCTGAGGAGCTAAGGCCATAACAGGTAAGAAAGAGCTTGCGCTTTGCAGCTGTTATGAAACTGAAGTTAATAACACTTATGCAGTTATGTGGACATTGTTCAAATTATAATATATAAGAAGATACCATGTAATGGCCAGCCATATATTCGGGAGTGGCTCCAATAGGTACTTGTGAATCGTAAACGACCAATCCAACCTACAAATAAAATTTTCATAATAATCTAAAACTGCAAAAGAGAAAATTGCAATTCTAATGTAATTAGTTCATCAGATCAAATCTTACTTTTGACCACTTGCTCAATGGATCCAGATTAACACCTCTATTTAGTAACACACCAGCCAAATCTCTCCTGCGAGTCTATTTGAAGACATTCATATAACAACTTGGCATCAACAAAGGTTATTCAAATTGTAAAACATAAAGTAAAGAAAAGAAGGAGGGGGGAAACCTTACCTTCAGAGTATTTGTACGTAAACAAATTGGCCGAGGTTTTTCAAATGCTTCAATTAGTTCCATAAGCTCAACTACAGGAAACATCTGCATCACAATTGAGAAAAAAGTGGATCAGACCCACGTGCAACTTCAGGGTAAAGTGGGAGTTAAATTACTGAAGTAACATATCACACCTCCACCAAAGCTTCAATTAGAAATTCATTGTATCCGTAGCAAGAGCACAAGTCCCTCCTAAGTTGATCGACATAAGCCTTCCGAGTCACATCCTTTTGCCTCAACGCGTTAAAATTTGAAAGCACTCGAATAACTGCATTGTTCATTACACCAGGACAGAAAGAAACAATGCATAAATGACAGTAATATATGAGAGTCCTAACTCCTAAGGTAATTAGCCATGATAAGAATAAAAGTTATATTGAGTCAAACAGCAGCAAACTCACTCTCTTTTATTCTCCTCTGGAGAAGTGAAAGATCAGGTGGTCTATGTGCTTCTTCTTCAAGCTCCTATGAGTTATAAATACATAATCATTAAATTCAACAAGTAAGAATGTCCACAACTAAGCAAATAATAAGTCTATGTGCTTCTTCTTCAAGCTCCTATGAGTTATAAATACATAATCATTAAATTCAACAAGTAAGAATGTCCGCAACTAAGCAAATAATAAGGCGAAACTTTAAGAAAGACCTCTTCTGTCGGCAACCTAAGCTCATCGGCTTGGTCTTTAAAGTTCGAGATAAGGTCAGCCTTAGCTATATCCTCATCCTCTAACATTTTAGCATCAATAGCTCTGGAACTCTTCTCAATATCACCCTCGTCTGAGTCTGACCCCGAATCAGAATCATCACCTGACTCTTCATCTGCAAGTTCACAAGTGACATAGTAAACAAACACTATAACCATTCGGATGCAACTCCTAAACAATTATATCCAGAAATACCAAATTCATAACACGCGGTTTCTAAGAAAGACAATACCTTCATCATCACTACCCTGGAGAATATCATCTGCATACCGGTCATCCCCGCTGACTTCCTCTTCCTCATCCTCTTCTTCATCAAATTGTCCGCTAACTTCTTCATCAGAATCAGATACTAATTGAGGCTTCTCTGCATCAGACATCTCGATTTCATCACTTACTCCATCGGAATCACTAAAAAGATCTTCACTTTCGGGTAGAACTTTAGTAGGTGGTTTCTTCTGCTTCTTTCCAGGTGGTGGTTTTTGAAACTTACTCCTCTTTCTCTGATTAACCTTGGGCGCACCCATATTATCTACTGCATCATATTAAACCATACCAACTAATATAACCAAAAAACTAACAACCTCAGCATTATAGCCTAGCTAAATTAACAAACTTTTTATCTTAATATTAAAGCATATTAAAGTAACACACTGAATTACGAAAAAAACTAACACTAAAAATAAAAATAATGGTCCTTGCTGAATCCAGGTGAATTTGGAATATTAAGTTAGAGTTCAACTTCGCGTATAATCAGAAACGTACCTGGAACGAAAGGGTGGAACGCTTGACTGGTGGTGGGTGGGTGGGGGGGGGGGCGTGGAGGCCTGGAGGGTGGTGCGTTCAAAACTGCGAAGGGAGAAAATGGAGGAATAGGTTTCCAAGCTCCAGTATATATATTTATGTAAATAATTTTTGTCTTATTTTCTTATTGTCCGCTAATCCATATTTTGGTTTAAGTTTTAAACTAGTTATTTGAGTTAATTGAATAATCTAGTGGAAAATTTATAGTGTAAAAGTGATGTCAAAATCATAAAGAGATGGAGTGACAGTATCAAGAATTGGAGTGGAAAAATCATTAATATTAATTTATTATGCAAAAATATCATTGATGCATAATAATAATCGATATTGAATCTCATAAACTATAAAGCACTTTGAAGAACGTTGTAAATAAAGTATTTTAACTAAGGATAAATATTAGGTTGATTGAATAAGGTAATTTTTTCTTAGTTGTAGGTATTGAAATGTTAATTAGTAGATAGTTATTTTTTATATAATTATAAAAAATGAGAGATTGTCATGTGGCTTTTTAAGTTTTAAAAACACTGTTTGGGTGTGTATATAATAGATCCCGTATTATATATAGTAGAGAAGTATAGATTATCCCGAGAAACTAAGGTCATAATTTAGATTGATATTTCGTTTTAACAGTGTATTTGGTATCTCACTAACAAAACAAATATCCCTAAAAAAATATTTATTACTCGTTGATGATAGTTTCTTTTTTTATTAAATTTAATACAAAAAATATTTGAAAAAATAAGAACATTATAACAAAATTTTGCTTTTAATCGAATAAATCATCAATCTAAACAAATTAAAAATTACTTTAAGCCCTCTTACCTCTAGATAAATAATTAATAACACCACGCCCGCATTACAAACACAAATCCCAAATTTTTAACACAATGACTGAAAAAATAAAAAGAAAATTGTATCATGAAACTCTAAATTTCTTAATTTTACCCGAAAATAACTTTAATTAAATCTGTAGTCCATGCACAACATGTCTACAGTCTACCTCATGAGTTTGCTGTTTGTACATCTTCCCATTGGAGATCGTAAAAAAAATGATAAAGTATTTGCAAATTTCTTTTGGAATGATAACGAAAATGTTAAAATTTACTGGGTTAATTTGGAGTTTTTACACTTTGAGACCTATCATGGAGGATTAGGCTCTATTTTCCTAATAGATAGATAAAATATTCAGTTACATCAAAGAGAAATCGTTAGAGTCTAAGTGGCAATAACATAAATTCAAATTACAATTGCAATTAACTAAATTAAAAGAGTAAATAACAACATTCTTGAGATTGAGAAAACATCCAATATCTATAGGGACCCATTTCACATTGCAGCATTTTCTTCCGTTATCCATGGCAAAAAACTTCCAGTCTTTCGCCTGCTAAAAAAAGAAAGAGTTAGGGTTTCTACTGAGAAGGAAACATGTAAAAATTGCAATTCCATATTCTTCAAGTGAGAATAGTGTGTGATTATTTTCAATGGTATGAGTATTGGGGGAAAGTGATGCAAGACTGCCACCATCATTGATAATTCTTTCGCCATTGATGAAAATATTAATGGCCTAAGCTGGAGGAGAGTGGCTCGTGCCTATGTAGATTTTGGTACCACGTTTATTACATGAGCTGTTAATGTAAAAGTTTGATAATATCTTAGATTGGTAAAAAACATGGAGGCTCTAAGTACAACGAAATTTTAGGGACTGAGTGAGTACTTGGCGAAAAATATAACATTTCCAACCAATTTACTTTTAGAATGAAAAAAAAAGAGAATACCTCTTGCCAACACTTTACTAATGATTCTTAATCAACCTATACTTTGTTTG
Source organism: Echium plantagineum (assembly GCA_003412495.2). Taxonomy (NCBI): domain Eukaryota; kingdom Viridiplantae; phylum Streptophyta; class Magnoliopsida; order Boraginales; family Boraginaceae; genus Echium; species Echium plantagineum. The sequence continues at coordinate 21,524,175 of CM016564.1, forward strand.
CTAGATAGACAACTAACAAGAAGCAGAGGGGTAACAAAAGAACACACTCTAGAAAATATATGCCATTAAACAAATAAGTCTTAGATGTCATTCATTATATTTTTCTCTGATACAAAAGAGAATAATACCTCTTGCATATCATTGAGATGAGTTTAGAAGCATCTCGGAGGGTGGTGTAACACGTAGGACTTCTACATCTTTCTCTATTACAACAACAAATAATTTGCAAGACGAAAATCCATGGTTACATATGCTTAAATGAAACAAGATCGATCCAATTCTTCTACAAAGCACTAAAATTCTGCAACACCAGCTAAATATTCCAGAGATAATAACATTGTACATCAAACAAGAACTAGTTTATAGTCATCAGGTTGAACTAAATCCTGACATACAAAGGATCTATACCGACACTAGTGAGAAGGATGTGCATGACACCAGCGACAAGGCCAGAGGAGACCAACGACACCTCAATAATCAGGGATCAACGAGAACCGGTAGCCCTGAGCACCCCTCCAGGCGTAATACGCAATCCGAGTCTCATAGAAACCTGAGGTGGAAAGTAACATCAGGATCTTGCAAAGTTCAAATAATTGGCGAGTAAGATGAAAATGATAATAACAACCAAGTCATGCAACATACTTTTCACCTTATTATCTTCACATTGAGCAATATAGTGAGATAACTTTTGCATATGGTGCTACTCTAACTATGTAACTGACAAGATGCCCAAAGCAGCCACAAAACGTAAGGTGTGCAATTTAGTGATCCAGATGTCACATAACATGTACTACCCTGAAGTGGAGAATAAAATTGACCACTTTTTTCCGGGTTATAAGTCTAGCGAAATAACAGGGTAGAGAGTTCGAATGGTTACTATTCAGGGTGTTTCCCCTTATAAGTTGCAATCAGAAAACAAGCTCAGATGAACACTAATAATCTACTGTATCGATGATGTAATCATGGATATACAAGAAATTCAGCAAAACTTCTGCAACTTTGCCAGGAATAGCACATTACTTAATTAGTTAAAGGCCATATATCAAACTGATAAACCACACAATATAAAAATGAAACTTCTCTAATCTAACCTGGAAGAATGCAAATTATTCCAATAAACAGAAGACCATATGCTTGTTCACGTTCTCCTCCCATGTGCCCAGTGAAGATGAAATACGACAATAATAGAACAAGACACCCCAAGGCAAGCAGGAAAAGAGCTAGACATATTGATTTCCAAGGGACTTTATCCAATGCTCTCGGAGAATAATCAAACCTCGGGTCAGGTCTCCTTCTGCCATCACCATAATAATCATCATCGTCATCGACAGCAAGACGGTTGTATTGGAAATTCCGCCTTGATGCCATATCACATAAATCTTTATTGTTCTTTCACAAGCTTCAGACCAACAGAAGCTGCAAAAGGAATTACCAAGCTTTGTGAGGAATATCTATGCTATAACAAAGAAAGTAGGCGAGCACCATATTAGCCGTTAATTAAACCTTCATTAATGATATAAGTTGTTAAGTCGCGTTACTGGTAGGGAAACACGATGCGGGAACAAAAATTATAACTGCACTATAAATAGGTATGACAGTTTATAGACCACCGATTATGCTAATAGCTAAAACGCGTAATTCATTCAAACTTCGATCCTCTAGATACAACACTCCATCTTAATGAGATTGTCTAGTTTTGAGCTCCCCCAATCTCAACAAGATTGTCTAGTTCTGAAATAGAAGGTTGAACACAATTACACAAATACTTCAGTATATGTTCTATAATACTACCTCTATACTCTACCCCTCCTAAACGATTGTCCATTTTGTAATTTTGATTTTCATGACTCTTAAAAACTTTGATCCCAACTATTTTTCGATATTTAACATAATATTATGTGATAAATATATTAAAATATTGTATTTTCACCTGAATTTTATTATAAACACTACAGCTTTGATTAAAATAAAATTTGTGTGAGTTAATCAATACATCAATTTTTACTTTTATCGTCTTTTAACAATCCAAAATCGATCTGGACAATCTTTAGGGATGGAATGAGTATCGGTGAAAAATATCAAAAACATAATATTTCAAACCTAATTTATTAGCAAGATTCAAAACGAAATTAAAGTCTGTTAATTGAGAATTGTGCAACGTAATCAATTAAGAAGTTAATTGTTCTCAACATATTAATAAAACTAAAAAAATTTACAGCAAATGAGAGAGGTTAGTAGTTTAATACCTGAACAAAAATGGAATATATGAGGCTGCAATTCAATCTGAGACCTGATTTGTGTACGTACTAATTTAGCAACCAAGTCAACTTTGTATACTTTTCATATTTCAGGGGTGGAAATTCAAATTAAGTCATAATTTTCGTATTCTTTAGTTGAAGCCTAATACTTTCCCATTAATGGGCATTTGAGCAAGCTTCCAATCAGTGGCGGAGCCTTTCAGTTCGTGCGTGTTCAGTCGAATATGCACATTTTATTGAATTTTTTTTTATCAATTTATAAAGGAAAAAATAATGTAAAAATAATCATTTAAATATATTTAATTATTTTGAAGTTTGAACGACACTTTAAAATTATGTCAATTTCAAACCGGCACTTTAAAATATCAAGATCTGCTATTGCTTCCAATTAAGAGGTTTGAACTTCAATTTTCGTTGGATACAACCGTCTTTTTTAACTGTATATTAATTAGTAAGTTACCTATTAGTATTGCACTCATAATTGTTTGATTCTTAATCAACATGTGTTTTGCTAATTGTTTTTGATTCTTAATCAACATGTACTTTGCTAAGATGATAATTAAGAAAACATAGACATAATAAATGAACACACTTCAATAAATATATGCCATGAAACAAAAAATGTCGTTTAATTTCGTTTATTATATTTTCTCAAATACAAAAAGAAAGTAACTCTATATCTATGATTGAGATTAGTTGAGCTGGGTTTAGAGACATCCTGAAGGGTGTTGCAACACCTAAAGATGTATACATGTTACTCTATTACAACCATTTATAATTTGGGAGACCAAAATTCATGGTTACTTATGGTATTACTTGAGCAAGACGCGGAACTTCACTCGTCGTTTGATGCTACCCAACCTATCATAACCGATTCCGATCTTACTGTGCACTAACTTCATTGCCAATTCCATGTTTCCTGATTTTCTCAAAGCGTTTATCAAGACCGTACGTACTCTGCCGGGAATCTCCCTACCCCTATCAACAACCCCATCGGCCAACTTACAAGCCTGTTCTATGCGATTAGCTTTACATAGCACGTTTATCATGTCTTCAAAAGCAGTCTCAAGTACAATACCCATAGGGGCTAACTCATCAAGTATCTTGCATGCTCTTGCCACCTTACCCGAAAGACACAAGCCAGATGATAGAACTCGAAAAGCAGCAGGGGTTGGACTAATACCCTTGTCAATCATCATATCCCACAAGCTTAGGGCTTCTTCATTTCGGTGTTGTTTGAACAAGCCACTCATCAAAATTGTGAATGTATAGACAGTTTGGTTACATCCTTCGTTTTCCATCCTTTTGAAAAGGGACAAAGCTTCATCAAGTTTTTCATTCTTAGACAATATATCAATAAGAGCATTATAACAATAAGAGTCCCTCGAACATCCCTTCTCTACCATCTCCTCAAACAGCTTTTCAGCCTCACCAACTCTACCAGCCTTCCCAAGACCATCAATTAGACTAGAATAAATCATGGGATTTGCAGCAACATTGTTAACGTGGCAGTAATCAACCCATTGCAAAGCCTCCTCCAATCTACCATTCTTACATAAACCATTTATTACAACTCCAAAAGTAACTTCATCAGGTTCCAATTCTTCGCTCCTCATTCTATGAAACAATCCCATAGCCTCGTCCAAGTTGCAATTTTTTACATGCAAATCAATCAATGCAGTATAAATAGCCACATTAGCTTTACATCCCTTCCTAATCATATCTTCAAGAACTGCATAGGCCTCTAACGACTTCCCTTCTTTACAAAGGCCTCCTATAACCAAACTATAAGCATGTGAAGGAATTTCTAATGACTTCTCCACCATTTCTTGGTAAAAATTTAAACAAGTACTGTAATCCCCTTCCTCGTAGCATGTCTGAATCAAAGTCATGTATGTTATCTTGTCCGGTTCCACATCTTTTAACTCCATCTCCCTAAACATCTCCATTGCCTTCTGAAACTTCCCGGCCTTACAATACCCTTTAATTATTGTGTTATAGGTAACAACATCCGGCTTAATTTTGCCACTTTCCATTACCTCAAAGACCTTTTCTGATGACTCGATAAACTTTGCATTAATTAAACCATTCACTAAAAAGTTGTAAGTAAACAAACTAGGCTCAACCCCATTCTCCTTCATTTCCTTCCACACCCACAATAGTTCTTCTATCATTCCCAAACTCCCTAAGCTCCTAATTAAAGAATTAGCTGAAATTGCAGTGAGTAACAAACCTTTTTCCTTGAACTCCTCAAAAACACACCCAACTTTTACCGGCTCATTTTCTCTACACAAAATCTCAATCAAGAAAACATAGCATTCAAGATTATGTGCATACCCTTTCTGTTTACTAGCCCATTTGAAAAACTGAAATGCAGTTTCTGATTGTTTACAAAACTGATGAGATTTCAGTATATAAGCAACAAAACTAGGAGATAACTTGATTAAAAACTTCTCACAATAAGCATCAAGGCTCTGCTCAAAATCACCCGAACCACTCCCGACAGTCAAGAGATTTAAGATATGTGGCACCCACGGAGAGGTCGGGAGGTGTTTATGGTCGGTTTTTATGAGGTCGGAGAGATCGGTGAATGGTTGAATCCATTCTGGAGGCAGGGCAGAGGTGGTATGGTAAAAGTCTTGCTTTGAGTTGCAAATGTTTGCTTCTACGACACGGGTCTTGATCGAGCCTTTAAAAGCAGGGATGATCAAGGGTTTTGCAAGGGTTCTAAATATTCTCATTTCACAAGAGCATATGGTATTCCATAATCCTGCAAATCAAATTATTCACAACAACCTTCACATTTGTACTTGGGCAATCTAATTCGCTCTAGTAGAACACCAAGAACATATAATCAATTATGTAACATTCATGGTACAAAATTATTAAAGTAATTACCACAAGTTAAGTGATTGATGGTTTATGTCATCAATTCGAGATTGAAACCATATTACAGATTAATTTTCGAAATAAAAAGTTTACAAATGAAAAATCACATAATTTCGAAATTAAACAGATTTCGGGTAGCATATTTTTCGAAATTAACAACCTTGAGAACTGAAACAGTTGAAAAATGAAATCTGAAAATTGAAAGTTGAGTTGAAATAATAGAATCTACTAACCTTGAGAAGGAAAAAGGAAGATTTGAGACTTAAATTTCGAATTGAGAGAGGAAAACGATAGAGGGAAATGATGGTAGGAGTGGTTGCGCGTTTTGCTGTTGCAGTGCTGCGTCTCAAAGAGTGAAAAGTGGAGGTGGGGTTTGGTCGTTTTCAAACCTTTTTTTTTATAACTGTATTAAGGCACACAAAATATACATAGAAGATGTTTCTGCTAAAATTCTTTGGCTTATTTTTATTTTGGACCCTGAACTATCACGTAAGTTTCAAATTGGACCCTGATACTATCTTAAGACTCATTTTGGACCCCATACTACGCTTTGTCTCATTTTGGACCTTAAAATGCCAAATAAAATTGGAATAGGGGCACATTTTAAAATAAATTTATATGTGGGGATCTTTTATAATACTTTAATTACAAAACAACCCCTCCTTCAACCTCACACCCCACCCCTACCCCTACCCCCACCCCCTACCCCTTATCTCACCTGTAACCCCCTTACCCCCCACCCCCGTAACCCCCCCACCCCCGTAACCCCCTTACCCCCCCACCCCCATAACCCCCTTACCCCCCCACCCCCGTAACCCCATTTCCCATTTCTTCTTTTTGAGCTTATTCACTATCAACCTCAAGCACCCCCCCCCTTCCGGCCTCCCCTCTCGAAGCATCACTTCTGGTTTTGCTTTCACCTTAATAATCAACAGGGGTAAGGGGGTTACGGGGGTGGGGGGGGGGGGGGTAAGGGGGTTACGGGGGTGGGGATGGTAAGGGGGTTACGGGGGTGGGGAGGGTAGGGGGGTTAAGGGGGTGGGAGGGGGAGGTAAGGGGGTTACGGGGGTGGGGGTGGGGGGGGGGGTTACAGGTGAGATGGGGGGTAGGGGGTGGGGGTAGGGGTAGGGGTGGGGTGTGAGGTTGAGGGATGGGTTGTTTTGTAATTAAAGTATTATAGAAGATCCCCACATATAAATTTATTTTAAAATGTGCCCCTATTCCAATTTTATTTGGCATTTTAAGGTCCAAAATGAGACAAAGCGTAGTATAGGGTCCAAAATGAGTCTTAAGATAGTATCAGGGTCCAATTTGAAACTTACGTGATAGTTCAGGGTCCAAAATAAAATTAAGCCAAATTCTTTTGGCCCCGGGTTCGGTAGTTTACCCCTTAACATTCAGAATCGGCCAATTTACCCCTCGAACTACATAAATTGGTCAATTTGGAGATTTTCGCCTTAAAATGAAGGGTAATATAGAAATTTTAACATGTACATAGGCATTAGGGGTTAATTTATAATATACAAATTACATTGGATTAAAATAAAATTATTAAACAAAATAATAATAAACCTCCCCACCCCCCACTCTATTCCAACCTATAACATGGCTGGAGATCGATCAGATCAAGCACAAGTGGGGAAGATCAAAAAGGGGATTGAAGGGGGAGACCGAGGTTGAAGGTGGGGCAGGGTTGATAGGGTGGTCGAAGGTGGGGGGCTGAGATAGAAGTCGAAGGTGGGAGGGGGACTGAGACGGTGGTCAAAGGTGGTGGGAGGTTGAGGTTGAAGGTTGAAGGAGATGGCTGTCGAAGATAGGATGTGCTGGTTTGGGACGATTGGGGGAGGTATTATTTTCTTTTTTTACTCTTCTTTTAATAATTTAATATTTTTAAAATAGCCCCAGTATATTTTATTTATTAAAATTAACCCTCAAAAGCCTATTTTATGTTGAATTCTTATTTTGCCCTTCATTAAAACTTCAAAAGCTATAATTTTTAAGGTGAAATTCCCCTATTTGACCGTTCCGCGTAGTTCTAGAAGCAAACTGGGCAATTCTCAATCTTAAGGGGGCAAACTGACCGAATGGCCAAAGTTCAAGGGGCCAGAAGAATTTTAGCCTTCAAATTTTAACAATACTTTTTTTAATCAAAGTTTTAATTTTTTATTTAATTAAAATACTAGTTATTAGAAAATAAATACTTAATAATTATATGACATTAAATAATTATAAATTATTGGTAAAATTTAAAAGGGAAAAATAAGTATATTCGGTTGGATATATGTTGGTGTTGTGGAGTAAAGAGAAAAGTGAAATATTGTTTGAAATATCTCCTATTGTGAAATGTGAAAATAACTGGGAACATTTGATGATGAAAATGTGATAATTGAATAATGTGATGTGACATGATGTATTTGCTACCAACGGCTGTGAATAGAGTTGTTAATGAGCCGGTCCGGTTTTAGTCAAAACCATTTCGGACCATTAATCAAATCGGTTCACTCGCATATTTTCTTTAATAAAATGAATTGTAACCAGTTCGAATTAAAACTATGTTTTAATAAAATGAATTTTATAAATGGATCTAACGAATGATTAACGAGAGAGTACAAACGATTTATGAATTGCAATTAAACAATCCACTTTTACCGATTCGATTTGCGATTGTACCGATCCGTTAATCGGACTAGATGTGAGTAGTTTTAGTAATTGAGTACTGATAATCATCAAGTTCCAAATACCACAATCTATTATTCTAATCTTAGTGGATTTGTTAGTTGAAAATCAATATAGTAACACTCAATTATTAGAGAAAATTGGGAAATCTCAGGTCCACATTTTTTATCCCCATGACCACATCTTGTCGTCCATAGCACAATCCTAGTTCCCCACCAAAGGAACCAACAAGGTTAAAGTTGTCATTTTCTCATTGAATTTCCCATGTGCACATTGAGAAATTCCAATCATTGCAAACCACCTTTAAGCCTTTAACTATACCCTCCATAGAAACAGGCACATAGGACACAACATTTACATACTCCAACATCTTCAAAAGCTACCCCCACCCCACCCTCACCCCCACCCTACCCCTCACCCTACCCACACCCCATTGCCAGCTACATTATTTGGAAAAACCAGAATAAACTCAACCAATCAGATCAAGTCCCTCTGATATTACCAAAATTTAACCATACAAATCTTCAAATCCAAAGTCCTCCAAAGTCCCAAGTCCCAAGTCCCAAGTCCTACCCCCAACCCAAAAAACAAAAAAAGACACCCCACCCCTATTTTTCCTACACTGTAATAAAACATCAAAAAACTGCAAAAATTTGGAGAAAGATTCAACTTTTAATCCAATTTGATCAGAGTGAGTTACAACCACAAAAAGATTCAATTTTTGGTCCACTTTGAGTTGTTGAAAGTAGACTAGTTTGAAAGAGGGAGAAAGGAGAGAGCTTTTCTTGTTCTTTCTTCCTAGTTGTTTATTTGGTGAAGATAAAGAATGGCACTTGTTGAGTACAGAGACCCAAAATCTGCATCAACTTCTTCATCCCCAGGATGGCAAGATATGTTTAGATCAGCCTCTATAAGAAAGCCTACCCCCACTCCACCTAGCACTCAACCACCCAACAACACCACTGCTACCCCTGCCAATTCCCTATCTGATGATTCACAGGTAAGCAGTGGAGGAAATCGGGCTGATTTGTATGTTTTCTTCATTTGTCTGGTACTCGTATTAGTTTATGTGTGACGCTTATATAAAATTTCTGGTTCGGCCACTGCAGGTAAAACTAGCCCTTTACATAGCAATGGCTCATGCTGGTCTTGTGTTCGCAATTCTGATACTTTATGGTGTTAGCAAATTGCTCGAGGAATATTTAAGACCACTTATTTGGGCAGTCCTTTGTTCAATTCCTTTGAGGGGAATTCAGCAGACGCTTGAAGGGTTCTGGTCTGAGCCTCTGAAGTTAGGTCTCACAGAGACCATTTTGGCTATGCCAGTTGCTATATTTAGGGTCTTTATTGGCACTCTAGTTGATTTTAAAGATATGGTTTTGAGGTTTGTTTTGAGAAAAAAGAAGGGCTCTAATGTTATGAAGAGGGATAGGAGTGCGTTTTATAAACTATTAAGATTGCTGGTCTCATTTTGGGTGTTTGTGATGGTTTATGAAAGACTTGGTACCCTTGGGTCTGTTGCAATTCTTGCATTAGGATTTTTGTTTTCAGCTAATAGTGTGGAGTCAACTATGAGTAAGGTTACATCATTGAGGAGTCAGAGCTTTCGTCGGAGTTCTATTACTGCATTTTTTACTAGAGGGATACTAAAAAGATTGAAGACAATTGTAGCAATTAGCTTAATTGTTGGAATTTGTGTTGGATCTTTGGTGGCAATGATTTTCTTCTCGTATAAGATAGGTGTAGAGGGAAAAGATGCTGTTTTTGCTCTAAAATCTCATGTGGAACAGAGTAATTATGCTGATAAAATTGGAGTGAAGCAATGGATGGATGAAAATGATGTGCCTGGAATGATGGACAAATACTCTACCCAGATATATGAAACTGTTTCTGATCAAATCGATAATTTGGCAATGCAGTATAATATGACTGAATTTGTTTCTGGAATCAAGCATTTCGTACTGACTCAATATATGAATTCTTCTGAGCAGTCCACAGCTATAACAACGAACCCTTCTCCTTACACTGAGAAAATGTTAAGTATAAAGAAGAGGATCAAGGACCGGGAATGGGGACACATATACACGGAAGTGGATGTAATTTTTAGGGAACTTCTGATTACAAGAGAGGACTTGGTTGTCAAAGCAAAAGAGGCGGCCCTTCAAGGAATGGATGTGATGCAGCGTGTGCTTATAAGTAGCACTTCTGTTCTTGGTGGTAGTTTAAAAGTTATGTTCTTGGTTGGAAATTCAATCGTCTCTGGAGCTGCTGGTCTCATAAATTTTCTATCTCAGACAGTGGTATTCTTTTGGGTTCTTTATTATTTAATTACATCAGAGTCTGGGGGCGTTACAGAACAGGTTATGGTAATGATTCCTATGCCACAATCAGCAAGAACTCGATGTGTGGAGGTACTGGATAAGTCCATTTCAGGGGTTATGTTGGCTACAGCAGAGATTGCTTTCTTTCATGGGTGTTTGACTTGGCTGTTATTTAGGTTATGCAGGATACACTTTCTATACATGTCTACTATACTAGCATTTATTAGTCCTTTGTTTCCAATTTTCCCGTATTGGCTTTCAACAATTCCAGCAGCTTTACAGTTGGTTCTTGAAGGTCGATACATTATGGGCATTAGTGTTTCTGTCATTCATCTAGTGCTTATGGATTATGGTGTAACTGAGATTTATGAGGATACTCCTGGTCACCATGCCTATCTAACTGGTCTTAGTATCATTGGAGGAATGACATTGTTCTCGAATGCCTTTGAGGTAAACACCGAAACACTTTCCTCTGTTTATATTTTGTGAACATCTGAAAATTAGCCAGCTCTTTCTATCCAACCCCATTAATTGTACATCCTGATGTATCCTTCATATTACTTGGTAGATTTGTTTTTCCATAATGATAATACCACTCGGTTTAGCTAATGTTTGAGTATCTTGATGAATATTACTCCAGAGTTCTCAATCAACAGATCATTGAACATGATAGCTTATGGAATATGAACTGATGAATCTATTAGTCACTTGACTCGACCAATTTAATTGAAATATCTAGTGTGAAAATTCAATGTCTACAAAAACATTATTTTCTTTTCAGTTATACTATGTACGATTCTTATCTATTTATGAAATAATAGATTAAGTTTTCACTTCACTCAATTCGGAAAGAGCCTCAATGTTGCCACATGGGCACAGCTGTGTAGGTAATTAGGTATTCCCCTCCCCTTGCCCCGCTTAGGAAGGAGCTGACGCACCGAGGCATGTTGATGTTGGTTTTTCTTAGCATTGATAGTGTGGTATATGCCATATTGCAGGGAGCGATGATGGGACCATTGATAACTACTGTTGTTATTGCTCTTAAAGATTTGTATGTAGAGTTTGTTTTGGCAGAACCGAAGGAAAAGAAGGCGTAAGTATTAGAGGGACATTTTCAGTGCCTCGTTGTCGAGGATCCATTGCTGGTGTAATTTGAGATGTTATTGATGACAGAAAATATGCTCTCGGTTATTTACTCTTCTTGTATGTAAGACTTGTAAGTTTATGTTCTCTACAGCACCATTTGTGTTTTTGTGAAAAATCTAGTGCTGTATTATGTAAAGTCTTTGAAATTTTTGTTTGCAGACATATATTTGTATAATGGAAAATAAAACTATGTTGTATTCCCCTTTGTTCCTACTCAATTTTCAGTAGTTGTGCTTCAAGTGTGTTTGTCAAGTGCTAACACTCGTAGTTCTAATGTGCATCAAACTCCAAATATTCTATCGTAGTTTTTTAGTGGAAATTACTCGTGACAATGCCATCCCCGATTTTCAGTCGTTACAATGACAAGGGTCGATTTTTTTTTCAAAAGCTACATGCCATCTTGACTAGAAAAGTTAAACCCATGGACGTAAATTGAGCAGTAAAAAAGAAGAAACACAACGCAAGAACTTGTAATGTTTACTAGTGTAGCCAAACATAGACATAAGAATATGCATGTTCACAATATCAAGGGGAGAGATTTGAGTTTTTCAAGTTGATACATTGGAACAACTAGAATCCACAAGTTTGGGAATACAATTTAACAGCTTTGCTAAGGCCGTTAAGGCGGAGAAAGTCAGATTACACAACAATTGGATAGATAGTTTTCGACAACCAGTGCTTCTACTTCATGTATCTTTGCAGAAACTTCCTGTGGAAGTCATTACGGATGGTATCATTGATGAATCGCTTGGCAGTTTTAGCTTCACCACGGGTCTGGTTCTTGAATACAACATCATCATCCCACCTGTGGGGTCAAAAAGAGTTCCATTTTACTTGAGGCATACAGATAGTATATATGAGCTGAATACATTAAAATTGTTGAAATTCAGTTACCTTCTCTTTACACTAAAAGAGGTTGGATTATTAAGCAATGGATTCCCTCGCATCAGTTCAGCTTCCTTTGATTTAAGCTCCTCTTCTTGCTTTTCTTGTTCCTATCATGACGACATACAGTTCGTCAGGTTGTATGTGAAATGTTAACAAAAAGCATTAAGCGCAATGCACCAAAAATCATTGTTGCTTAACATGGACTGCAAGGATCATTATTCTAGAATACAAACTGATAGGTACTAAATCCAATTTGTAAGATATTTTTTCTTAATAACGTGGCATCCCAAAGTGTGCTCTGAATGGCAAGACGAGCAGATAAAAGATAACACAGATCAAACAACAATATACAAGGACCCTAACTTTATGCACGTAGTACAAGGACTTACTTCACGCAGTTTTGCCTCTGCCCTTTCCTTCCTTATCATTTCAAGCTCAGCCAGTAAAGCTTCATTGTCATCCTCCTCGTCATCCTCATCATCATCCTCACTGAAGCCATAACAAACCAATTAGATATAATTCAACATTTCAATAATAAGAATAGCTATATCCCATTGTTCAGGCAACAAACCAACAAGGGAAAAGGGCAAGGAACAAACTCTTAATGGCCTTTCATTCACTTCTACATGTAAAGTATTTTCAGAAGAAAAATAGAGTAGAAGAAGATTAGGGAACTCCCAACAATTGAAACTACTAAGTACAGAATGAGAATTGGAGGATGCCAAAAGGTAGCACACATTCATACAGTTGAATAACTACATGTAGCAATTTATGATGTTTCAGTAATAAGAGTCAATAACGATACCTATCATCATCACTTTTGAAGCCGACATCAGCGTCGTCTGCATCTATACTTCGTGGAACTATACGATCTTCAAGTTCTCTCTTCGACCCTGAAGAAAAAGTTCGTCAGCAAAGACCCAAAGAGTAACCACACACAAAGCAATTATACTTAATGTGAATAAAATTAGAGAGGGGGGAGAAGCGGGCACCTTCTAGGAAAAGTTGGCTTCCCTTTCTACGATCTCTATCCTCTGTTATGAATACACATTAATACAGGTCAGGATCCTGATACATGACCAGCTCTACAAGAAAAAATATGGAAAGACACCTGATATTCTCACCTGAAAAACTCTTATCCTTTAAAAAATGCCTCCTCTCACGGTCTTCCAACTCTTCCCGGAGGTTCCTCTTCTGAATCTCTTCTTGAGTGTCTTGGCCTTCCTTTCTGATGCAAGTGACAGCAATAAATGACAAGTATCAGAAATCAGCATATTCATGGCATGACTGACTACAGTAAATAATTAACATGACTGACTGATTCAATGAAAGGCGTCCAAACTAAGAAAATCAATTAAACTGTTCTCAAGTATAATATAAAACCCAGATAAACATATGCAACATTGAAATGAAAATAGATCAACAAAAGAGCACGCCCGATTGTAAGTAAACATGAGCTAAAGAATATCCCCCATCGTAGACATTCAAAAAGTTCAAAGCATAAAAAAAATTGTATTGCGTGCATTATTTAGCAACTCAATATAAGAACTTCAATGTAATTTTTAATGATGATTTTACTGAACTAATGAACTTCACATCCAAATTTTAGGTATGGCCTCCACCATTCCCAATGCCTATATACAACATCAAATCAAACTAGTCAATCATTCAAATAATGCTAAGAGTGCCTAAGATGTGTGATAATCATCTGAAGAACACTTCCACGTCATAATAATTTATTCTTTCTTCAAAATGCCAGCTACAACATTTCCTTGCTCGAATAAATCAACCACGCCTGGGAGTACAAACAATAATTGGCAAAGCTCATACTCGGTGCAATCAAATAGTCCCTAGAGAGATCTCCTAGGTAATTCACATTCTTTCTGTAAAATAACACTATCTTAGCTCACAACTACAACTATTAACTTTCTGATTTCCTTTCAGGTCTCAACAAACTAATATCTCTCCATCCTTCATACCTGAAAGATCGTCTAGGTTCTAATTTCTCATATGTTGACTTTTTTCCAACCCCAACTATTCTTTATTAATATTTTGCAAAAACTACGACAAAATATAGTACTTTTCGCAAAATTTTACTATCAACACGACGATTTTAAGTACAAAACCAAGTTGCGCTAGTCAATTAATGCACCAGTGTTCCTTAATTTTGAGAACTACTTAAAGTAAATAAGGTAAATTAGTAATCACAACATATATTAAATCCGCATAAAACCAAAAATAATAAATCAAACAAACTAATTACATAAGACAATAGTGGGGGGAAATGACCTAGGTTTCAAGGTTGTGTGAGCAGCGATGTCCCTAGAGGAGTATTTCTGAGATGGTCCAAAAATACGAGTACCGCCTTGCTCGTTTCCACCTTTCGCCGGAGCCCACGTGGGTCTTGCCGCCGTCGTCATTTTCCGACCACCCCTTTTTCTAACAAATTGCGAAAATCACCACAAAACGGAAAATCGATAATAATCAAACCAAATAATTGATAAAAATTCTATCTTTGTGGTGGGAAGAGATCTTGAAATTCGATTTTTTGTAGAAAAGTTCTGATATTTGTTTGTGGTGATTGAAGACCGAGAGAGAGAGAGAGAGAGAGATTAAATAAGGTGAAAAAGAAGAATTTTGGGCCAACAAACTCTTGCAATTGGACTGGATGGATCAGAGCCTGTTACTGGATCAGAAGGAAACTTGCCCATTGGTTATCGAGTCGGATTTGAAAGTATAACACGTTTGAGTAGTACTTTACCGATTCAGGTAAGTTGACGCCCGTTTCAATTACCGAACTAATTTCAATACTCGAGTCCAACTCAAAATGAGAGTTAATTCGATTATCAGGCTATCCATTCGAATTACGAATGTAATGTATTAAAAAGTTATACATAAATGAGTTACATTTTGATCTTTTAATAGATACTTCGTAAATAAATTTCATCATGTGCATGGCTCGGTAATCAATTGGGTTTGGGTAATGATTGATACTAACCCCATCCCATTATTTGATTTGTAGTATATTCATGAGGGCACTAACTATATCTTTGCCATTTCGTATTGTAGCTTTCTTCATGTGACATTTCTTGTTTCCTTACTTGTCCCATTCACATTAACCTTCTTTTTTATGTCACTCTTTAACTTCTTGTTGCATCATTTCTAAGAATTTGTAAATCACAATGTTCAATGAATGAGATAATTATTATCTAGTAGACTAATTTTCACTTCCTGTTATGTTAATAATTTTATATTTACTTCAAATTTAAGAATTAAAATCATAATTACAATTAACTTAACGTTAATATATTATTCGTAATAACAAAATTGAAAGATTTGAGTCAAACGAGAGATACATGAAGAGAATCTCATAATATGCAAACACATGTTTTTAAGGAATTTAATTGAGATAAAAGAATTTTACTTACGAACAAAGACAATATAAAATGCAAAAATAATCTATATACGCAATTATACAAGGTATAAGCACAATGAATCCAATTCTCAAACTGTGAAATTTAAGGCGGTTCAACGATTTCGAACCTTATTCAATGTTAACTAACATAATTTCAATTTAATTTAATTTAATTTAAACTCGTTACCAAAATTTATTACCTCATCCAAGATTCCCACATGGTCATCACCTCTATCAACATGGAGGCCAACGAATCATACTCATAATTGAGTGATTAATTAAATTGTAATAATCCAAAGGCTTTTTTTCATCTGGGCACCTGAACTTCTGGAATAATCTCAAATAAGCACCTGGTAAACTTTTTATAACAAGTAGGCACCTGAGACGAAAAATTGGCACCTGAACTTTCATTTTTTACATTTTCCTGAATTTCTTAGATTTTAAAATTTTAGATGGAGGGCAAAATAGTCAAATTACACCTAAATTTAACTATAGCTAATATTAACCTAATCCAACATCAACCCAACCCCATTTAACTCCACCCCATCTAACCACATCCCTCCTTAATATCTAATTGTCCATAATCCACCCACAATCATCTTTCACAATCCGCTGCGAAAAACCAGAAAACCTCACAATATTAACCAACCAATCTTTATCATTCTTGAACCTTTTCACATTTTGACTCCGTTTCAGACTTTTTGAAGGGATATTGTTTTATGGGTGTTGTTGCAATTGGATTCTTAAGGAGACCCATCACCCAAGTGAGAAAAAGCAATTAATGCATACAAGATTAATGGGAATGCATAAGGTTGCTTCAGGAATTGCTTCACTGAGTTTAGGAGTTTTTGAGTTTGGGTTTGATAGGGAGTGAAGGCGGGGGTAGGGTCGGAGGTTGGTACCTGGTGGTAGTGGTTTCCGGTGGTGGCGCCGGAAAAGGGAAACCTCCTGGATTTGCCATTTTTGGTAGTGTGAGAACTGAGAAGAGGACGAGTTGATTGAGATTGTAATGTGTCCAAATAGAGTGTTCTTTGTGAATTGGGAGTCTGATTATTCTTATGATTGAGATTGTAATTTGTCTGTTTTTTTAGTTATGTTATGGCTATTAATATTAATACTCTGCCGGTGTATTGATATGAAGAAAGATTTTTCGAAGTGGTACTGAACTTTATCTTAAAAATTTGGCGCCTAAATTTTTTTTTCGGATTGGTACCTGAACTTTTCTGTATATTTTCCCTTTAAGATGTCATATTTTTAATATGACTAACTTGCCCTTGGGTTAAGGATTTTAAAATCTGTGAAAATCTGAAAAATGAGAAAAGTAAAAGTTTAGGTGCCAAATTTTCATCCCAAGTGCCTACTTGTTATAAAAAGTTCACCAGGTGCCTATTTGGGATTATTTCAGAAGTTTAGGTGCCCAGATGAAAAAAAGCCTAATCCAAACATTACATACTTATTTCTTATTCTAATTTATTTTTTTCACCATTGAATAAATAGAAAAGGCCAGCACAAAAAAATTATCAGCTCAAATTTTCTTTGGGGCAAAGGTAACAATCTTGTCTTTTATGGTTAAAGTATTCGGCTTTTCCAGAAAAAAATGGTAGATGGTCTTTTTTAAAAATTTAATGAACAGCTAGTTTTTTCATAATTTGTTTGAAGTTCTATTGAATTTTGAGATTTACGAGGAAGTTTGCTAGAGAAACGAATTGGGTTTTCGAAATGAAATGATTGAAGCCCACAATTTTGTTTTTGATATGTGGGGTTTGATTAAATATTTGATCTTTTTTTATGAATTTGATATGGCAATTGTGTTCCGTTGATTAATGTTTATGCTTATTCGAATAATTGAATTGCTAGAGTAATGTTGTTTTTATTAATCCTTGAACTGATTTTAAGAGAAAGATTCAATCTTTACTACCTTCCATGATCCATGAATGACTCGATTTTCGCAGTTTAATTTACTGATCAATTAAAGAATTCGGTTGGAACTGGTCATGTTTGGTCAGTACTCCTTCTTAATTTGTATGAGGACTAGGATATGTTGTTTTGGCTGTTGAGAACTACAGATGGGTGTAGCCACTCATTTGAATGTGTATCGAATTATCGATAATCTGCTGTTCGAAGAAAATTTGAATCCTACGTTAGTAATGTAGCTATATATCATAACAGTTACGTTGCATCTCTTTTCTTATAGTTGCAGTCAAGATTATTGGTCTGTTTGCCATTTCGTTTTGGTACCTCCATAAGAACCAGAGAATGATCAAAAGGTTTGTACATGGCATTTTTATTTTTCCTTCTCCTTCCCTTATTCGATTGAATGACCTTCACCTTCACTAACAGGATGCACATTTATTAACAGGTATGGAGAGTATTGATGCTCCAGAGTTACCATGTTTCGGTGCATAGAGGGGTTCAAGCATTTATGCTCTCCCTTGGTGCGATGTTTTGATATTGAGTTTTATAATACACCAACTGGCCTTGATGATCCTGAAATCCTTGCAAGGGAAACCGTGTGTATGTAAACATTGGAGTATTATATTTGATGACAAAATCCCTGTGTTATAGCTCCCTACTGCCTCCTGTTCATAAAGAAATCTCTCAAATCATACATTTCCATTATATAGTTACAGCACTTGTCATCACAAGTTATGCATATCTCTGCCGAACTCCAATTGATTTGAAAATCTCTTCATTGCACTAGTGACTGAAAATAATAGTTTGATGAATTTGACTACTGTTTGAAAGGAATATCTTTGCCAAACTCCAATTGATTTGAAAATTTCTTCATTGCACTAGTGACTAAAAATAATAATTTGATGAATTTGACTACTGTTAGAAAAAATTTAATTGAATTGGTTTCCATCCAAAATTCCTAGTCGACAAAGCTCTGCTTTTGCTTTTATATTTGTTAAAGATGTTCTGAAGTCCAGTTTTTATTCTCTGAATGTGGCATGAGTTGGTATAACAACTACCTCATGGAACTTTTAAATTTATCTTCAATACAATGTTTGAGTTTATCTGTGACTGCCATTCCACTTCTTACATATCTCTTTCTGTATACTAAGTTGTTTCTTATTTGGTTGCAGTTAGTGTGAATGAAATTGAGGCCCTTTACGAGTTATTTAAAAAGATTAGTAGTGCTGTGATTGATGATGGGTTGATCAATAAGGTTAGCGAGATTTATAAGGTCATTTATAACCACTTTATTATAAATAGATGAAAAATCACAGGGAGAAATCATTCATGTTGTCTCTATTCCCTCGTTTTCTTCTTTTTAATGAACCTCACCTGAAGCTGATGTTGCATGTTTTCTTTTGCTTGCATTTCAGGAAGAGTTTCAATTAGCATTGTTCAAGACAAACAAAAAGGAAAGCTTGTTTGCCGATAGGGTATTGTATTTCTCCTCAATAGTTCTTGTGTTGCCTTTACCCTTATTAGATATGCAGCTGTGCTTCACGCTATGATAGAGTATTTGGGCATGCTTGCATGTGTAGTTAACTATGTTTATCTATCTTAGGCTGATAAAAATGAATTGTCTTTGTTTCGCAACTGAAAAGCTTTAACTGCTTATTAAGATTTTGTTGTCTGCTACCTTGCAGGTATTTGATTTATTTGACACTAAGCATACTGGACTATTAGATTTTGAGGAGTTCGCCCGAGCACTTTCTGTATTCCACCCAAATGCTCGTATCGATGACAAGATTGAATGTATGATTTGATAATTTAATTATGAAATCTGAACTTAAGTTCAATCCACAGTCTGTTCTCTTGAGTTCTATCTTCGTGACGATATTCGTAAGAATTATGTAATTTGTGGTGCACTGCAGTTTCGTTTCAGCTATACGATCTTAAACAACAGGGTTTCATTGAGAGACAAGAGGTAAATCACCTACTCAGCCAATTAACTAATAGAAATCCATTTTGGTTGAATATAAAACTGGATCTTCGTCTGACGTAATTTATTTTCTTGTTGACTGTCAAAGTTTTAAAATAAAACAGCTCATCGAGTATGATATTGTTGTCACAGGTTTACTTTTCCTAGGCCAAGTTAGTGCTAGTTAAATTCAGTAATAGAATGAGATGCAAAATACAACCGATATTAAGCCATATATATCATATCTTTTGTTCTTGCGAAAACATTCTTATAATTTTAACTAAAAAACATGTAGGTGAAGCAAATGGTTGTTGCTACTCTTGCAGAATCTGGTATGAACCTCTCAGATGTTGTCATTGAAAGTATAATTGACAAGGTACTTCCTCTATCACATGTTAGTTGCTCCTATGTCAACACCATTTCTGAGAATCAGTATTATGGACAATTTAGTTCTTTACTGAAACGAATGTAAAAAATAATCCATGAATATGAGGTTGTTGTGGTTGGACCATCATGTTTCCTGTTTGCTTCTTTTCAACAGACTTTTGAGGAAGCGGACACAAAGCAGGACGGAAAAATCGACAAAGAAGAATGGAGAAGTCTTGTATTGCGGCATCCATCACTCTTGAAGAACATGAATTTGCAATATCTCAGGTATTTTCTCATAGCCATAGCTCTCAACATGTATATACTATGGGTTGTTATTCCAAGTTCCTTTTATTTTCTTCTCTCCGCGTCAAGTGTTATCAATGTTCTAGTTCAATTGCAAACTCAATGTCTACTCTTTATGAACAGGGACATTACGACTACATTCCCGAGCTTCGTGTTTCATTCGAGGGTCGAAGATAGTTGACATGCAGTGAAAGTCTAAAATTCTAAAGTGAGCACCCCAGCGAGTCTCTATTTGAATGGTATTATTCATCGTCACATGTAATTGGTAAAAGTGGGAAAAAAGAGCAATTCCTCTTCTATAAGCAACTATTATGTTACCAAAAGGGAATATCTGTGTAAATCCTTCACAGAGAGTCTTTATTTTTTATTGTGTGAGGAGGATGACCCCTACTTGACTGCTTTTACAAAATTTTCAGTTATCATTTTGCCATTTACAAAATATTCGGATTCACCGTTGAAGCTATTCCCAAACTGTTATAAGTGTCATTGTCCTGTTACTCGAAAAACTATAACTCGATGGATGTCACATTCGATTCCGGGGGAGACTGTAAGTGAATCTCATATTTGGGAATTGGGATATTGATACTGCAACTTATAACGAAATTACACCTCCTGGTCATGCACAAACAACAATTAAATCGAATGGAAGGGAGTAGATTCTCATTTGGTGGGTGCCTACTCAATTCTTATCATAACACCTGAAAATGGTAAAAATATAACAACCAAAAAGTTGAGTATTTGTAGATTATTCTACAATCTTTACTTTACACAATTGATTATGATAAAGCAATAAAACAACATAATCAAGAACAATATTTTATCTTCATCATTTCTTGGTTGTACATTTATGGTGTAGCAAGAAGCCATTAGGTGGAGATGTGAGCTCCAGTTGACAACTTCCATGCAACCAATAACCAACATGAGTTAACCCCAAATTAATCCTCACTTTAAACCTCCCCTTCATATCAAGAATCACTCTGTTTTTTTCAATCTGCTTTTGAAGCTCAATAGCGATTCTTGGTGGCAAAGAAACTAGGCTTGAAATCATTTGAATTGGGACCATTTTCATCTCTTTCTGTTTCTGAACAAATGGTGGAACAATTCGAGTTGCTATCAAGTTGTTCGAGAAGAAAAGCTGGATTTCTACGTACTCAAATTTCACATGAAGTTTCTTGTTTGGGTTGGAGAAGTTTGCTAGTAAAACTATGTCTCCATTTAGAAACTCTAGTGAGTTTAGGTAGATGAAGTTGAGGGTTGCTCCTGGAGTGTCGAAAACTGGTGTTTTTGGCTTGTAAGAAACGAAAATGATTATGGTGACTATTCCTGTTATGATCAGGAGGAGGATGGACACCAAACACAGTACTGCAAAGCACCATACTATTGGGTTTGTTCTGCGAGGTTTTCGAAGTAAAGGAGCGTCGTTTAGTGGGGTTTTCGTGATGTTTTTGGTGTTTTGGTGGTCGATGGGTTGTTTCGATATGACTATGTGGTGGGGTGGAGGTGGTAGCGTTGACGGTGGTGGTGGTGGTGGACTCTTTGGAGAATCCATATTTGGGGGAAAATGAGAAAGGACAAGAAAAATGAGTGTTGGGAGATTAATATGTTAGGAGTGGATTAACAGCTAAGGGAAGTAAAGAAAAAAAGTAGCTTTTGAATGAGGTGATTGTATGTATAATGGGACTAAAGTGGCTGCTATTATTTAGGTAAAGTTGATGCATTTGTGGATTATTATGTGCCCACATAGTTTGTTGGATTGAATTAGTTTTGCTTTCCACTTTAAGCACTGCTAGTTATATCTTTTTTAATTGGGCACAATCAATATTCGTGCATCATAATAATAATTATTAACTTTAAACCCCTATATAAATATCAAGTAATATTTGGTGGTCATTAGACTAACTTTAAAGGTTTTGTTATAGTAATAGTTCTTTGAATTCGTCTTAAAAAAATTCATTTTTTAAGTCAATAACTGAATAATTTGGTGACATCTGACCTAAACTTTTAACCGAAAAATCTTGAGGTCAATGTTCAAGTCGTTCGGAGACAATTTATCTCATATTTACTCTAACTCCCTATTACATTAATAAGAAATTTATGTATGTCATTATATTCATTCTTGCTAATTTACAAAAGAAAGCGCTATTTAAAAAAAAAAAAATCAACCAACTGTCTAAGTGGCATTCTTGAATTTCTTTTCTTCCTACTATAATAGTTCGGTATGTGTACTTTCTACTCTTTTTTATTGTTGTTCTTTTGTTGTTATTTTTCTTTTTTTTTTATAGTTAATAAACAAATAGTACAAATATTTAAAAAAGTACAAAAATTATCGTTATGGCAACAAGATCTCGAACAGATTGCGGATTACGAAAATAAACGTTGGACATGACATAAATTAAAGATAGTCTATTAAAGCATATGAGGTCGGCATATATCATCATGTGCCTGAAGCTTTCTCCTGGTCCAAATACTCCTCAAAGGATTAACAAGAAATATGAATGCGTGAGTGATTTATGCTTGTGTATAAACATTGTTAAACTGTTTAGGAAAATTACGGTGGTATTCGAGGAACAGAGAAATAAACCGAATGAATAACCTTAAATGGCATGAACAGACGAGAGTAAATATCTCGTGGTCGGTGTTGTCACTGTGAAAATGTATATTTTGAGATTGTCACTGTGAAAATGTATATTTCTCAACAGTCGGTGTCAAGGAAAATCCAACATTTTTTAAGATTGTCGATCAATTATTTTTCTAATTATTTATATATAAATTAAGAAAAATAAAAATTAATTAAATAGTATATTTTGAAGGGTTTTATGAAAATGTAAACTATCAATTATTAATAATTATATAACTGATTAATCAATATTTTAATAATAAAAACCGTCAAAAATATATTAAAAATATAAATTGTTGTGTTAAAAAAATAAGTATTTTGAAATAAAAAATTAAAGTTAAACGAGATAATAAAAAGGAACGGCGAAAGAAGTATGTTGCGTGAAGGTTAGCTTTGTATGTTTTGATTGGTGATAAAGTCGGTCAACTGATGAACACATTTTTGAACATCAAAGAATGGTTATTTTGTCTTTGACTCCCTCGTACAATAATCACTTTAATTCCTCTGCTTTAGCTAATTGGTTCACCTTTTTAAATTTTGGATACTACCTTGATTCTTAACCACTAAGAAATGACTAAATCAAAGGAAGTAAAATATTTATTAAAATATTGCAATTTAGGTGTTTTTTGTCCAAAAATATATGAAAATTGTTACACTTACCAGTTTTTTATAGGGTTGTACCTACTTTAGAGTACACGAAGCACGTAAATCGTGAGTTACGGTTTAGCTTATCAAGGCTTTAGAGCTTTTTTTTTTTATCATTTTAATACAAGGTTCGCTTCTTATGAAAGTTGAACCTCTACTCCATGAAAAGACAAGACTATTGAAATTTAATATTCTAACTTTTTGGTAAATAAACGAGTGTCTTTTTCCTTATTATTGTAGATGTTGTGAGTGAAGTTTTTTTTTCATTCAAACAATAGAAGTTACAAATAGTCATGCAATAGAAAGTACATTTCATTTCTAAACTAAGCAAATTGGAATCTAAGCTCCAAATAAACAACTTTGTCTTCTCTAACTGCGGCTGCAAAGGCAGCCACGAAAGCAGATTAAATATATTTAAATATAATCCTCTGCGAGAATCGAACCCAAAACCTCTTGAAAAGAAGCTCGGACCCGGTTACTCGATGAATACATCACCAAAATCCATCAACATGCGTCAATAGGATTATAGCATCTAGTGTTGTTACCGGTCCGATATCCACTTTCCTGGGAACCGGACCTTTAGGTTACCGGTTCTACCGGTCTGCACCGATAATTATATCGAGTATATTTTTTGGACCGCTATCTATCCGATAACTTATCGGGTGGATACCGGTCCGGACCGGTTCCGACTATATCCGACAAAAAAATAAATTCAATACAAAGATCCTTTAAAAAAATTAAAATCAATAATATAACATCTAAAAATTAACATACGATTTGTTATCAGATACTCTATCGGGTACTTTATCGGATAACTTATCAGGTACCAGTTATTTCCTTTTACCCGTTCCCGGACCGTTATCTTACCAGGTGAATAAACGGACCGAAAATTTCGAACGGGATACCGGATGAATCTCGGTTTTCCCGGACCAATAACAGCCCTAATAGCATCCGAAGACTCCTACATATTCTCATCATCACACATGCTCAACATGTTGATCTTACCCTAAATGAAGGTTCTAACTTCTAAAGCAGGTTTACTTCCATTCTAGTTATAATGTTGTTTTTGACCATGTGCCTTCATCAAATTTTCTCAACTCAGATTTAAGCTAACAATGACTCAACCACATATACATCTCATATTATGAGATATTTCCTTGCCCTAGTCGAACATGAATGTATAGCATATACATTCAAGTTCTTACACGCTAGAACTCGCTTATATATTTGGGCCACATCATCATTTGTTTTCAGTTACACCTAGTCCAGTATCCATGGTGCTCTTGGGCTTCTCAAAGTAAAAATTGTTTAACTTTAACCTCTTACAATCCAATTCTCCACCGATATCACAAGAAATGGAGCATCTTAAATTTATCTGCGGAGTAATGTCGACTAACTTAACCCACCCACCAACATAAATTTTAGTACCCTGTAATTTTGTAAAGTCTCCTTTTTTATGGAGCTTCAACGTAATTAGCTCCTTATATTGCCCTGTTGAATAAAAAAGAAGATTATGTATGTTAGGGATTTCGATCAAATAAGATTATTTTTCACATATTAACAAAAACAATCGACGGAAAATTAGATTTTTAGGAATAATTGAGCATAGACGACTTACTGTATTCTTGGCTAACACACAAATGGCTCTGCATTTTCCCCAAATTATGGGTGGACTATGGGGCCCGCGCGCATTCTTCTGATGGAACTTCACGTTTACTTCTTCTTCGTGGTGGCATTGTTATTGTGTAATGCTGTAATTATTTTTGGGTAGATGAAGATGGAGGGATATGTGAAAGATCAAAAGTGGTAACTTTTTTGAAATAGGATATTGAATGCGTTGGGTTAGTAATGAGGGTGTGCTTAAGTTATAATGTTGCTTTGGTTAGTTAATGAATGTTCGGGAGCAACGTCGACTAATTTAACACACCCAATAACATAGATTTGAGTACCCTACAATTTTTTAAAGTCTCCTTTTCCATTGAGTCTCAACGTAAATAACTCCTTATATTGCCATGTTGAATAAGGAAAAAAGATTATACATGTTAGGGCTTTCAACCAAATAAGATTATTTTCGCATATTACCAACAACATCCCACGAAAAATTAGATTTTTAAGAATAATTGAGCATAGGCAACTTATTGTATTCATGGCTAAACAAAAATGGCTTCGCATTTTTCTCCAACTTTTGGGTGGATTATGAGGCCGCACGCATTCTTCTCGTGGAATTTGCCAATTTCACGTTTACTTCTTCGTGGTGACATTGTTGTGACGTAGTGGTTTAATTATTTTTGGGGAAGATAATGAAGGCGCTCGCTAGTTGAAGAGGGAGAGATATGTGAAAGAGGGTTGGGTTAAGTTATAATGTTTCTCAGGTTAGTTAATGAATGTTGACTGCAAAAAATACCTTTGATAAAAAAGAAATCTGCCGAAAAATAAGAAAATTCTAATTTTAACAAGTTGAAGTACCAAAAATATAATTCAGATGCCTATTCAAAATATTAAAAAATTCATATGACTATTTAAAATGATTATACAAATGGAAGTGTCTAGATAAAAAATTATTTAAATTTTTGTGAGAAAACAAACTTCCCTCAAACAATGGGAAGAAGAAAGTATTTGAAAGGTTTTTGGATGAGTTGAATGATGTAGAGTAAATTAAGCCTAGTTTTCAAAGTTTAGTTCTTTGGGCTTTAAAGGACGAAATAATGATGCATTTAAAAGATGTCGTCTCAAACACATTTCATATTATTCTCACATATTCTGTTCAGGTCCTTTTTTTCTGCAAGTCTGAGATCTTATTCCTTATTTTATCCACAAATATATTTTTGAATATTCGAACTAAGAAAATCTTAGTATAGAAAGTACTTATAATAAATAATTTAATTCTATAGAGGATATATTTGAAGAAGTCCTCATAAAAGTTTTCATTTAAATTATTAGTTTTTCTATAAAACGTGTTCTTATACAATATGTCCTAACACAAGTTAAAAACTAAATTTGAAATATATAGGCATATAAGGGAATTTGTTTTAGAAATTCTTTCTATATCATGTTTTAAACACAAATTTTCAATCAAATATTTTCGTTTGTTATTTGTTAACGTGCCTCAAAAGCACATTGTAAAAAAATCGTCGAATTATTTGTATCGCTTTATGTTGAAATTGACATGTTTTGATGAGGTATGGATCGTAAGTATTGAGGACCCTAACTTTTCTCTATTGTATTGTATGTGTGTATATGAACATTGTGAAATATATACGGAGTAGATACAAGAATCACAAGATGGACTACAACAGAGTAATTAGCTACGCCATTCATAGCTAATTATAAAATTTGAACTCATATATTTATATATATGTTATATAATATTTTTAGCATATTTTTTTATTAACATGATACTTATAACTTAAATCACCATAAAATTTGTTAATTTGATCATTACAAAAGAAATTGAACAATTAAGATAGTATTATAGGACCATTTTTAGATTTGTTTGTTGATCATTTTTAGCTTCATCAAGACGTTATCCAACAATGGTCGAATAGAAAAATAAAGCCAGTGAGGGGCAAATAAATTGTTCTGTAAGAATTTGCAATCACTATTAAGTATGATTTAAATAGATTTTGAGTTGACGTGACAATATATAAACCATATTGTTTAGATGAACTATATTAACTAAGTCTGTGTAACATATTCCACCAATAAAGTATTAATAACAAAATCAAACTTGTGACCTTCGATTATAAATTTACTTACCACTTGTATATACCACATTGCACTAACCATCCAATAAATTGATTATGGTCTTGCTAGCATTCAAAATTAGATGGATTACATAAATCGGTAATTGATATCCTTACCAAAATTCAACTCATTTCATATCAAAGTCACAGAAAATATCATTACATGTCTTTTCCCACAATTGAAAAAGGAAGTTTTTTTCAAATTTAAATAAATTTATTTTTGCTCCAAAATTAGCCAGAAACTTCTTTTGTTATCAACCTCCCGAATGTTAATAATGTATCAAGAACAGTTTTCAATCACCAAGAATCAGAAAAGAACGCATAATTTCGAAAATGGAGTGAAATGGTTACAGGATTATGCTTCTTTTCATGAGATACTCCTTGTTGGTGATGGTGATTTTTCATTCTCTTTGTGTTTAGCTAAGGCTTTTGGCTCTGCTTCCAACATTCTTGCTACTTCTCTCGACCCATATGGTAATAGTTTCGTTTTTTTTCCATTTTGTCAGACTCGAAAGTGACGGAACCAGAATTTTTATATGAAAAATAATAAAAGATGAATAAATTTGTTTTGAAAAAGTTTATTTGGGATGATATGAGTTACTCCCCTTAGTTTCACCATTGTACGGAAGCTGAAAAGGTCTTGGCTTTTTATACCTTGCTCCATTAAAGGTTTACATGCATGCTTGATAAAGTTTAAAACACTTAAAAATTCTGTCTTTTTAAGTGGGGTTGGATTATTATTTTGGTTACATGTTCTATTAGTTCAAGTTGACAGAATCTATAGGATTTTGTCTCCTTTTTGTGTATTGATTTTGGGGTTAAATTAATTATTTATCAGTTCAATTATGTTGCATAAGTGAATGATTTTGATGGCTAAAAGCATTGCCATGTGTTTGTGTATTATTTCGGTTTCGGTTCATGTTAGTGATCAATGAAAATTGTGAGGTTTAGGGTTATGTTGTTGGTGATAATTTTGTATTTTGGTTATGAGAATGCTTGATATGGCTTCTAATGATCTTTTGAAGTGTTGTTGATTAGTATGCTAACTGTCCAATGCTAGATGAATTTTGTTTTGTGGCTACTTTGTAGTATGTATTGATAACAATGTGGGGCTAGCTTAGCTGAGATTTATGTACAAATGTTTTAGCTCCAAATGTGTTTTTGCTTGAATGGTTCTTTCAATTTGAAATGGAGCAAGTTGGCTTATAGTGAAGGCCATATTATTTTCATGAACTTTAAGCTTTTGTAGTGCCCATACCAAATTGAGGGAATGAGTACTAGAGTGTTCATGATCGAAATTACTTTTTGCTTTCAGTTTTAACTATGTGGCACTTGTATTCTGGTTGCTCTGTGATCTTATATTCTGGTTCTTCAAAGGCGTTGAGGAATGTTTATATACTCAATGCGTCTTTTTAACAGATGTTGTAATCAACAAGTACAAAAATGCAAAATCGAATCTTCAATTGTTGACTTTCATGGGGGCTATGGTGTTACATGGGGTCGATGCAACCAACATGATGCTTCACTCTGATCTTTGGATGAGGAAATTTGATCGGATAATCTTCAATTTCCCTCATGCAGGATTCCACGGGAAGGAAGATCATCTGCCAGTGATAATGTAACTAGCTCTTGCTGCATACTTGTCTTTGATTCTTTTTCTCTTCCTTATTTGTGTGCATGCTTTTCATTTATACTTTTCATTTATAGACATTTATGTCATGTTTTTCAGCTCATGAGGAATTCGGCTAAGTTGAAGTATATCAATCTATGGCACGCCTAGCTTTAGGGGCCATTAATTTTGGGGGTTCTTGATATCCTCTACATGTTATACTCTTGAGAATTATAGTCACATGTTCTACATTTAAGTTATAAAGATAGTTTTGCTCCATAGAAATGGAAACTATTTTTGTTAAGTTAAGTTTCTCGGATTTTCAAATATCATGGATGTTATTTGAATAGTTGAAGAAGAAAAGAAATTAAAAGAATTGTATTCTTTTCCATAGCTGATAATGTGTGAAATCAGAAAGAGATTAGAAAATGAAATAAACAACAGACCAGAAGTTGCTAAGAAACCCATGAATTTAAGGTTCATGGCTAAAGAATTGTTGCAAGATGATAAGCTAGTATTTGTCTCTGAAAGAGTGTAAATTCTTTTTGTTCGCATAGGCTCGGTGAAATGCTTTGATACCCAGAGTAATTACGACTCACTTGCTAAGGATCGCAAATCAAAACCATTTGGTTGAAGAAGATGTAAAACTAATACTTCCAAGTTTTGTTTGCAACCAAATGATTATCTTGAGTATTATGTTTCTACTATTTTTAATAATCTGTATCTGATTCATTAAATACAAGTTATCTGTTTTTGTGTTCAATAAGTCAATGATTTACATGATTTTCTATTTGTAGGAAGCATAGAGATCTTGTGTACGGATTTTTTAGAAGTGCTAGCAGAATGCTGAGAGAATATGGTGAAGTCCATGTGAATCACAAAACGACCCATCCATTTTGCCTTTGGAAACTTGAAGAATTGGCATACGAGAATTCTCTGTTGCTGCTTAACTGCGTCGATTTCAAAATAACAGACTACCCAGGTTACAGTAACAAAAGAGGAGATGGTTCAAGCAGTGATGAGCCTTTCCCGTTAGGTGAGGCAAGCACATATAAGTTCATATTCTCCACTGCCATCGAGAGAATGAGGGTGACTAATCCATCAACGTCTATGGCCCCTAATATTCAGCTCCACCCTGCTTTTTTAAATGCACAATTCGCATCAAGGCCTAGTCATATAGCTTCAGGGAACGACATGGAACAAATTCATGACATGATCAGGAATGACTGCTATAGTACTTTTGATTGGTATCTTAATCATGCAGTTAACACTTTCGGGAGGACAGACTATAATGTGGCCGACTATGTTTGTGAAGGTCTCAGGCGTGGCTATGACAAGTACGTGTTTGAACACCCGGAAAGACCTATGAGTGATTACCTAGTCGTCTTAGAAGAGCTTCACCATCTTAGTGTTAAGAGATCAGTATATCTAAAATCACTACTTCGACAATCTTAGCAGCACTGATGCAGGAAAGTAACTCCAAAGTCCTCTAGATTCTCAATGGCTTTTGAACTACATTTCTTGTTGCATGTTTAGTATATGTAACTAGTACGTCTTTACTACTATTTTTGAAAGGCAAAAATATCCAAATCTTCCATATCATTCTTTTTTGTATATGAGCGATTAGAATTACAACTAATGAACTAATGAATAGTGACATTGAAATAATTAATAGAGAAATTGCTAACTACAGTTAGAATATAGTATGAAACAATATGTTTTTAATAAGAGTTGAACTCGAGACCTCCTAATAGAAGTTCGGGTCAGATACCACCAAGCTATTAAGTCATCCGTAAATTTTCCGTATCATTGGGTTGTTTTGGTTGGAGTAATGTTGAAGGTTTAAATATGCCTTCTACAGTCAGTCCCACTCGAGTTTATCAAATGCTACTTATTATGGATACATTATCATTTGCTTTCTAAATTCTTTCAAATATTGGAGTTTCATATGCTCATTTGATTTGTGAAACCAAGGTTAACCCTACTTCGTTGAAGGAACGTTTTTTAGTAGTATGATCTTAATAACTATTTCAAATATGCAGTCTAAATTATCTCAATGAGAGTCAATCCTTAGTTAGATATTCAAAAGTTAAGTACAGAATAAAATGTGCAGTAGCTCGATTTAAAGCTTGTGATGTATTGGTTATGCCATCAAGACGAATCTTTTTCTCAGAAACACATCTCATTAGAATTTCATGGTTAAGCTTGTTTCACCTGAAGCGATTTATGGGATGGATGATCTACAGAGAAGTCTCTTAATGAACACCTGATTGAGGTTGAAAAACGTGCTAAAAATACTCATGGTGATTTATGAGGTCAGTTTATTAAATCTATACATTATCGCCCAAAAAATTCGGGCGCGGAGCGTTACAAAATGTGGTTCTAAAATTTATTTAATTAGACAAGTTTTTTGGGTATATCATAACATACAGCGTAGTTGTATGACTCGTGTCAAGATTGCTTGAAATGGTGGGAACTAAGCATGTAGACAAAGGAGGATGTTTGGTCTCATAATGTCCCAATTGCGAAAATCTCCAATTGTGAAAATCCAAGTTTATGTTTATTAAATTCAACATTCCAAGACTTCAAAATCATTGCCCCACGACTTATTACATGATGGTGAACCATTTTGGCCATTTGTCTTGTGATCATGGCCGACCTACTTGGGATGAGGCCTAACAAAACCATATGATATTTATCACTCAATAAACTTCGTTAATTAGGTGAACAATATTACTTGAGCATATAAAATGGCAATGCACGTTTGATAAATCGTGAACTACCATAATAATAACATGAAAACGCAATAATTATCACGATATCATCTAACATGAAAGTCGTTTTAACCAATGATA
The DNA here is from genome assembly GCA_003412495.2 of Echium plantagineum. Taxonomy (NCBI): domain Eukaryota; kingdom Viridiplantae; phylum Streptophyta; class Magnoliopsida; order Boraginales; family Boraginaceae; genus Echium; species Echium plantagineum. The sequence goes on from CM016564.1 coordinate 21,555,783, forward strand.
ATCAAATGAAATAGTATCCCTTTCTGATTGAGAATCGACAATCGTTTTCTTGTTGAGTGTTTATTATATACACTTTTGACGGAGATAATAAGATGCAAAACTGTAATACTATCTTAAAATCTGTTAAGCTTTCCCTCCCAAATTCCTAGCTTAATAGTTAATATCATGTCATAATCATATTCTTCCCTTGTATTTCTCTTCTAAGTTTTCTCTAAAAGAAACAGAAGTTTGGTGTCATTTCGCAAGCAAGGTTAGATAACTAACTACCCATGCCACGTTATGGACAATTATTCTTTTTAGGGAATTAAATTAATAGCAACCCAAAAGTAGAAAAAATAAAGATACTTACCTCAAAGGATTATATAGCTTTGTGCTGATTCAATCGAACATATACATTTATAAAAATAAAAATAACAAAAAATAATATTTGTATTCATATTCGATATGTTTTGAAAAACGTTTTGAACATTCATTCTAAAATATAAACTACGAATTCCGAACACTTACTTTAAAATACTTCCATCTGTCTGCTTTCTGCTTGGCTTGCAAGGTCATAAAGTAAAATATTCTGTTGCTTTCAAAGTTGCATAAACATTAGAACACATAAGCAAAGAAATCCCAATCAATCAAACAGATGCTTACAAAATATTTCCATTATATAACCTTCACCATGCAGTGCATTAGAAGCCAGAATACTACCCTCCCCCCCCCCCCCCCCCCCCCTCTCTCTCTCTCTCGTTTTGAATGATATGAAAAGATATTAGCAAAACCACTTTGCAAAACTTGATCATCAATGGAGTAAAGCAAATCAAAATTCAACAAACACTTATTCTTCCTTGTCAGAAACATTCTTCAACCATTTGGGTTTCCTAAAACAAGCTTAAATCCAATATTTTCTGCAATCTCTGATAATGTACAATTAAAAACAGAGTGAAAAAACAGAGGAAAACAGGGGAAAGCAGAGGAAAACAGAGGAAGAGTAGAGAGCGATTTATATGAGGAGCAAAGAGAACAGAATCAAACCTGGGAAAGCACGGAGATCAATTGTGGGAAGGTTTTTTCAGTTGTATCAATGAAATCACTGAAGCACTGGTGTCCACGAGGATGACTGACTCCGCTTACAGGGTTGAAACCACCCCTCGTCTTGCTCAATGGCGATTCGAAAACTCTGCTTCTTGTACTTATCGTAAATCCGATCCTTTCAAGATTGGAAAATGGAATTGGTTAGTCTTCACTCTTCTCTACTATTCATTATTTTCTGATTCTCATTTTCTATACATATTCTGAAGGGATATTCTGTTAGATATAATAGTACTACTCTGTTTCTTTATAAGTGGACGTGCGTTGCACGTGGCAGTTGTCCTGCAACTTCAGTTACGTTTATAAGCTATTTTGATGTTTCTCTTATAACTTAACAATATTTTGAGGATACCATAAACAAATATCATGTGTTTATATGATTAAATTAGTAGTTTGATGATAGAAAAATATATGAATTGATTCAATGTTTTGCACATTATTGAAGGCATTTGGTTGTGGAGAAGAATAGGACATTGGTAATTAAATTGTATCCTGAGATATCAAATTTGACAAGGGAGAATCCTCCAATTGCATCTTTTGTAATCAAAGTGATTGCATCTCTAGGTGACCGCAAAACATTGGTTCATCCAGGTGAGCAAACTTCTCCTTTTTCCAAAAAAAAACGGGCAAATGGTACCGAGGATGCAAAGATCATTCACGTTTGTCAAAAATCCAGACTCAATCACTTTAGTTTAACTAGGCCTTTTTCGATGATGTGGGGGGGGGGGGTGTTGCTTTTTTTGTTATTAGTTATGATCTGACAACATATATACTTATCCAAATCCAGAAAAACTCGATTTAACACCTAAAATACACACGTATGGCCAAATTTATCCTCTATAAGGCCTAAGAATACAAAGGTGATCCTTGGTGCCATTTATGAAAATATATTTTTTGAAATTTTGATTTGTGACTACTTATTAATCTATGAGTCATTGAGTACATGCAGAAGTTACAGACAAGCAACTCAAGAGCAGTGATGACTTTATATGGACACTTGAGGTTCCATTAACTGGAAAATTCATCATCGATATCGAATTCCTTGATTTGAAGATTTCATCTCCAAATGTATGAACTCATCAGCCACTTTTAACTTACATTATACTCCGTATTAAGTATGAGCCAAAAAGTTAAAGATTTAACTAGTGATAACATGAGAGTGTAAGATCGGTTGCAGATTTGTTATTAAACCATAAGTCTAGAGTATGCACTGATTAATCAATCGCAATTTCTATGCAATATGAGGTTTCGCATACTTAATCCTAAACTGTCTGACTGAATCTGCAAATATCAGAATAATTAACTTACTTCGGCTAAGAATGCAAAGTTAAAGTTGGATGAGATATTAAGTTCTAGATGTATAAAATTGGTACCAATGTAGGGTGGGGAAGCTTGCTCAATCTGGACAGAAGAAGCGAGGCAGAAACAGTCAAATGCAGCAGCTCTGACATCCCTTGGTAGAATGTTAACAGAAAGTATCCATACTGACATTGTAATCAATGCCTCCAACGGAAGCATTGGGGCTCATCGTGCTGTTCTTGCGTCAAGATCAACTGTATTCCGCAGCATGTTCTCTCATGATCTGAAAGAGAAGGAGCTTTCCACTATAAACATCCCCGACATGTCCATTGAAGCTTGTCAGGCTTTTCTGAGTTACATCCACGCCAACATTCGAAATGAAGACTTTCTAACCCACAGATTAGCACTGATTCAAGCATCCGATAAGTATGATGTCTCGGATCTCAAAGAGGCATGTCATGAAAGTCTACTGGAAGACATCGACACCAAGAATGTTTTGGAAAGACTCCAACATGCTCATCTTTATCAACTGCAGAAATTGAAGATAAGTTGTGTGAAATATCTTGTGAAGTTTGGGAAGATATTTGATATAAGAGATGAAATTAATGTGTTTCTACAATCTGGGGATAGAGAATTGATTGCTGAACTATTTTACGAAGTTCTCGTTGCTTGGAAAGGTTTTTAGTCTTGTGAAATGTTTGATTTAGGTCGATTTGAAGATGAACAAATATTTACTTATCTAAACTGATCTAAACTAGTTTGACTGAAGTACAATATACTTCAAAATATTGATTGTCCAAAGTCCACTGCATGGTGCAGGACAAACATGATTGTCACTCTATGTAAGATTCTTATCAAGGAAATGAACATTAGAAAAGGATTTTCATCATGTCCTTTGTGTTAGTACTTGTTTGCTCTCTTTTCTGTTCAAAGGTTTACTCTTCAATATTGGTTTGCATGATTATTTGTTCATACAATTTTTCACAGTTTTCATATTCACCCTTAGCAGCAATCATCTAGTAACTTTGGCATAGTTCAGCGTGCAAGTCGACGAAAAAAGGGAGCTAGACGATGAAGCTACCTCTTGGTCGATGATGGGAAGGATCGATTCATATTAATCTTTAGAGTTTATTCATGTACTCCAATAACTAGCATATGTAGAGTCGTAGAGATCACTTTATGTTATAACCATACTTGATCATTCATATTCATCTTTAAATAACATACTTTACTAAAAAGGTGATGATTAATCATTCAATCACCCGCAACAACAAAATCTAGGATAACTTCAATTATCATAAGTACACACTTGGCAGATATTCTGCGATGCAGTTCACTAGCTGTTGCAAAAAGTAAAGAGACAACTACGAATCTATGATAAGCTTCTACTATAACTTAGATGACAAGCATGTCTGATATGATATCATCGCATAGATCTTAATTTAACCCTTCTGCAGATCAATCGCAGACACCCTTGTTCATATCAAAGACCGTCAATGGTTACAATAGGATTCGAATAATTTTCATGGCTGTGATCCTCAAAGATACTATTGCTACTCTTTAATACTTCCAAACCTTGAAGTAGATGTAGGAACGCATCCATATATGGTGAACCGACAAATTAGCGACCCCGTCCGCGACCGCGACCACGCCCTCTTCCTCGGCCACGCCCCACAGCTCTTCCTGCATTTAACAAAAGATAATAACAGTTACACTATTTACTCGATATAAGTGGAGATGACAAGGAATTGGATGGGCGACTTAAAATACCTGCTGCTGTTGGTTTCTTTGGCTTGACCCTAGGAGTTTCTTCTACAAGTAATGTCTCAAGATTTAAGCTGTCGGGAAGGATATAATAGCGAATGTTATTTCCCCTTAAACTCAAGTGATCAAGAGTCACTGGATTCTTCCCTTTCAGAGTCAATTTCACGGTCTTGAGATGTGTGTTCATGCTAACATCCACTCCTATGACCAGGAAAAGATGCAAGTCACAATCAAAACCTAACCATGAATTGCATACCGGTATATGTATTGTCCGATAGAATAAATTTCTAACGTATTTCTAAAAGAGTAGAAAGAGATACCAAATGCAATGAATGTAGTTAAGAAATCAACATCTCAAAATACCTTTAAACTTTTTCTCTATTCAGAATACAATTAACAATGCTATACAAAACACCTCAAATAAAATTGGATGTAAACGACGAATTTGTCAAATCAAATCTGCATGTACTCTTATCAACTGGAAGAGTCTGGTTTATCTGAATCGATCTTGATATCACATCCCACTCAATAATAATCCCTCAATAAGTTTCAACTAAACCCATATAAACACTAACTAAATTAAGAATACCTAAAACCCCCGAAAGCTAAAAATCAGATCAAATATTTCGTAAATTATTTAGTTATTTTAGTTCATGAATAAACTAAATTTAATTGAACTGGAGAATTAAACTCCAGAATGGGGATTAATTAAACCCTACTTACCTCGAGTAATTACATAAAATGAAGGAAATGTTACCAGTAATGGTGCCGTGAACAACTGTTCCGTTCTTGAGCTCAATTGAAACTGTTTCGTTATTCAATTTCATCAAAAACCTACAAATTGCACAAAAATTAAAGAAAAAATTAAAAAATTGCAAATTCATTTCGATTAATTGAGAAAAGGTTTATTGAGAAACTGGAATAACCTGACGAGCTTCATGGTTACTAGTAAATGATACTAAGCTTGAGATTCTTTGAAGCTGAAGAAGAAGGGGAACTTTGACTTTGTTCAGTCAACGGAGCGGGAGGGAAGAATTTATTCAAATAGTCAAACGAACCAAAAGGACGACGGATCGAAGATTTGGGCCGAGGGTGACCTTCTAATGGGTCGATTACTATTGGTCTTTGACTCTTTGTGCGAATTGCTAAATACTCCCTTGGCTACTTCATTTTAATAGAGTTCATAATTTCCAATACGCAACTTTAGTCATTAATTAATTTGTATAAAGATTATACAAAATTACAAACAAAAAAGGTGTTATCAATTGTATATTTTTTGAATAAATGAATAAAAAGCAATTTATTGTCAAATTGTATCTGCACGTAATGATGATCAAATTAGTGGAGTAGGTAAACTTGTCTTCGAGTCATGATTTGACTCTTCCTACTAACATTTTTTTCATATATGGAGTTTACCTGGGTGGTGTGGCCTTTAACGCCAGTTTGAGATCTATTTAATAATCACTAGATAAGTACCGATTGTGATTTCCCGTTATGAAAGACAAATTCGATTTTGGTAAATAAGTCATTGTTTAGTACTCCCTCCGTCCCTAAAAGATTGTCACATTTTGGCTTTTGTTGGTCAAACATTACAAAATTTGATCATGAATTCCTATTAAACGATAAGAAATAATATAGTTTTGTGGGACCTTGTCAGATTCGTCTCAATATATATTTTTGAAATATTAACTTTTTATAATTTTTTCGCATGTAGAATAATAGATCTTTATGTTTTAAATCGTGTTTGGCTGACACCAAAAGTCAAAATGTGACATTTTTTAGGGACGGAGGGAGTAATTATTACTAAACAAAATTCGCCTTAATTTAAAAAGAAATGTAGGTTACTTCTTTCCTGAAGATCTTTAAAAAAGATCCAACAACATCATATATTTAGAATGAAGTAATTGTTCCTTATCAATTTCTTATAATTATGTTGTTAATTGTTTCAAAACTCTTAAGTTTAGTCCACGGTAAGTTGGTAACTATCTCTTATGAGCATAACAAAAAGTTTGTCTATTACTTTATTTTAGAAAAAAAAACTCATTTCATGATTGATTTTGAATAATATAAAGTAAACATGTCTGCCTTCATAATTTGTTTTAACTTAATTATTGTATATTTTTCTTTTTATTCTGTAATATTGTGTCCCTTAATTTAATCTTTTGCATCTTTAAACAATATACTTATTTCATTTTTTTTTTATGTTGAATCTTTAGTTTATTTGTATTTATTTCTTGAACTTATTGATTAATTTATAGTTCAGTTTCCCCACAATGCTATTTATTTCTTAAGGTCGACATAGTTTATACTACATCCGTTTTTTTTATTTGTCTTTCTAACATTTGCACATAGATTAAGGAGAATAATAGGTAGTCAAAAAGTACATTAAAAATGTAAAATGACAATCAATTGAAACTATATAATTGGTTGGTTGATAACTTCATAAGAAAAAATAATTAAAAAGTACATTAAAAATGTAAATTACAATTAGTTATGCTAGAAAGACGAACATTTAGAAACAAAAAACTAAAGCTAGAAAGACAAATAAAAAGGAACGGATAAAGTATTTGATTGGACTAAAACGGCTACTACAAAGAATAATTGTAAGCAATTATGCAAGCAAGATCTATAATAAAACAAGAGTAATATTAATAAACTTGACAAAATCAGCATTAACTAATTATCAAATTGATACCAGCAAGAGAACAGCTTCTTCAAACATCAAATTATGAAATAAAATAAGTTGAAATCAATCGACCATTAACTTTGCCAACTCACAAATGATAAATTTGATATTGATAAGAGTAGTCAAATTGATGGAGTAGTTGAATTTGTGATTAAATAGTCATTAGTTCGATTCTCCCACTTTTATAATAATTTATTTGTTTGACATAATTTATATACTATTATGTTCAATTTAATATTGAACATATATACATTAGATGAATAGCGATTGTAATACAAAATAATAATCAATTTTCCTAAATTATTTCATGTAAAAATGCCGGTCAGGACTCAACAAGAGTATGTAGGACCTGCATTGACCACCCAACCAGAAAGAAAAGAAAACAACAAAGGCCAAATGTAGCAATCATTGTTCAAAGTTTGAACATCAACAGTTGTTCAAAATTAAACGTGGTGTTCATTCATACACATACTATACATAATACGTAGTATAATTTGTGTACCGAATAATAACATCGATCACTTCAAATTTTTAAGAAAAAAAATCCACTCCTTTATGGAGTATTAGTGAGATCTTTTTGTTTCGTGTAATAAAGACTAATCTCCTCTACCTGTATTAGAGGTGGAAGTCGATTGGAAACCGGTATTCTAATAACACTCTTGTAAGGAAGAAAATCAATGAAATATGAAATTATAAATAACATCTTCACTATTTCAACAAAATATTGTCTATAGAATGATTCGAACGTGCACCTTCGAGATGTCTCAGTCACATTCGAACTTATCGTTAAGTTATGTCCCTATGTGCATTTGTATTAGTGAGTTGATTCCTATCAAATCCATTTACTCCACTTAGCTGGAAATATTTGAAGGCATTATGATATATTAATGTCATGTAACTTATCGAGACAATTTGATCAATTATAGAGCGGCTCAATGTTTAATCGATTCCCTCATACTTTACTCAACAAATCATTGAATCTAACTTTCAAACTCAAAATTTTATCAAGTCAAATTTCAAACATATAATAAAAACCAAACCAAACCAATTCGATAACAGCTGTATATAATGACATGAACAAGTCTTTGATGTATAGGGCGACACTATACACACTGGAATAGTAATTTACTATTCCCAAATAGTGATTTTTAGTAATGTAATGACTATTTTACCCCTCCAACTTAACTCCCTTAATTACTATATTTCCAAATAGGAGGGAGGCAAAATAGTCATTTAGTAAATAGTAATTCACTATTCTGGTGTGTATAACAGATCAGGATGTATAGCAAGAGTTTAACCCTGATCTGTTATACACACACAAATACAGTAACATTTTTGGGTGAAAAGACAATTCTACCCCCCTACTTAAAAAGGTAGTGTTTTCATAAATTTAAGTTTGGGACAAAATTGTAATTTCACTCCTGCAAAAAACACTATTCTGGTGTGTGTATAGTGTTGTACGTAACCCCAAGCAGTGATCATGGATGATGTTGTACAGTGTAGTAAAAATAGACGCAAACTAACTGTAGATTTTGAATGGTTTTACCAAGAAGCAACAAAATGGACCTCAATAAATGCACTTATACTCATACTCAATTGCCCATTATGCTTCATCTCACCGACGCTATCCATCATTTCAGTAATTAATACCCCCCCTCCCTTTGCAATCTACTCATATACACCATAAAAACTCAATCTTTTGGTGTTTTCTGCAACTTCTTGGATCAGAATTGCTTCAAATCTAGAGAGGTATACTATATAAATTTGACTTTTTTTTGTGTTCTGTGAGCTATTGAATTAGTTTTGCTTAAATTTTAGAGGGATGGAAAATACAAACTCAATCCTTTTGGGTTTCTGTGGTTTATTGAATTAGATTTACTTACCATCTAGAGATATAGACCTTGAAAAATCAATCTTGTAGTGTTTTTGTGAGTTTCTGAATCAGACTAAGTTACCATCTAGAGGGATATACCATAAAAGTTTAATCTTTTTGTGTTTCTGTGAGGTTTTGAATCAGAATTAGTTACCATCTATAGATATACACCACGAAAAGCGATCTTTGTGTCTATATGAGTTATTGAATCAGAATTACTTAATAGCTTGAGAGATACAGCATAAAATTTTCGATCTTTTTGTGATTTTGCGAGTTCTTGAATCAGGATTACAGTTGTGGCTATGGAGGATCTGACATGGCCAGCGGAGAGTATGTTGTCAGGAAGGTATATGTCTTATTCACCATCTCCCTCTGCTCCTCAGTCGCCTCATCTGGCTGGTCTCCGCTCTGCCACCACTGCTGCCTCATCTGCTATTGCTGAGCAGGAAAAGTATAACTTCACTGACTCTCATATACTTTCGAATTCATTTTGATAAAAGATTGTTTTCTGTTGTGTAGAAACATTTATTTATTTACTTTGGGTTGAAAACTAGTTTGGATCTGATTGAGTTCATTAATACAGTTTAGCTTCTACTTGATTAGACTATAAGGTTTTAGATGGATCTTTCATTTATGAAATAGGATAATAGTTTCTGTTATGTCAAATATTGTCATACAAAGTCTCACGAGATATGGTTTAAGTGAGCTTTTCAGGGGAGTTGTTAATGATCTTGGCATTATTTTAAGAACTTCTCGACTTTCTTTTCTGCTCCTATGTAGGATTGTATGATTGACCAAAAAGATTACTAGAATTTGATAATTAGTGGTTGCATAAGTTGTGCAATTTTTCCCTTGACTTTTGTAAATTGTTCAAATTTGTTCCACGATTGTTCTTCTATGTAATCATTTTCTTTTGAATTGCAAGAACTCTTAGAAGATGGTAGTTGTGCTATAGCTCTTTTTAATTTCGAATTCTTGTCAAACATGTCTCTCACCTCTTGTCGCAATATTAAAATAGATGATAGTTTCCAACTATTGTTGTTGATTCTTTCAAACCTGATATATTATGACCTGCTAACTCGCTTACTTATGTTAATGTCATTAAAAAAGGTTCTTACATGTCACCTTATTACAGAATGCCGCTAACTTCTTACATGCTTTCAGGTATCTACAGGAGCTACTTGCAGAACGCCACAAACTGAGTCCGTTTATTCCCGTGCTTCCTAATTGCTACCGTCTGCTAAATCAGGGTAGGTTCTGTTAATTTTGTACTTTCATCTCTCCTAATCACTTGTCCATATTTGAGTATTTGAAAACTTGATAGCATTCAGTTCAACTTGAGAGAAAATGGTTCATTTTTTTAAGGTGACTACGTAGACAGTAGACAAAAGAACCAATATGTAGTTTGCCTCTGTTGAGGTTTCCTTGTACTAGTAAATGGTTACTGTTACTTTCTATGTCTCATGAATTGAGGACTAAATACCTGTATCTGGAATCTTCCATGAGAAGTCACCATATGAAATCCATAGAGAAGCCTGTGTTATTAGCTAGGTATACAACTTCCTGACTGCAGTCAGTTCTTGTGTTAGAAATATTTTTGTAAGGAGGTCTATCTTAAGTAATTTATGCATGATACCTGCTACCATCATTAGATTCCAGGACTGGGGGTGGATTTGTTGACTGTTTTTCTAGAAGTAAGAACTTGCATGGCAGTGTTTGTGGTAACTTCAAATGAACTTGGAGATAAGTCAATGATCTTCCTTTGGACATAGTCTTGTGTATCCTTGAGCTTTTTCTATGAATTATATATTGCCTTGATGACTGAAGGAAAACATCCAGAGGTTTCGGCTTACATATCTTTCTTGAAATGAGTAAGATCTTGGCTTGTTAAGATTTTCCCTGTTCAGGATTGAATAACTTTCTTTTGACCTATACCTAAGACTTCGTGTGGATGAACGATATTGGGGACATTTTCTTTGAGGTTAAAACGTTTAAATTCCCTTCAATATCAAATCGATACCATTGGTTGCCAGTAGTCTGTCACCAATTTTTTTTGGAAAACGGTGAGAATGTCTTTGGTTTTATGACCACTGGTGCTCGAGGAATTGTATAAAGCACAACCGAATTCCAGCATGTATATGATGGAGGCAAATAGATCTTCTGATGAATTCCCATCAGCATCTTGGTTAGCAGGGCTTAGGTTCATCCCTTATCTTTTTGGGATACGAGTGGCAGAATTGAGAAGTCCTTAGTATTACTATTACAAATTGCAGTTCAGTTAATTCTGACATGGGTATGTATCTTTCTATGATTTGTAACATTGGCGAGCAAAGTGCCAATCGTTTAATAGTGACTTCCACTATTCTGTTCTGAATTTTCAGCTTTTGGGTTTGTCCTTTAAGATTTTTAACTAGTTTATTCACCAGGATTCCACTTATAACATTACGAAGGGTTGCATTTTAACTAACAATTAACATTCAGGTCCTATTTGTCCATATTGTGGTAACTGCTAACTGCAAATGCTAACTGGTACGTCTTATTCTTGAAAATTGACCTTTTTGAAGCAGAAATTTTGCGTGTAGTCACACTGTTGGGGAGTGCATCAGTTTTAGATCAAAGTGAGCTTGAACTTGCTAGCCCTATGGCTCCAGGAGGAATATATTCAAATGCACGAGCTAACATAAACAGATGGGCATCTCCATTTCAATCAGAAGTATGGATACTAACCATTAACATAACATTTTGTTTGATCTAATTTATTATTATTATTTTAACAGCATTTCTGCTGCAGTTTTTCATTTCATGCTAACTTCTTTACTTCTTTTGAGAGGCTTCAGTTCTCTTGCTAACCTGCTTCTGTTATGACAGGGAGATTGCAGCTAATGCATCAAACGTGACAATGATTTAGTTTTCCATACTGATTCTGACATCGATAACATAGTATGCCTAGAGCAAGTTCGATTGTCTAACAACGTTGGATAATGTGACGTAATTACATTTAGGCTTTCTATATATGAGTGCTAATTTATGGTCATTTATTTGTCCAGTTTGTCATCATTAGGGAATAGGGGTATCTTGATAGAACCTCAGCTATTTTTTACTTTGTTCGACGTGTAATTGACTACCATATAAAGCCATGTAGTTACGTAAGCAAACAAGTCTGGTACTTTAAACTTATATGACAACAAATATGAGCACGTAGAATATGATTATTGTGTCTTCTTCAATTGTATAATGTATGAGGCAATTTGTTTTGATTGCTTTTCTTGCAGAGGCATCACTTTAGATCATCTGAGCATCCCAGATATAAAATCTCAGGATGCTATGTGGTCTTTTGTGCGTTATCCAATTTATAGTATTTACTTTACGAGCTTCTTAAAGCTTCATTGTTAAGTTCATTCACGATTTCTTACTCATATATTTGTACATCTTTGTTCATGCATCTATTATTGTGATTAAGATATAAGTTATTCTGCCAACAAGTACTTGGATCAGGAAGTGTGGATACACCTCCTTCTTGTGGTTTTTTCGTTTTGTCTAACGCTTTCAGTTATGGACTCTAGATGTCAGGTTTGATGCAGTCTCCATCTGCTCAGAATTTTCCTGGCTCTCAAGGAAGCTCATCAGGTCTCATAGTAAAACGAGCACTCAGGGTAGATATTCCTGTTGACCAGTATCCTAATGTAAGAGTTATCTCTGAACATTCTGTCTTCTACAAATTCTTTTTTGCCATTTATGCTTGAATGTTTCTCAAGTATTTCACTATTGCAGTTCAATTTTGTTGGGCGCCTGCTTGGTCCTAGGGGGAACTCTCTTAAACGAGTCGAAGCGAGTACAGATTGCCGTGTTCTTATTCGAGGCCGTGGAAGCATCAAAGATCCAGTTAAGGTATCAGTCCCATTAATTTTTAGCCCGTCCATTGAATGATGTGTATGATCATTATTTTTCCTCATCACACACCTACTTTTGCAACTGGTGGACTACAAAAGCAACCTGAGTAACTGTGTAATTGTTCATTTTAAATTTATGATGGATAAAATCATAAAAGAAGTTAAGTCAGTAACTGCTATTGGTGAAGTTTCTTATCATACATTAAGAGGCCCGAGAAATATTCGCAACTTAGTAGTTGCTTGAGGAACAGATATCCTGTGATGAAGGTTAAATAGAAAGACAATCAATTAAAAAGTAGGTGCTTTAGGATCTATTGGAATAAGAGTCTTGTAAGAAATATAGCAAGTAAAGCGAATTTTGAAGATAATGGCTCAAAGTTTGGGTGGGTTTTAACTTATTGACCTCATGTATGTCATGACAATATAATTACTCGTTCCCAATAAATTCGCGTCATGGTTTTCTGGGAAGCACAACCTATACAGCTTGGACTCATTGAAATATTATGCGTCAAATGATATATTGTTTACCTACCATTGTCCTTTTATTCAACTTGATTGTGACAAATGTCAGTTTCTAAATGTACATCATTCTTACTAAAGGAAGAGATGATGAGAGGCAAACTTGGGTATGAGCACTTAAATGAGCCTCTCCATGTTATTGTTGAAGCTGAGCTTCCAGTTGAGATAATTGATGCTCGGCTCATGCAAGCTCGTGAGATCCTTGAAGATTTGCTCAAGCCTGTGGTATTTCCCTTTTTCCTCCTAATGATCATCAAACTTATAAGTTTTGTGAAAGTTACCGAGTTCTTCTGCTTATGTTTGGATTGGTGAAACATATTTGTATTTGTCATGTCACCGATGATCCCTTTCCTGATGCAGGATGAATCTCAAGATTTGTTTAAGAAGCAGCAGCTGAGAGAACTTGCAATGCTTAATGGTACACTCCGTGAAGGAAGTCCTCAAATGTCGGGTTCTGTTTCTCCATTCAACAATAGTCTTGGTATGAAGAGGGCTAAAACTAGGGGGTAATGAGTTGCATTATGCACTTATCATCCAAGCCCGGTATGTTGATATCTGCGGTGAAACAACTGTTTCTTAAACCACAGACATTGCTGTCAGTCGATGCTTATCCTGCCATCGGGGCACTATCACAGTGCCAGTCGAAACTCTTCTATATGATATGCGGTGTGTTTATGTTTTACTCGGGGAACGTTCAGTTAACGCCCTGGTATATTTTTGTAGTTGACCAGTTACCGGTCCGCTGGTTGCTTACATCTTTTCTCTCTAGCAGTTTGGCTACAGCATCTTGCTGCCTTACTATTTATTCATTTATGTTTAAGCTTTGTAACTGAAAGTGGGAAGTTTTGGATATGGTTGGATCCTTGTGGAACTCTTTAAGGTAATGTATGCATGAAGCATGAGTAGGCTAAAGTTAGCTACCCCTCATGCTTGTCCTCATTGAGGGGCTGATGTCTGTATCAGCTCTTAGAGTGTGAGCAATTCATATTTTTCATGAAGTCTTGTTTTGGCTTCATCGTTATAAGAACGTTTAGTTTTGAATTTTGATTGTTGACATTTTAAATGCCGACTCTAGTTCTGAATTTTGATGGTTGATTTTTAAATACTGAATTCGATTGTTATATACTCTTCTTTTTTTTGATAGATAGAAAGACAAGTAGTTATAATGGAAGGATGAGATTCCCTCCATAATATTTATGACAAAAACTTTCTCGCCCTATTACAAAAATAGAGAACTGAAAACTATTCGGATTGAAGGCAGACAAAATGGTTTTCCAGCAAAGAACGGTGTCATCTATCCTATAAGTGGTAGCTAGAAAACAAAGATTGAAAATGCTTATGGTTGGCATCTACTTCAAAAACTAGCTTCTGTAAGTGGTAGCTAGACTTGTTTTTAGGCTTTGACCAACAATAGGCACACTATATTTAGTTCATTAAAAAAACTTTAACTTCTTATAATATTATTACTCTATCTTTGCAAATAGTTGACTTCAATTTTACTGCACACAAATCAAATAATGATAGTTCAGTTTATTTGGATTGTTTTTAATATTTTAAAGGGTAAATCGTCATAATAATCACGTACGTTTACAAAAAAAAGACCAGTGTATTATCTATGTTTCAGAACGTTCTTGTTAATCACCAATGTTTGAAAATGTTCAAAACGTTCTTATCAATCACCTATGTTTTAATTTATTTTACTTTGTAATTATCTTTTTTCACTTTATTAATTTTATTTTGGTTAATAGTTACCTAATAAAATTTTTATGACGAAAATATATTTCTTAGTCATAGAAGATTCGTTTAAACTTTTCCTTATGTCTCATGCTTAACGCTTATTAAAAAATATATCAATTAAATTAATTTAATTACTATTTTTTTCTTTTGTGACTAAACAATTTTATTAAAAATAAATTTAAGAACAACAAAGCTACCCAACTAAGAACAGTACAAGGGCTATCAGAAAATAACCCAACAAAAGAGTAGAGATAAACTAACTACCAGCCCTAGGATCAGAACCCACCTAAGACCAACTAAACCTAAAAAAGAGTATAAATAAGAGAGAGCATCAACAACTAATACTCTACAACACAACACTTCACCCACTTCCTCTCAATAAAATTTATGAAAAAATCATCTAGATTGTCAAAATCACACAATAGGATTCACAATAATATGAACTTTTACCAACTGTTTTTTCTCTTTAAGAAATCTTCTTCTCTAGTCTTTTCTTCTAGTCTCTTATCCATTCTGATCAGTATTATTATTGATTCCATCTTATTCTCTTTGTTTATAATACAGAGTCTCTATCTTGAATTACGATTCACTTCTCAAGGAGTCGAAAATTCTAAACAGTTTGTTAAATTCTTCACTTACCGCTGAGGAAATCATTCCCATCGAACTTTCTGAATCAGATCCGATTGATGGGTTAGTGGAATGTGTAGCAAATGTTTATGCTAAGGTACTTTCTCAAAGGGATGCCTTTATAAGTCTTCAATGTTTCCTACGCTATTATGGTTAATGGTGTTCAGTTAGGATTCATAACCCCAGGAAGGGGTTTAAGGCAGGGTGATCCTCTCAGCCCGTACTTATTTATAATATGTATGGAAGAGCTTATTGCACTTATCAACGAAGCTATTCTTCAGAGGACAATTCAAGGCATCCGGATCAGTACCAACAATGGACCAATTTCTCATCTACTATTTGCAGATGATGCGCTATTATTTGGATGTGCTACCACTCAAGAAGCTTTGTTAGTGTCCAAAAATCTTCAATGATGTTCAGTCCAAAGGGACTCAATTTCAAACATTTTAGGAATGTCTGAAGTCGAGTCACATTGAAAGTATTTAGGCCTTCTGACCAACATCAGTGCTTCGAAAAAAGAAATTTTTTCATCCTTAGTAGAAAAGATGAAACACCATGTTGTCGATTGGAAGTTTAGACTACTTTCCAAGGCGGAGACTGGAGTTTTTATTACTTCAGTATTACAAGGGATCACTATCTATGCCATGCAGTGCTGGCCTGCATTTCCTTACAAGTTTGTATAGGAAGACGGAAGCACTACATGACATTAATAGTGATCCCTTGTAACACTAAGTAATAAAAACTTTTTTCCCTACCTTGAAAAGTAGTCTAGACTTCCATTACAGTATCATCATCGTCATCATCATTAACATCAGTCATGGAGGTATACGCCGTGGGAGTCAATGAAGAATCTTGGAAAGAATTTAAGGACATATTCAAATCATAACACCGTTATTTGATGTATATGAAGTATAAACAAGCAAACATGTATAGAGAATACAACAACAATAGTGATTGTTTAAATTACCAACACCAATAGTGATTATTTACATTATGGAGTATTTTTATTTTTCTTGAAATTGAACTAACAAAGAGCTCATTAACAAATTAATTAATGATACAGAGCTTATCAACAAATTAATTAACACAGAGCTATTAACACAGAAAATTTCACACTGTATATTGAAATTTATTTTAGTGAACAAAACTATTAAACAACTTGAGAAAAATTAAATTATTAGAAACCCATTTCAAAAATTTAATAATAAGTGACTTGTAAATAAATTAATTAACAACCCATTTCAAAAATTCAACAATAGATGAAATATAGGTAAATTCATTAACAAAGCTATTTGATAACCAAGCAAATATAAATTATACATACTCGACTTCAGACACATACTCAGATTCAAGATGTGTAAAATGACCAAGAAATAAAAGGATCAAGAAAGACAGAGAAAGAGAGTGAATGTAAAAGGATCAAGAAAGACAGAGAAAGAGAGTGAATGAACCTTAATTTATGGAGAAGAAGAATAAGAAGAGGAGTAGAAAATGGCTGCTTTAATTGTTAGATTTATGTCCTTAGTAGCATTTAAGGTTTAATATTATATTCATCAATTATAAAAGAGTGTTTATTATGAATGGGCTAGGCTTTGGGCTAAGGTGATATATGAATAATGGATCAAATTAAATAAAGTCCAAATTATGTAATGCAAATAAAATATATTATGATTTAATTTTGATTATAACTATTTAAAAATATTTTGTAATTTATATATATAATTTGTTAAGGATTCAGGTAATTATCGAGCGAGTCGGGGTATTTCAAACGAGCACAACCTTGTACCTCTATCCTACTCCTTAATTAACGAGCGGTCTATCAAGTCGAGTACTCGAGCCGGGTGCTCGAGCGGGTAACGGGTTACCTGACTCGTTTCTAGCACTACCTGGTTGTATTGCAGGACACTGACGAATGAGATGTCCCATACGGCCATAGTGAAAGCACATATTTGGGAGTCTTTTCATAAGCCAGAAAACCTTGTACAACATCGTCCCCCACTTTGAGACGTACCAACCGCCTAATAGGTTCTTTCACAGGGATAACCATAGGAGACGGAAGAATCGTTTCCCTTGCTTGTCCATACGAAGTTCGATGTATTCACATCCCGTAAAATTGTTGCCTAGGCGATAAGCGATTTCCCTTGTAAGGAATTGTTCCTAAAGTCCACGTATCTGGATCCAGAACGGGCTAGCATGCATCAAATGGGATTTCCCATGGCACAATATCTCGTTGCCAATCATACATTAGAATGAGATTAAACACTTGCTGCACATTCCACTAACCCATCAATCAGATTTGATTCAGAAAGTTCGATGAGAGTGATTTTTTCAGCGGTTAGTGAAGAATTTAACAAACTGTTTAAGATTTCCGACTCCATAAAAAGTGAATCGTAATTCAAAATATAGACTTTGTATTATGAATAAAGAGAACAAGATGAAATTAATGATAATACTGATCAGAATGGATAAGAGATTAAAAGAAAAAATTAGAGAAAAAGATTTCTTAAAGAGAAAACCGTTTAGTAAAGGCTCATATTATTGTAGTAAAATTACTAAATTTATTTTTGGTTTAATATATCACTAGTAATTACTGCACAGTTCAACCTGTGCAATTTCGTTCAAATAGTATTTCATAAATTTTTATAACTATATTCCCTAAATATAACATCATAAAATAATAAAAATTAAATTGTATATCTGAGCATATTAATTAGAAAAAATACTCTTCACTATTAATTATTTGTCATTAAAATAAAATATATGAACATTAAAGGGTAGTTATTTTTTAAAGGTTTGTCTTAGATAGGTGGCAAACATATATGATGCCACATGGATAGCTTAGATGATCTCCTAGGCTTCACCAAACAAAGGCTTCCCACATTATAGTATAGATTAACAAAATTCAATACGTTTTTAAATAAACAAAATATTAATGGCCACGTGCATTGACCATGCCCCGTAATCCATTATGTATTAAGTAAGATATTGGGAATAGTAAAAAGGTTAATTAGTGATGCATGGCATGCATATTTTTTAACGCTCGTACGTGTCAAATACGAATAATGAAATCAAATACCCCTCCATTAAATGATTGTCACATTTTAAATTTTGGTTGTCCACAAAACATGATTTAAAATATAAATATCTATTGTTTTATATGTGAAAAAATTATAAAAAGTTGATATTTAAAAATTATATATTGAGACGAATATAACAAGATCTCACATGGCTATATTATTATTTCTTATCGTTTAATGAAAATTCATGATCAAATTTTGTTATATTTGACCAACAAAAATAAAAATGTGACAATATTTTAGAGACGGAGGTAATAATAAGTTCCATATTTCCAAAAAAAAAGATACAATCATTTTATCACTATACGTTTCTTTCCACTATACACATATATTCAAGGCTCTGTTATTTCACAAAACACCCAAAGGTTAGTCATCCTCCAACTCTACCAATTCTTCTTTCTATGATTCTTCATTATTGATCTCTAACTTTCTTGTATTATTATGTTATTTGGCCAGTTTCTGTTTATTTGATCTACTAATTATGTTCTGGTTACGACTATTATGATTTTGTGTGTGTTTTAATTACTAATTATTTGTGATATGTAATTTATGTATATGAGAAGCAGTAATCTGTAGTCTACACAACACATGCATAGTATATCAGTATATGGATTTCGACTCGGTTAGTGGCGGAACCATAATTTTATATAAGGGTGATTACAATGGAAAGGGGGGGGGGGCAGGCAAAATTTAATAGTAGATTTATTTATTAAAAAAAATATTTGGGAGAGTTAATCGAATAGCCTAGCGGTTAAGGCTCTTTCTAGAGACCAGAAGGTCTGGGTTCGAAACTCACCTCATCGCTAATTTACAAAAAAAAAAAAAATATTTGGGCGAGAGAAAGTTTCAGATTTTATGTAATGTACTATGTATATAAAACTAATTAAGTGTGTAGATTCTTAATGTGGTGAAATTTTGAGGGGATCCGTTTTAATCTTAAATAATAGAGTTGATAGAAGTTGTTAGGTAAAGTTGCAATTTTGGAGATTCGGTTGGGTAGAGTTAGAATCTTGGAGGTTTGTATTTCGTATTATTGTTGTAATGCTAATAAGGGAAGGCTGACTTTATATGTCGTATTTATATAGGCGACTAGGCGACTCCACTTAGTGGTATAAGACTTGGTTTTGGTTGTAATGCTGACGAACTTATGTGATTGTGTGACTGGTAGAGAAAGGTTTTTGCTACTGGGATGATGATGAAAATGATTATTTGTTCCCTTTCGGTGCAGTGAAAGATCTCGTCTGAAAAACAAATTCGGGTAATATCGGAAAGACCATAACATGGCTTCGAAGAGAATTCTAAAAGAGCTTAAGGACTTGCAGAAGGACCCTCCTGCTTCTTGCAGTGCTGGTTTGTTAGCTTTTTATTCTATTTGCATACTTACGATACATGATAGCTTATAATTTTATATATATTCACATACCTACATGGTTACATAGAGCACTTTGTTGGAGCCCCCAATATAGGAGAACAATTGCCATATGTTGCGTTTGATAGTAATTTGGGGAGACGAATGAACTATAATTTCAAAAGGAATTTAGGAATGCAATTGATATAAGCAGTATTTGATTCAATTGTTGTATCTATTATTTTCCGATGTTTTTGGTTAGTAGTATATACTTGAATCTGGAAGTGGATGTATGCGGTATTTGATGGTGCTGAAAGACTGAATAATTAAGTATTGAATGATTTGAATAAGATGAAGTTATTTTTGAAGAACATGTATATATGTACGTGATTTTTTTTGTCACTGTAAATTTCTTTTTGTTGGAACACTTTAATGCTTGTGCGTAAGTTCTTGTTATCCCTTCTCTTGGTAGCTAATGGATAATTCATAGCCAACCAAGCATTATCAAACTAAGTGGAGTCAACTATATGAATATGACGTCGGGACATTATGTGTCGTATTTATAATAGGGTCTAGACAAAGTTTATTGTGGCCGTGGACGCCTGACACAACCCTCCACCTTTATAAGGGTTTCGGACCAGCAATTTCAAAACTGGTGGTATTTAATGGATAATAGGTAGCTTTCAATTTTTCTGAGCTTCAAGTTGAAACTTTGCAGGGCCTGTCGGTGAAGATATGTTCCACTGGCAAGCTACAATTATGGGTCCAGGAGACAGCCCATTCGCAGGGGGTATCTTTAATATTACCATTCATTTTCCTCCGGATTATCCTTTTAAACCGCCAAAGGTAAGCAGGCCCTGAAACTATTATGTTAATGAGATACTTTATTGTATCAAATATGCAGTAGTCCCTTTTGAAATCTTTTCTGCATAATTAGTCTGTTTGGTAATGCTGAAATTGGTGAGAAGTGTAAAAGTGAAATAAGAACACTTGAAATTTGTAGGCTTCCTGAGCCTCGAAACAGACTTATCATACAAAACCCCGAGTTATCAAGTGCCAAATCTAAATTATATACTGTAATAGTCTTGTAGGCTGCTTTTTTAATAAATACGGTCTTCAAGGTATTTGCATACTGTTAGCCTGTTAGGTTGCGTACGTATTGTTTCAACGAGTTATTTGCAGTGCGTTTAAAGGTTTCCACTGCTTGTATGCTCTTCCTTCCCACTCGACTTGCTTAAGATGTTCGTTATATGATGATTTTGATGAGCAGGTGTCCTTCAAGACTAAAGTTTACCATCCCAACATCAACGGTAATGGAAGCATTTGCCTTGATATACTCAAGGAGCAATGGAGCCCTGCCTTAACAGTATCCAAGGTACTTGCCACTTGTTTTTCTCTTTCAGAATTTAGCAACACAATCAACGCCTATCCAAATCCTAGTTCCCTCTTCGCTATTGCAACTTGCGAGATCTTTAAAGGTTACTACTCACAGGTGCTACTCTCAATCTGCTCGTTGCTAACTGATCCAAACCCCGACGATCCTCTTGTGCCTGAGATCGCTCACATGTACAAAACTGATAAAGCCAAGTACGAGGCCACTGTCCGAAGTTGGACCCAGAAATATGCCATGGGATGAGAGGTTCTTTCCAGACATCTTTGTTTGATAGCCTATCGGTAAATAAATAAGATAATGAAGGAATTAGCATGTTGGTTCGGAAGTTTCAGTCTTTATGTTGCTTGGTTTGAAACGATAAATTATGTTATCTTCTATAAAACTTCTAGTTCCTCCCTTGATTCTTGACTCTTTACATGTCTCTGGACTCATTATAAAATTGGACATTTAGAAATTATGGATTCATATATGACTTGAGAGTTATGAGTATGGAATTAAGAGAGAGTCGTCGTCTTTCTTGCACTCGAACAATTGTAGTCCTGATGAAATGAAGGTTAATTTCATTGCAAATTGGGTTGTTTCAAGGATCGAGTTATCATTTGACGGTATGCATGTACAAATTTCCATCAAGTAACATGTTATGTTATCAATTTACACATGGTCTTTAAAGGGTGAAAATTGTTTCCACCCTGTATAAAATTAAACATGTGTTGGCCTCGTGAAATATCCACGGCCCCTATAACGACATCTAGAAGTGGGAAAAACGTGTGCCTGATCAACGTTAGGGCCAATGTTGAGAAGAAGCTTGGATATGATACGATGGTTGCATAGCCTTGAAATTTGGTTTCACATTAAACAACCCAAACAAATACTCAGATTTCAATTTACAAGGTCGGGAATCCCACGAGATCAAGCCGGATACTAGGGAGAAAAAAACCCAATAAATGTGTCCATTCTGCGTATTAAAATAGTCGCTAATTATCCGAAGCTTTTAGTTTAATATTATCGGGATTGAGTCGCTTTCTCTTGTTCAATTCATGCAGAGATATATATTTAAACATATTTTCTTTTCTGGTTGTCCATAAATTAAAATCACATTCAGAAAACATAATTTCATTAGGTAAACAATTAAAAAGTTCATTATTTGTTTGACTCAAAATTACTTTATAAGAAGCCAATACTCAAACTTTTAAAGGGGAGATATCTAAATCCTGTTTGAGACAATTTATGTTATATTATCATTCTAAATGTTCATAAGTTAGTACTTACTATTACATTCTATTATTATTTCATCGGTAATTTAATAACAAAAGAAATTACTTTGTAAGAATAATTACAAAATTTACATTCTACATTAAACAAATTAGAAATTGAAGATAATCAATAACCTGTCAATATTTATTAGTTATTTAATTTTAATGATAACTAGATTAGGTTACTTGACAATATTAATGATTTCATCATTATTACTATCATTAGAAATTGCACTATATGAAATAAATACAAATTTTGTTTCGTTATATAGAACTAAATCGACAATTACTTCTAAATATGTTCATGTGGATTGAGAGATTAAAGATAAGATTGAGACATTAAAGACTAAAAATATTTTTAATCGTTTCCCCATTACCATCAATATTGTGATACTTGTGGTCAATCTCAAACTCACATTGTAATAAATAAAATTAGAAAATAATGGATAATTATGCTATTATCAAGACAAATACTTGGATGTGTGGGAAAGAGGAATGGATTTTTAATACCTAGTGTAAAATATGGCCAAAAAAGGTTAAGAAAATTACAAAGACAATATATCCCTTCTAACAATAGTTAAAATATAAGTAAAATTTCAAGCCAGCGTCAAATGATAAGACTTAACAAAGTTTTCAAAAAAATTGATCAAATTTTAACACTTTGAAAAAAGTGATTAAAGTAAAAATATTAGCAAAAGTTATTTGTCTTTGGTGCCATTAACCCTTTTCGACTTCGTATGTCCAATAAATAAAATACTCACCGGTAAAAAACTAGAGAATCCACCGATCGTCAATTCGTCATACATACATGAACATGACATATACTAGATAGCTCCGTTATCAAAATATCTTTTAACTCTTCCATTTTGTTTGTCTAGTCCATATGCTTATTCCATATATTGAAAGAAAATTGTCCAAATAAATAAGACTTTATATAAATTTTCCAGATCACCTGAAACTAGCAACCCTATAAAGACCCCTTCGATTATGATTCGTGCCAAAGCATGGATATATATTGGTAAAGATAAGCTGATCTACAATATTTCAATTTGGCATCCTAATTATTTTTATGTCAATTAAAAATCAATCAATAATAAATGATATCTTATGTGGTATATATGTATAAACAAAATAATAATTTAATAAATCTATTGGTAATAGAAATAAAGGCTTAATAGGTAAATCAATCAATATCACATTGAAATCTCAAAATAACAAGTACTCCCTCCGTCCCTAAAAGATTGTCACATTTTGACTTTTGTGGTCAATTACAAGAAAATTTGATCATGAATTCTCATTAAACGATAAGAAATAATATAGTGTTGTGGGACCTCGTTAGATTCGTCTCAATATATATTTTTGAAATATCAACTTATTATAATTTTTTCACATGTAAAATAAGAGATATTTATGTTTTAAATCGTGCCTTATTGACCATCAAAAGTCAAATGTGACAATCATTTAGGGACGGAGGGAGTATTTCAAAACATTTTTTTTGTTAAGACGACAACTAAAGGAGCTCGAAATAAGTCATAGTGACATGAATAAGGACTTAAGTATTACACCTTGCATTACAATTTATAACAATGGTTTGACTTTTTTTTTTTTTTTTTTTGTAAATTAGTGATGAGGTGAGTTTCAAACCGAGGACCGTTTGGTCATTAGCAAGAGCCTTTTTCCACTAGGTTGTTCGATTAACTTAGGAATAGTTTGACTTGAGTTAATCGAATAGCCTAGTGGAAAAGATTCTTGCTAGTGACCAAAAGGTTCTGGTTCGAAACTCACCTTATCGCTTATTTACAAAAAAAAAAAAAAAAAATGGTTTGACTTGTGGTAAGTTTAAGATAATTCAAATTGACCATATTTCTGTTTTCTCTTTAACGCTGAAATTCATTAAATGATTTTTCAAAAATTTAAAGTATGTGGAACAATTAACAGAGGGATGAAACATGGAAGGAGTGGTATGAAATAGATTTTAAATTTGAAATATTAGAATTTTGGAACAGCTCATGTTATATTAATTACAATCATTACATATTTATTAAATATGCGAATAAATTGTCCATAATTAAATCGTTTGACTAATAGAAGCACATAACGTTAATTTCTAATAATGACTAATACTCAGTTTTAATTTGAATGAGAAATGCCATTATTTAGTAAGCTTCAAGTCAAACCACCCAAGATAATTACATAATTTTTTTTTGGAAATTAATGATGGGGTGAGTTTTGAACCCAAGACCTTCTGATCACTAGCAAGAGTCTTTTTCCACTAGACTATTCGATTGACCCTATAAAAATTTTCATAAACATTTTATAATAACTTATTGATTTTTATCATTAAATGTGTTTGATGCTCAACAATTATAGAATACACAAATCTTTAACAATTAGTCCAAATGAATCGACGACAACCCTTGGTACACTAATAAGATACAATTTATTGACAAATAGCCAATGACTTAATAGTTTGGTGACACCTAATTTTTAAAGAGGAGGCATTAGGTTCAAATCTCGTTAGAAAACAATTTGTCTCGAATTTTATTCTGATTTTTCATTAGTTAGCATATATTCTAACAGTTTATTAGTTAGTAACTTTTTTATTCGTTATTTATAATATTATTATAATCATACTTTCATAGCTAATTTATCCCAAAAAAACTAAATTTGTTAGTGTAGTGAATTGATCAAAGTTTTGCTGTAAAACAAAATTTTATAACATCATGTTAGTAACATTATGCAGGGTTATAATGTGATGAGGTTAAGTATAAGTGTTAAAATAGATGGTCCACTCTTGCTTTACTAAAGTCGAGGATCTGAGTAACTAATGATGATATATTTTATGAACTTAAGTAGATATGAAAACAATTGATTGGTTTATGACGAGCTACATTTCTTGGAGCTCAAGTCGCCAATTATGGTTATGTATGATTCTTGAGGCGAAGACATCTGATCATGAAGGCAAGAAAGATATGGACCGATTCCGTAGTTACCAAAACGTGCATGTGCGTTTATTGAAGAAGGATATTTCCTTATTCTTCATGCTTGGAGGCCTACCTAGCTTATATAAGGTCACATCACACGTTGAAGACATCTGAAATACGTAAAGTAAATATCTTATATTGTTTTGTGAGCATTGAGAGGCTAGGTTAGTTTTGTAAAGAGTTCTTGTTCTTTATTCTTAACTGAATATGCAATTATTGTATTACCTTGTTCAACAGCAGTGAGATTCTTCTATTTTTAGACACATTGCAATCATCGAATATTAGGAGCGTGCTGACATAAAGGGAAGAAGAAGTAGAAACAATACAGAAGAGTCTAGATTGGAGCGTCGAAAAATGTGGGGCATGCGAGTAAGACCTTTCTTGTAATATCTTTTCATAGTGGGTTTTTCCTTGGGCAGGCTGTCGCCAGCGTAGGTGCTACATTGACACTGCATTGGGTTACCAACTTGTATGTTGTTTAGCCTTAATTTATTACTCTATGTTTAATGGTTGTTGTCGTGGTGGTGATAATAGTCGTGGTTCACTTTTTAAAATTCCGCGAAAAGATGCTTCCAATTAATAATGACTTTACCTCAACAAAATTAAATTCGCCCCTAATATTATTTCGACACATTAACATTAAAAATAAATTATATAATATAATGTTGTATTTTAATCACTTCAACACATCTAAGTTGCATGAAGAATTGAGATTGCAATCCACGCTCTCCGAAGATGCAACAAGAAATATACTCCCTGCATCCCTAAATGATTGTCACATTTTGACTTTTGGTGATCAACATAACACGATTTAAAACGTAAATAGCTATTCTACATGTGAAAAAATTATAAAAGGTTGATATTTCAAAAATATATATTGAGACGAATCTAACAAGGTCCCACAAGATTATATTAATATTTATCATTTAATAAAAATTTATGCTAAAATTTTATTATATATGTTTGACCAACAAAAATCAAAATATAACAATCTTTTAGAGACGGATGAAGTAATTAACATTATCGTTTTATCATTTGAGCTCTGCCAATCAAGTTAATTACACCCCTATAAAATGGATAATATGCTTCTTTCATGCCTAAAAAAGATTCTCACCCACATGAAAATCGCACATTACATAATCTCTTAATAATCATCTTCCTTCAAATAATCAAATCTATATGTAATCAAGCCCATAAAATTAGGCCCATCTATGCTATAAAACACATAATCTAAACTCATAAACTAAATAAACAGGAGGGAAAACAAGAAAACCTCAAAGTACAAAAAGAAAAATATTTGTTGTCTGAGCCACTTCATCAGTTGACCATTTTTTGGTTGTGTCGTACAACCCAAATGTGTATCACAATCGTTGACTAAAAATCTTGTTATTACAGGTACTTAATTTTGTAAGGCTGAAATGTTTTTTATAATGATAAAAATCGTTTTTTGTCTTGTTTTGTTATTTTAGAATTGATATGGTTGTTGTGGTATAGTTTAATCATAGATTAAAATTTTTACGAAACATCCGAAAAGTTTCCGTTTTCGAAATTATAGAAACGAAATGTTTGTATAAATCCAAAATCAATTTTCTTAGTAGAAATAAATTTAAATTTTCAATTTTTCTTAGAAATATAGCTACTAAATAATTGTTTTTGGCAATATACATATATATATATAACATATAGCTCAAACTTTTAACGTATTAGATCGTTACAATTATTTATTTATTTGTATGATCTAAATTTTAAAATATGTTCAAAAATAATAATAATTGATGTAATTATTTTACATAAAATTTTAATAATTTGTTAACATCTTTTTTCAAGCTTTTATATAGTATTGATTTCAAAAAACTTTATTTTATTTTCAGGTTAGTTTATAATTATATATATAAATAAATATGACATTTCAAATTTCTTTTAACAATATATAATTTCTTTTGATTTTTTAATTTTTTTGCATTGTTTATATAATGTTTCTGAAACGTTTCTTGATTTTACGTCTTTGAACTATGTATGTATATTCTCCAATTTCTTAAGTAGTCTCATTTAATTGATTAACTTTTGTAATATACGTTTGTTGCTTATTGATTTTTTGAAACATGTGTTCTAGTTTAATGTGCCTTCAATTTTTAGTTGCCGAAGTAATGAATCAATATTTTTTGTTGTTGATAAAAATAAAGTAAATGATAATAAGAAGGGGAATGGAAAATGATGGAATCGAAAGTTCAGATCGGATGAATTGTTTTTTTTAGGACTATTAAAGTATCATGGCATCGTCAATAATTATCATATAGTAAGATGTTATATAAATTGAATAGATTATATATATACTTCCTCAAGCTTGGAAATATACGATTTTTTCGTGTTTTCTTATGTGAAATGGAGGGAATATTATAGGAGTATTAATTTTTGTGTTTCCTTATGTTTTCCAAAGTTTTACGATATTTTCATTCTGTTTCCACCTTTTTACGAAACAGTTCTTTTTTTTAATTACCCGAAAGTCATGTTCGAAACAAAATTTTGAACCTTGGATTTAATGATGGGTGGCCGCACCTATTTTCTCACCATATACATTGAGCGTGTGTGATGTGCGTTGACTATTCTTTTTGTGTTGAAAAACAACAAACGTATGTGGCGTACGTGAAGAGTTTTTCGTCTAGAAATAGTCTCAACCTTTAATGATTTAATAAGTCAGATGTTTAGCGGTTGGAGCCATTTATCCTTGGTTGGACAAAAGACCAATTACGATGATAAAATGTATGTATATTAGTTACTACTGTACAAATTTGGGAAGGACTCGCTATGGATGTCCTCATGCCCCCTACGGAACCAAACCTTTTATGATATCTTCGTTAATATTAAGACCTTACGAGGTGTGATAGTATTTGATACAATAATCTAACTTGGCGATTTTGGCACCAACAAATACCAGGATTAAGTATCTATGTACATACACCCAACTTTTTGATTATGTGGAGCTCGTGTGATCAACTAAGACAATAGTAATATTTAAAACGAATATTGTCATAACATAAATCTTACTGTATGATATTTTGAAGGAGGAAATGGAGAGTCAAAAGGGGGGTATTTTTTAGTGAGGATTTGGCTGTACATGGCTACATGCATTCATTTTTTGTAAGGTATCGAAAAGTCCACATAACATGGGTTTCTGTTTTTTCCTAATTCTTAATTATTTGATTTCTTCTTAGCTTTGTTTTCTTTTCTGTACTTTCTTGATTCTATTTTATATTTTATTTTGAAGAGGAGGAACCTTTTCGTTTTCTAAAACAAATCTATCTACTGTCTTTATCATGACAGCTAAATGGTCAAACTTTCATATCTCTGTTTCCATAAAATAGTCACTTCAGTTTTATAAAAAATATTTATGTAAGTCAGGAGAGAGAGACAAGAATCTAATAAATAAAAAAAGTTTTATATTCGATTATTTGATAAAAAATACGCTATATGAGCAAGTTAATCGTGGAATATGTCTTGAAAGACCAGGTATTAGCGGTATATCAATCAATTCAATCGAGATTGACCCACGAAGTGTGTGGTGTTACAAATACAATGCATAAATCATAAGTTATGTTATGGTTATTTGATGTAGTACAGAAGTTGGAGAGAGAGAGATAGAGAAAGAGAGAGGTTTTTGGGTCAGTAGGTGTAGTAGAAGTAGTTTGTGGATGTGTGCAATAAGGTTCTTGGCTGTCTTGTACCAACCCATTTAGGTGTTATTAAATTTAGTGGGTTTTGGTTGGTATCAAAAATAATATTTCTTGTTATACTCTCAACTGTGAAATAGTTGAGTTGAAAAAATGGTCCTAAGTTTTGCTGTAACATCTCAAAACCAGTGAATGCTTTGTCTCTTGTAGAACAAGAACAGTTATAAGGAGGGAGGACATACATTGTACAATCTGTGTTTTATGGTATCTTAAAATCTCTACCTAAAGTTTGGAAGTTTTCAAGAGAAGGATACATTTTTCACCATATATATTTTTTCATGAGTTTTCAAGGTTTCATCAGCAATAGTGGTAGTAGTGGTGAATCAAGAATGGTGGCTTGTTCTGCATACAACAGCATACCCATTGCTGCTTTTGCTCAGCCCCAACTTGTCCCTTCACCCATTGCTCCTCCTCCTCCACCCCCTCCTGTATTCAACTCTTCACCTCTCTCTCTAGCTCTTGTATGGCTCCTCTTTTTCTCTCTTCATACATGGGAATGTGTGTTTTTTTTCCTTTTTTTTGTTTTGGTTCGACCCATGTCATTACATGGATTCGAACCCAGACCTCGTCATTACACGTAATATCTCGTGGAAATGTGTGTTTAACTGTTCTATCATTTCTTTTTTCTTTTAGAAATAAGAGATGTCAGAACACTTCCTTATTTGTTGTGCCTGGAGATGATTCTATGAATATTTATTGTTGGTTTTTGTTATTTTATTTTGTTAACGATTCCCATTTGTTTTTTTGCTCAGAAACCTAAAATGGAGGGTATTGGTGAGATGGGCATGATAGGCGAAAACTTCGATTCGGGTGCTATGTCGAGAGGAGCTAGAGATGAGGATTCTGATAGCAAGTTTGGTAGTGACAATATGGAGGGTGCATCTGGAAACGACCATGATGGTCCTGAGGCGAAATCATCTAGAATGAAGAAATACCACCGACACACTCCCTATCAGATTCAAGAGCTTGAAGCGTAAGTGTGAATATAAATTTTTGGTGAATGCATTTATCATTTATATGAATCACCTGACATAAAATAGGTATGACGAGTCATCGACTTTCGGTTAAGGGTAGAAGAGTGGGACCTATCGTAGGACATGTAATAGATATTAACCACTTTAGTTTGCTGATCTGATATTGGATTTCTTTCTGCATTCTACAGTTCATTCAAGGAGAATCCTCATCCTGATGAGAAAGCAAGACTTGAACTTGGCAGGAGGTTAAACCTGGAAAACAAGCAGGTCAAGTTTTGGTTTCAGAATAGACGAACTCAAATGAAGGTACTGTGGTTTGATTGATTGAAATTGTTCAATTTATTTGGCTTAATCTATTTTTTGTCTGTGAATGACTGTCGTTCTATTTTGTCCTCGAATAGACTCAACTGGAACGCTATGAAAATGCAATCCTGAAACAAGAAAATGATAAACTTAGAATTGAGAATATTTCAATTAAAGAAGCGATTAGGAGTCCAATTTGTGGCAATTGCGGTGGTCAAGCAATTATCGGCGATGTTTCTATGGAGGAGCATCATCTCAGGATCGAGAATGCTCGGCTACGAGATGAACTGAATAGGATTTCTCTGCTAGCAAACAAGTTTTTGGATAGGCCCATGGCAGGCACGGTCAACATGCGCCCCATGTTGGCGAACTCTGGTCTGGAACTTGCTGTAGGAAGAAATAACTTTGGTAGTTTTAGCTCTATGGATGCTGGTTTGTCTATGGGACTTGATTTTGGCTATGGAGATTCAAGTGGTTTGCCAGTAGTGGCTTCTACCAGACATTTGATGGGTGTGCCCGGGGCTGATAGTGCATCTGAAAACAAAGCCCTATTTTTATCTCTAGCTTTAGCTGCAATGGATGAGCTGATAAAACTCGCTCAAGTTGATAACCCTCTCTGGCTTGCCAATCCAGACGGAAGAGGAGAAGCCTTGAATCTTGAGGAATATACTAGGTCTTTTCCTCCTTGTATAGGCATGAGACCTAGTAATTTCGTCACTGAAGCAACAAGGGCAAGGGGTACTCTAACTCTGAGTAGTGCAGCCCTTGTGGAGGCACTAATGGATGTTGTAAGTTAACGAATCATGGTCGATTTTTTTCTATAATTTCTTCTGTGGATCTTATGAGACCTGGTAATTTGATCAACTCTATGTATATAATATGGAACTATGATACTGCTGCTTGTGCCTTTATCATCATCATATTTTATTGTACGAAGTTATTGCAGAGGTGAATGCTGCAATTATAGCATCTGCTAATAGTCTTCTTCATATTGCCTACACTTCTACATTGTAAATCAGAGGTTTTCCTTTTTATTTTGTTGGATGGCAGCTCATGCTTTTCTGTCTGCAGAATCGATATGCTGATCTATTTTCCTCCATGGTTGGGCAAGCTGCACATGTAGCCGATATTTCTCTTGGAATAAATGGGACCCTTAATGGTGCTCTCCAACTGGTCTGAGTCCTTACTTATTCTTTTATATAAGACACATCCATTTTTTCCTTATGTTGTTAAAGTGATCATTCAATATTGTCAACATGTAGATGCATGGTGAATTCCAAGTACTTTCATCTCTTGTTCCTGTTCGTCGAGTGAAATATCTCCGGTTCTGCAAACAACATGCAGAGGGTGTCTGGGCTGTGGTTGATATTTCTGTTGACACCATCCGAGAAGGCCCAAACACTTCTGAATACGCAAATTGCAGGAGACTTCCTTCTGGATGTATAGTGCAAGATATGCCTTCTGGCTATTCCAAGGTAATCTGACACTCCCCCCCCCCCCCCCCAATCTTACACTGTTTGAGATGGTTTTAATTTTTGTAAAGTAGGCAATGGTCTTGCAAGTGTTAATAAGGCTAAATGAGATCTAATTTTGAGAATTCGGAAAAAAAGTTAAATTTCCTTTTGAATGTGAAGTAGTTTTATGTTGATTGAACTCCTATCATTTGAATTGTGCAGTAAATGTTTAGTTGTTTAATTGCACTTGATACGATGCGTCTTCATTGTATTTTTGGTATTTCCCACACGGACGCATTTGACATTTGCTATTGTTGTTTTTACCTCAATTCTTAATTAGAGTAGGAAACATAATTTTTTGTAATTGGGACATATTAGTTTCCTTTGTATATAAAAGTTACCGTTGAGCAAATCTGTAACTTAGGCCTACCATGTTGAGTTGTAGGAGTTGCTTTCAGCTTTTTGAGATTTATACATATTTGTGAGCACTATGATGGCTGCTTCCTCTCTTTCGATGCCCTCTCCGAATGATTAAGTTTCATATCTGACACACTTGTAAAAATTGGAAGGCGCATAGTTATATAAGATAAGCTATATTTGAGTTTCTTAATCTAATGCAATGATGTTTTGAATAATAAACTTGTATCTTGGTCAATAGTGTGCTCTATTCATCATGCTCAATTAAGTTTCTAAATCTCTGGGGGTTCTTCCTCCACACGCTCGTATAGTGCTATGAGAAACCTGCATGTCCTTTGCTCACATGCACAATGGTGTCCAGTGTCCATGAATCCAAGGATAGCCATTAATAACAATTCTATGTCAATACTTTAGGTTGTCTGGATTGAACACACGGAATATGACGAAAACGCTATCCACCAATTTTGTCGTCCATTAGTAAGGTCTGGCATGGGGCTAGGCGCAGAAAAGTGGATTGCCACTCTACAAAGGCAGTGGGAGTGCTATACAACAGTAATGTCCCCTCCCAACCACAATGGAGAAAACGCAGGTGCCTTATTTGAATTACTCTAAGTCTTCACCATTGTATACATTAGACCTAATAAGATCCTAATACTATATGGATGACAGGAATCACTACAAGTGGTAGAAAAAGTGTAATGCTTCTGGCTCAACGCATGACAAAAAGTTTCTGTGCTGGGGTTTGCGCAACAGTGCACGAATGGAACATTATTCGAATTGGAAATGTAGAGGAATCAAGATTATTGGTGCGCCGTAGCGTTGGTAACCCTGGCGAGGCACCTGGCATAATATTAAGCGCAAGTACTACTATCTGGATGCCAGTGTCCCAACATGAATTGTTCGACTTTTTGAGGAATGAACATACAAGGTCTCAGTGGGACCCCTTATCTCCAGATGGTCCAATGCAACAGATGCTCCAAATTTCGAAGGGCCAAGATCTTGGCAATAACATTTCTCTAATTCGTGCTAGCGTGAGTTAAATGATTCTATTTTACTTAACATGATTAAAGGTTAATCTGGCTTGGAAAATTATACTCTTCAGTCTCTCTGAGATTTTGTTTTGTTGGGACTTCATTTGCAGGCTACTTCGCCCAATGGAAATCAAAACAACACATTCATTTTGCAGGAGACGAGCACAGACTTGACCGGATCCATTGTTGTCTATGCTCCAGTAGATGTACCAGCAATGAATGTGGTGATGAGTGGAGGCGATTCCACTTGCGTAGGAATCTTGCCATCAGGATTTTCCATCATTCCAGATTGTTTTCAAGACTCTACAGACACTAACAACTTTGATAGCACTTCAGTTAAACAAGAAAGCACTGGCAGGAATAGTAAAGGGTCCTTGCTGACGGTAGGTTTCCAGATTTTAGTCAGTAACTCGCCTGCGGCCAAGTTAACAATGGAGTCTGTGGAGACAGTCAACACCCTCATTGCCCGCACTGTGCAAGGTATTAAAGCTGGGCTACAATGCAGTTGATATGCTGGTCGGTCTAAGAATTTACATTATGGTGGTGCCTCAAGTTTTTTGCTTTTGTTTGCGGCCCTAAGTGTTTGTGTCATAGATAAAATATAGGAGATCGAGATTAATATTTCTTTGCTCTGGGTTTGAGTCAAGAACGAACCGTGGTGAATCCTCAAAGAATGTCGGGTGACAGATCTTTCCTGGTTTTGCATAGCCATGGTCGCCTTTGTCATGTGTCGATGGGGGAAGTAGTGGTTCGGGTATTGACTCAGATGTTTCCTATACAGATTCCTTTGTTTGTTCTTTCATGTTTGCTTAATGAAAATATACAGATTGATTTGCACATTGTCAGTCTTCTGTTTGTGCCTCATTAGTTTTCTTGTTTTTGACCCTCAAATATTATTTCAAATCATTATATTCTCTATTTTTACACTATTATAACGAAGTGCATGGTTGCACTTACACAACAACCGTTTTGGAATACAAACTGACCGATATAAAAGTTGAGTTCCTCGTCTAATTATATGAAACTTTATCGACACGACGTCATAAAACATAACCAACAATTAATATATTACTCCCTCCTTCTCAAATTGTAGTTCTCATTTTTTTTTTTTGGAGTCAAACTTTGAGAACTTTGTTCATGAATTTTCATTAGCCAATAATACATAATATAGTTATTTTGGATCTTGTTGGATTAGTTTCAATGTATATTTTTGAAATATCAATTTTCAATAATTTTTAAGCTTATGGAATAAGAGATTTTAACTTTTAAAATCATGTCTAGATGATTATAAAAAAATCAAATAATAATTACAAATTAAAAAATTAAATATATATTTCTAAAAAGAGGTGTATTTATGTTGCACTGACGCATCACACAAAGTGGTACAAGTAGTACAACTGACATCAGTGAGACTCAAGTGTATACAAAATGTTTGGGTCCAAATATGACAAAATTTTGGAGTAATAGGAATTGGGGGTATTATACATTTGCAATAAAATTATTTAGTTTGGTATTTAGCGTAGTTGAAACATATTTTGAATGCGTATTATATATGTTTGGTATA
Source organism: Echium plantagineum (assembly GCA_003412495.2). NCBI lineage: Eukaryota > Viridiplantae > Streptophyta > Magnoliopsida > Boraginales > Boraginaceae > Echium > Echium plantagineum. The sequence continues at coordinate 21,590,784 of CM016564.1, forward strand.
TCTCGGAGCGCGTGTTCTACATATTTGATAATATACCAAAAATGTTTCATAAATCGAATATATATCTCATACGTTTGATAAACATAAAACTTGAACAATTTATTATCTTGGAAAGTGAAATCTTAGAAATAGCATCCAGGTATGAATTGACACATGACACCTTAATTTATACACTATTCAATTCTTTTTTATCTTGTAAGAAAAATTGTCAATGTAAAATATTTAGGAAAATGTGGGTCAGTGTAAATATGCATATAATAGAAAAGTCTTTCTAGAATATGCCCTTAACCCCTTAGGACATGTTCGTTTTCTACGTTAATTTACTTATTACAGGAGTCCAGTTCGTATCTTATCTAATTAATCTCACGTTCACCAGGATAATTATGAATATTTTATTTTGCTAGCTTGCATAATGTTTATTTTTTTAATGTTTTATCTTCCAAAGTTGCTTTATAGGAAGGGTAATGATCATGAGTCAATCACTATTTTATTATTGAACTCCATAATATTTCTTGATATTAAACCTCAAAAAACTGTTGAAAATTAAGAGAAATTTATCGGTGAAGTTATTATCACAAAATTAAGAAATGACTGGACTAATATCTATAGACTAAAATTTCTAAACGTTTCTTACGAAACGTCCAAAAAGTTTTCATTTTTGAAATTATGGAAACGAAATGTTATTATAATTACGAAATAAATTTTTTCTCATAGGAGTACGTTCCAGCTTTCAACTTTCCTTAGAAATATTATAACTAAAATAATTCATTAATTTCTTTGAAAATATAGAAAAAATATAACTTTATATGGTTACTTAATGTAATTATTTCATATTTATTGCAACATACATATATACAACATGTAACTTAGTTTCTACGCGCTAGATAATTACAATTGTATATTCATTTATTAGATCTCACTTTTAAACATGTTTACAAATAATATTAATGATGTATATATTCTATACAAAAGTTTGATTTTTGTTAAAATCTTATTTCAAGCTTTTATATAGTATTGATTTCAAAATATTTTATTTTCATTTTAGTCTAGTTCATATTTATATATGTTTATGTTTATTCAAATTTTGTTAACATATTTAACTTATCTCGATCTTTAAATTTTTTATATCATTTCTTTAATGTTTCCGAAACATTTTCTATTTTTTATCATTTTGAAACTATAAGCTGTTATGTTCATCTTTGGACGGTGGGGGATGGAGTTACTTCGATAGTTTGTACAAGTCTTTTTATTTCACTTTGAACCATGCTAATACTATTATCCGCAGAGGTCTCTATGTTGGTATAACCATTCGAGTTGCTCAACAATTTGTTGGGATTAACACCGTCATATAATAGATCTCCATCATTGTGCAATTCACTAGATTTCCAATGAACAAGACAGTAATCGCGCTTTCTCTCATTACCGTGGGGGTGTAGGGGCAGGGGAGAGGGGGTAAGGAGAGTTTGGAGAAGAAAGTGGGTAAAAGTAAAAATTATGTAAACTTTAGTTATTAGGAAAAGTCCCCTCATATTAAATGATTTTAAAATGTATCTTGCAATTCTAATAATTGTGTAATTCCTTCTTAACCTTTGTATTAAGTTGATTTATATGTATTATTGTATTTTAATGTTAAAAATTGGTTCGGGACATATAGACAAGATAAGAAGATAAAATAATTCATGAAGAAAACGGCTTAAAAGCCAATTGAAAATTGACAAGCTTTCATCAAGAGAACCATAAGATCCGAGCTGGCTCTCTTATTTCAAAATCCAAAATTACTAGAATTTAGTTTACTCAATCAATTAATAAAAATTCATTAACATTTAACAAGACCATCTATCCATAAAACAAACTACTAATCGAGAATCAAAATCATAATACAAATTAATAACAATTAAACCATGATCTAATAACCATCTACTGAACTTGAAAGCAGCTCGAGAATCGGTTCAATTTAGACCGAACCATCCTCACAATTACCGTACGTATCGAAAAATCAACTAATAAATTCAGTCGGTTGATTTGGAGGTCAACACAAAAAGTCAACGCGGCTCTGCTTCATCTTCTCCAGGGGATCGTGAACTGGTGATCTCCTCCCATTTTTACGTGTTTTAGTGGTCAGTTATTATTCGTTGAACCTCATATAATTCATGATTCAATCATTGATATATACCAAATCAAATTTAATTATATCCCGAAATTTAATTATCAGTTTTTTTTCAGTTTATGGTTTTCTTGTTATAATATGCGCCGGTATTAATCAGATCTCTGGGATGAGCATTATAGATTTTATTTGATTTTAATATAAGCTAAATTACATCAATAGAGACCCTCTACCTCGTTTAGGAGCCTCATTTGGTGCCTTGCGCTTTGTAATATTGTACATCATGAATTGTGACGTTACAACATAACTATCGATGACGTTCACAATATATAGAGTACAATTTTACAAAGCACGACACACTGAAGGAGGTACTGTAGATGTTTTCGAGATTACATATAAAGATCGTTTACTTTCACTCTTTTTTCATTTTATGTAACTCGTCTAATTTTTGCAATTAGGAAATGCTCCCTCCATTGGTAAAAGGTCGATTTTTTTAGTACGTTGCATAAATTTTTATGAAAAAATGTCAAAATATAGTATTTTCACCCTGTTGTATTGTTAATACTATAATTTATATTGAAGTCAAAGTTGTATGAGTCGAGACATTCAAGTTTGTTAATTTTCATAATTAAAATGTGAAACTTAACGGAGTTAATCGAATAGCCTAGTGGAAAAGGCTCTTACCAGTGACCTGAAGTTCGTGGGTTCGAAGCTCACCTCATTGCTAATTATAAAAAATGAAAAACTGAAATTTAATGACCTTTCGGGGATGGAGGGAGTATGTCAGCTTGAACTAGCACAAAAGATGTTATCTATTAAATTTTATTATGAAGTCAGAATTAGATAATCTTCATGCGATGGAGTGAGTGAGTAGGGAGAGTGAGTATATGTTAGCAATGTTTGGATCTCTTGGATGAGGCAGCTTTTAGATTCTCTGATTCAGTTGTTTGCCTTGATTTTAATATAAGCTAGAAATTGCCGTAACTTGCAGATTGTGAGAGTTTGATTTACTCCCTCTATCTAAAAAAGATTGTCTAGTTTTAATTCTATGGTTGAATTTTTAACTTTTGAGGACTAATATATTTGTAAATGATGGAGTATAATATTTGATGAGCATGTACCAGAATAGTACTTTCAGCCTACTTTACTATTAACATTATAGTTTGATCACAATCGAAGTTATTGGTGCTATGAAGTTTATTAATTCTGACAATTGAAAATCATTCATTTATGTGTGGGCTTCTTTTATGCTGGATATTATGATCTTTCGTTGGGTTTGGGGATTGATGATAATGGTTTTACTTCGATCAGAGAATGTTAGAGCCATCTAGGCTATAGGGGATGATTGGATGTTGTTACACCAAACTCTATCGAGGTGAAATTATGTTAAGATGTTGTTGAAGGTATTTTTTTTTGCGGATATTTATTTGTAGTGACAGGAATGAGTTATGAGATTAATAGAAAAGCACCCCTTTTATCATTTGTAGTTGTCTGAATGAAGGATATCTAAAAGAGACAAGACAAGACTAAAAGAAGACAGATGTTTTCCTTGTTTTATGGACTTTGGAAGCACGTCTTCAGCAAGACAGAATTCCATGTTCTTATTCTGGGCATTGACAAGGCTGGGAAAACAGTAATTCACTGATCTCACTTTCTTCCTTGAGGATGCATGTTCTCATATCATAAGTTTTCCTTTCTGGCCCAATTATACAATACAATTTGATGTTCACTGATGTTGCTTACATTTCTTATTCAATGATCCATGAGGACTGGACATCCATAGCTTATCAAGCAAGTATATGCATCTGATAGCAACTGCCTAATTCTGAATTGAAATAGATTGTCGATATGACACAAATTTTCCAGACCTTCCCTTAATTAATGATAGAGGTTTGCATGGAGTCCGTAAAGTTTGGCCTGATCGTTCATTTGATTATTTAAATTTATATTCCCAAGTACATATGCTACTTTTATGTTGGTAGTGCAACTGAGTCATAAGGACCTTGAGCCATTAAAGAGATAAAGAGTGAGCACGTTTAAGTGTGGGTTCCCATATATGCTTGAAGTCGCTTCTGGAAAATGAATCTTTTTTTCACGAAATGTCGTGGTGAAACTTTTTAAAGAGAGATGGACATTCTGCTTTCTGCATTGTGTTCATATTATTGTTCATGGCCATTTATTGGTTTTCCACTTAGAAAAAAAGAGGAACAATTTTTTGTGCACTTATGTTAATTTCACTTTCTCTTCTTGTTTTAGTCTTCTGATTGTCATGTCATGTGAAGTTTCCTAATGCATAAATAAACTGATCTCTTCACTATTGGTTTATAGACACTACTGGAGAAAGTGAAGTCTCAATATTCAAATGCAGAAGGTCTTCCTCCTGATCGTATAGTTCCAACTGTGGGACTCAATATAGGCCGTGTTGAAGTATCAAACACTAAACTTGTGTTCTGGGACCTAGGAGGTCAGGTATCACATACACTATGGACGATCACTTCATGTTTTCGCTTAAAATAAGTTGACTTCATAGCATGTGGGAGTTCCACTGGTTGTAGTGAATAGTGAGTGCTAATCATTTTTATGTCGTTAACTATGTGTCTGATGTAATTTTTCTTTAGCCTGGTCTGCGTTCAATCTGGGAAAAATATTATGAGGAGGCACATGCTGTAATTTACGTGGTTGATGCTTCTTGCCCCTCCAAATTTGAGGACTCAAAATTGGCACTTGGCAAGTCTTTCTAGACATAAAGTTCCTCTCTTTGTTTATGCCTTCCTTGAATTTGTTATGCATAATTTGTTTTTCAAATATTACTTTCTTAATTGTGGCAGAAAGGGTTCTTCGGCATGAAGACTTGCAAGGGGCTCCTCTTCTCGTTCTAGCAAACAAACAGGTTTGCTTATGTTATTACTAAATTGGTTGTCTTGTGACACTTTAAGGAACATTATAGTCTTGGACAAATATGTCCTGCATGTTTCCTTTGCTGTAACATGTCTATATGACATGCTTTCCAGAATAATGATCCTCGTATGTTGGTACATGGTAGTGTGTACCAACATATTCGGACTGTTGTTTGATTGTCAGTAGTATCTGCAGACATGAAAATTGCACGAGGAACTCTTATATCAATTTGAGCTTAAGAAAGTCATCTACATAGAATATCAAATCAATAACATTCTGTAATGTCTTCCTCACGTATGCCGACGTTGCTCCCTTTTGATATATTCCAACTTCCTACAGGATCTTGCAGATGCTGTGTCACCTGAAGAAGTCGGCCAGTACCTAGATCTGAAGAAGTTGGATGAGAGGGCTTATACATATTTAGCCGTTTCAGCATATGACGGGTGAGTCATTAGCTTCAAAATGCAGATACCTCCATGACATCAAGTAGTTGATGTTACTAGTCATGATTGAGTATAAGTTAATAAGATTGTTGAATACCTCAAGATATATGATAATTTTTTCATTGCTCGGTTACTCGCCATCAAATTAGCCAAACCCATTTGGTAAAAATCCTTGTGTTGCTGGGAGTCAAGTGCATGAACCTAAGTTTGTGGGACATTGGTTACAGGCTGGGAATTAAAGAGAGTGTAAATTGGCTTGTAGATGCTATGGAAAGAAGCAAGAGGACAGAAATGTTGAGAGTTCGAGCTGGTTCAGCAAACTCGAGTTCATAGATATTTGAATTAAACAAATGGAAGTTTTTTTGGTTGTTATTAGCTCTGTTACACTATTCTCATAGTGTCTCTATGGATGGAGGTATTTGACCTTGAAGATGTGCGCGAATGCACGCCACACGTGCTTGCTGTTTTCAGCACACAAGAAACAGCCAACACGCCACATACGTTCGATGCATATTTTGATGGAATCATGGAAGCTTTTGTCGTGGGAATTAATATATATGAGAGATTTGAAAATATCTGTTTCAAAATCACAGATTCGTTTGTCTTGATGGCTTTGGTAGTTTATTTTAGTAATGATAATTTTCTAATATAATTGTTCATTAATGATTAATAATGTGCTACTCTTCATTTTAATTTAATTGATAGTTTTTCTGTTCAGGTGAAAAAGGTAGTCCAATTTTAAAGTTTTATCATGATTCAAGTTAATATTAAATTATCGGAATAAGATTATTTGAATATTTTTTTTGTGAATTCAAAGGTCACACTTACATTGAAATGGTATATTTAAGTCGAATCATTAGATTTTGACCTTTTCATGTCGAACTATTACTATCAATCATTAATCACTTTTTAGTTGAGTAAATAACATTGAGATCCCTCAATTTTAAACCAGATGGCAATTGAGTCCTTGAATTTTTTGTATACTCGTCAAATATTAGTAAGTATATGTTGCAAATGATAACACTCTTGGGATTGTTTGGGTGTCAAGCTTTTAACTTGATTATAACTAGAGCTATATCATATGAGTCCAACTATACGCACACCCAAGTAGTAAAATAAAGCAGTCCAAATTGCCATTTTGCTCCTAATTGAAACTTCCTTCCGATATTTTGAACTACTTCCATTTGGTTCGATCAGTATACTAAAGATAATTAAAATGGATTGGACCAAATGAATTTTGATGTTGGGTAACGATTCGTAACTTATTCGAATAATAAATTAGTCAAATCTCATTTTCACTTGAGCAAATCAAATAACCAGGCGACTACTGAATCACCAAATGCACGATTTTATATAAACATCATCCATACAAAGAAATAATTGTTGAAATGGTCTTAGATAATATGTACAAGTTGCACTTAGTCCATGCAAATGTTCGGTCTACATAAACGGTCTCTGATATTGGTCGAAAAGATGCACTTTAGTCCCTCTATTGAGGGAGACATTAAATTTTGACGAAAAGAGGAACTAAAGTGCAACTCGTTTGAACCTCGCCCTTTTCAAGTGTATGCCATCCTAAGGTGCTGATCTTATCAACGTCTATGAATGTTAAATCATAAATCGAATCGCCAAATTGAAAAATTGGGTGATACCTAGCCACCAGAGACGAAGAAGGGCGTAGTAATCGATGACATGTTTTGGGGAGTTAAAAATAAGCATGGATCCGGAGATTCCCGAATAGGGAAACCTTTCGAACTGCTGCTGAATCCATGAACAAGCAAGAGACAACCTGACGAATTGAAACATCTTAGCTAGAGGAAAAGAAAACAAAAGCAATTCCTGTAGTAGCGACGAGCGAAATGGGAGCAGCCTAAACCGTGAAAACGGGGTTGTGGCGAGCAATCCAAGCGTCATGCGGCTAGGCGAAGCAGCCCGAATGCTACACCCTAAATGGGGAAAGTCCAGTAGCAGAAAGCATCACTAGCTTACGCTGTGACCCGAGTAGCATGGTGCACGTGGAATCCCGTGTGAATCAACAAGGGCCACCTTACAAGGTTGTCTACTTTACCCCTGTTTCTCTCAAAATTTAACGTCTCCTTTAAAAGATGGATTAAATGGCACATTTACACCAATATCAGGACCCATTTGTACAGACTATATATTTAATGGGACTAAAGTACAACTTACATAAATAAAAAAATTAAAAAAAAGTACAACTTACATACTGTATATATTACTAAGATCATTTTGAGTGGGGTAAAATAGAAATTCCATCCTAAAATCACTATTTTTTGTGTGTTTAGCAACTCACCTATTTGAACGACTTTTACCATCTCACCAATATAACCCTCTTCAGTTGACTATCCCGAATAAAAATCAGCTAAAAACCCAATCAATCAATTCAATTTTATTTCTGAAAAAATGGGCGGCGGCGGAGGAGATCACCACCATATCGACGGAGGAGACTTCCGGCAGAAGGTATGGACCATGGCGGGTGGGCCCAATTGCAGGCCCAAACACTGGAAGCGCAACACTGCTATAGCCATGGCTGGCGTATTCCTTATCTGTATTCCAATTGCCATGAAATCAGCTGAGCTTGAGGTCAGTTTTACTCTTGTCCCAAAAATATTGTCCACTTTCATTCTCAATTCTCAATTCTCAATTTTATTGCATTTTGTCCAGTTTCATTGCATTTCAGATCTTAAAAATTGCGTCATTGTCATTGCGATTACTTGAAATTCGATATTCATTATTGAGAGTAATATCTTATGTTTTGTTATTCACTTGTCCCAAAAAGAACGTCTAGTTTGATTTTTAATGGTCAAAATTAACAACCTTTCCAACACGAATGACTTTGAACCATTACCCACGAAGTAAGGGCTTAGCTTTTGTTGACTTTGGTTGCATTTTGGGATCTTATGTGTGTTGTTCACTTTCCCATATATATTGTCTAATTTGACTTCTATTGATCAAAACTAACGAACTTTATAGCTTCAATTGACACACCTAACTTTGATTGCAATCAACTTACGTTTAACGATATAGTCTGTATAATACAACATCTGTAGACAAATATTGGTGTTCGAAATTGAAATTGGACTGGATGTTGGTATGGAGGGATTTTTTTTTAGTTAAATTCGGTTTCGTTGTGATCTTTTTCAGTTTAGGATGAGGTTTTTAGGATTTAGTTGTTCTGTATTTCTCAAATGGTTATACATTAAAGATTGAACTGGAATATCTTGATAATGTGTTGCGTAAAACTGTAATGGGGCATGTAATGATAATAAGACTCCAATATGGACATAGAATTTGCTTCCCTCAATAAATTACTAAGATAGATGTGTCAATAAGAAGATGTGAAGCTACAGTGGTAATGCCGTATGTAGTCAGAAATGGGCGTAACGATTGACGGAGGTGGAAGCGAGTTGTACATAAAGTATATCAAGGGAGTTCATGTGATTAACGAAAGATATGACACAAAATAGAGTTGAATAGAGACATTGTATTCATATAGACGACCCAATTAGTGGGATAGGGCTAGTTTGGTTTGGTCAATACTCAATGCATTATTTATATAACTGTGCATAAAGCTGATAATTTATTGTGCAACAAAGTATGTGCAGTTAAGCAAAGTAAAATAACTATGCAATTAGGAAATTGTATCTTATGAAGTATGCAATTAGGAAATTGTATCTTTAGAATTTGTAAAATACTCGATGTTTTTAAGCAATGTAATAGAATTTGTATATCTGTTAATGTGCTTAGCAATATTGAATGAGCTACGGAAAATGTTATGAATGACGGATGAGTATGTTAATGGGTTTGACATTAATGTTCATGCTTTGTGCTTAGTCATTTGTGTAGAACGTTTTATCTGGTTTCTACTATTACTCCTGTATTTACGTCCTTGGTCTTCTTAACCCTTCCTTCTGACTATCACGATATCCTACCATGAATGCTCATGTTATTTGTTTGGGGATCCAAACAATAAAACTCTTTTCATACCAGGCTTTATGTGCTTTGTTGAAATCATTTTAGCATGGCCACTGTTACATGTGATCAAATTGGGTCTGAAGTCTGAACTTCTGTTCAAATTCTTATAAAGGAAAATCAGTTTGAGAAATATGCCAAGATAGAAGCCGAGGGAAAAACATGAAACACTCTAGTCATTGTGGCTTTGAATTGGCTTAAATTCAAATGAAATAAACAACGAAACCTTTCATAACTCAGCTCTCTGCATCCTCATCACCATGTCTTGGCAAGACTTTTATTTGAATAGATTTAGGTGTTGTTCACTTCGAAATTGCTCCAAAAGCTACAAAATGGTGCACCTTATACTATTGTAACAAATCAACAATCAAGCATGATCACTTATGTGTTCGTTTTTTATATAGAATTCCTTGTACCATTTGCCGTATGTGCTCCCCATGATTAAAAAATCCATCTGGAGTAAGGGTACTGTAGTATTCTGGTGTTAGCTGAATGGAACTGTTATTGGCAACATGCTCATCAATTCATATAAGAATTTGATGAAGATGCATTTCATATAACTAACTTGAAATTTCTTTGCAGCAACGGCCACACCATCCAGTGCGTCCTATTCCCTCTCAGCTCTGGTGCAAGAATTTCGGGAAGAAAGATTATTGAACTGTACCAAGTTATTCAACAAGTACAATATTAAGATATCCCCGTTGCATTCCTCTAGTTTTATGTCATACATTTACTCTTTGGGGATTCTAAGTTGAGGTGAAACTTGGGAACATTTTCTCAATAATAAGAACAATGTATGCAATGGCTCGTTTTCTGTAGATCAAAGGCTGAAGATGTGTTAACTCAGTTTCAAAGCACATTGAAAATTCTGATAATTTTTTCTCAGTTCGCCATCATTTTTTTCTCTTTCCGAATACTGCCAAATAAGATTCTTTTTAGATAGCCGAACGAACAAAATGTTAAATCAAGTCATACTAGTCTCGACCAGGGGTTTCTAGTGAATACTTAAATCTCAATTGGAATGATGGAGATTGTCAAGATTGGACCATAATGATAATATTATGGTTAGTAGGTTTGTCTTCATGTTACATCTTTTACTAATGTTCGTGTTCTTCACCAGTGACTGGTTTTATTTCATGTATTATATATGTTATTACATTTGTTGTTGATGTAGTTTCTCAATTTTGTATACACTATATTACAAGGTGTGAGATCATGTAAAAATCACCAAAAAATGAGAAGTCATCTAAATTGAACTCCTACAATGTAGCTTCTACTTTAGCCTCCAAAACAAAAGGTTACAATGGTCTTCATGATACATGATCCGATTACCTTCACTTTTTTTTATTTGACGTTTTTGTTTTTCTTGCCAACTTTTAACCTTCAATTATTTCATATATGTTATTATAATAAATGTGAATTTGATATCATTGGATTTATCTTTAGAATATGTTTCCATAATGTTGTGGTTTGCTATTTCTTAGAAGATAACTTTAAAATAAAACTTTGTTGATGCCCAAAGATTGACCCAAAAAATCAAAACGTTTTATAATCATTATCATAAATTATTAGATAATGTTTGTATTTTAAATCTTTCGGTTATTAGAGGGATAAGAATTAAGATCATGTATTATTATGTGATCCCCTCACTTCAAAACAATTGGCATACGTTGTTAATGTTGGTCAGTTATTGTGAATCAAATCATAACTCACAAATAGTTTCCAGATTATTACGTATATAATATAAGAATCTCGCATTTTTTGAGCTAATCGAATAGCCTAGTGGAAAAGGCTCTTACCAGTGACCCAAAGGTCATGGGTTCGATACTCACCTCATCGCTAATTTACAAAAAAAAAAAACATGTTTGATGGTTTAAAATTTTTGTCATGTATTAAAATGTTTGATTGTTTACATTCACAATAAACTTTTAAGCCTATCTTTTACTTTTTGTCCCTATAAAGTATTTTTTGTCCCTAATAAAGTAACACTTCAACACCTTTATCTGAGGACATATTAGTAATCTTGTATCATTCTTTAATAAAATAGTTTTTATCCAAATAATCAAATATATCGAAACGAAAAAAATATAATATAATAATCTCATAACATGACGACTCATAATCGTAAGTCATGACAATGAATGAAGTAACCACTCTACCATCTAGATAAGTAATCTATAATAGGAGTAAATAGATAATAATCCTATTCCTTCTCTAGCACAATAAATATACTCATATAATATTTCCCTTTATTAATCGCATTTTCTGTCAACATAACTTTTCACAATCTTTATGCCAACTTCCAATTTATTTGCAATAAAAAAGAACCACCTCAAGATCTCATTTCCAATTAGTACAACTATTATGGTAAGCATAATGCTCACTCCCTCTCCCCTCTCTTTCCATGCAATTCAAGAAAACTAATTTTTGAGCCCTTTCCTGGGTGAATGCTATTTCCGCGATTCTTATATCCACCGCTCACGCTTGTGATAGGATTCGATCGTGAGTTCAGTATTACTTTTTTCACTAAAAATAATTAAACGCACAAAAGTGCATTATCGTGAAAATAACATGGGGTGAAAATAGTTGTGCCACCACTTTTACTAGAAACAAAGGTGGCAAAAAGTATTGATGGGTTTGAATTTGATAGTCAAACAATGGAAAATCTGTATTCTTTTTTCTTAAATAGTGAGCTAGGCTACAACCAAGTACAAGCAATGAATACACAGTACCTAGGTGATGAAAAGACAATAAAAACAGACTACCATAATTGTGAAAATGATCTACATGCATTTATTATTTAAAAATGATAATGTTATTCCATTTTTTCCATCAAAACAAACTAGCAAAATGCACTACATATCATATCAGTTCATTTCTGCAGTCAAGATATTTCTCAGGAGTGGTTTGCTGTTTGTAGGTCTAGAGAGCCATCTTCCTTTTTTGTCCCAAAAAGATTGTCCCATTTCAAGAAATAGAAGAATGGGAAGCTCTGCATGCTGTGTGAAAGATAGAGTGAAGAAAGGGGCATGGACTCCTGAAGAGGACAAGATTTTGGTTGACTACATTAAACAAAATGGAGTTTCTACTTGGCGTTCTCTTCCAAAACTTGCTGGTGCATCACCCCCCCCCCCCCCCCCCCCCCCCCACCCCACCCCACAAGAAAAGAGTACTCCACATAGTAGTGGAACTAATTTTTTCGAAAAATAAACGTCCTACTATTGCATAATAAAAAAGAAGTTACTATACATTATCGCGAAACTTTTATGGTTTTCTTGATAGTTTTCTTTATTTTTTTCGTGTCAATTCCTCGTCGCTCAACATAAAAATCTTGGTTCCGCTATTGTTTGCTTAGAGTGATAATTATGTATGTTTTTGCAGGTCTTGAAAGATGTGGAAAGAGTTGTAGGCTTCGATGGACAAATTATCTTAGGCCTGATATTAAAAGAGGTCCCTTTAGTTATGAGGAAGAGAATACTATCATCCAGATGCACTCCTTGCTTGGAAACAGGTTTATTATTATCTTCTACAAATTATCATAATTTTTTGCTTAAATGTCTATATTTTTTTGCCACAATAAATGTGACATGAAACATGTTCTCTACATGTAATACTCGCTTTATATGTGTCTGTTTCTAAGATAAAGAAAAAGTGTTTGTCGTTATCTTTCAAAATATTATGGAAACGCCGAGTTTTTGAATATAAGAACGAACATATAAGTGTAACACTACTCGATGTACCGACACAGATATACAATAGTCAGTGTGTTAGTTTAGAGATATTGATTGATGCTCAAGTTTGATAGGTGTCTCGACGATTTTCAGATGGGCATCTATTGCTTCACATTTACCTGGAAGGACAGATAATGAGATCAAGAACTTCTGGAACTCGCATCTAAAGAAGCGTTTTGCTAAAGTAGGCATTCATCACCATAAAAACAGGTCCTGTGAGCTCGTTAAGGCGATTGATTTGAAACAAGAAACCCCATTGTCTCGCCACATGATGCAGTGGGAGAGTGCAGGAGTTGAGGCTGAGGCTCGACTCTCCATGGATCCATTGCTTCTCAATCCATTATTAGCAGTAAAGTCCGAGTCAGATTACTTCCTCAAGCTATGGAATTCCAGTGTAGGTGAATGCTTTCGGGGTACCAATGTAGTGGATGGTGTAATATGTCGAGGCATGGGGTCTCACTCATCGTCCTCTAGCAAGGTTGATAATTCGGGTTCAGAAAACACTGTGCAACAGGGTGAATGGAGCAAGAGACACAGTGAGAAGCATGATTATGTCAATCAAGCAACCTGCAAAACAGGTTCAGACTCCTCAAAAGCAGACAAAATCGAGGAATCCAGGAAGAACATTTTCTTGAATCTTCAGGATTTTCATAGCAGCCCTTATAATGCAGAATCCAATGAGGAAACCATAGATGATGTCTCAATCTACTTAAAAGATGAGTGGGACTAGGTTTGTTGTTAGTTTTCCTATTACACCCCATGAAAGCTTAAACGATTATCGTCGATCTTTAGTCTACTACAAATATAGAACATCTACCACAAAGACAATCAGAAATGAACAATATAAATGTAATTAGAAATGAACTCTTCACTCTTTCAAAAGGCTTTATATTCCTTACAATACATGTTCAATATCATATAGTCCCATATTAGGTGATAATGTCATAATCATAACTACCATGTTCACTATACATGATGTATAATCAATTAAAACAGGTAACTCGGTGATGGGGATAAAAATAGGTAGAGGATAATTTTCGAAAATTATTGGTCTCTCTAGGAGAAATCTCTTTTTATAGGAAGAGTGTGGCTGATGATTTTACAATGCTGATGTATTCAAGAATCAAGGCCAACTTAAAAATGCAGTTCAGTTAAGACCAAGACCAACCCAAGGCTCTAACTAGAGTTGGCATTGAAGGAACACAGGAAAAAATGTCACCGAAGAAGGTTAACTATTTACTTCCTAGACTTAAGCTAAAGGAACAACGAACGGAGGACGGACCATCGTCTTGTCAAAATACTGATTTTAATATTTGCATTTTTCATCTGAGTCGTCACGTCGGCTAATTTTGCAACTTGTTCTTGAGTTGATGCCATCAATTGCTTGGCTTTCTGGCATGCAGACTTCCTCTTCTCTGAAATGTCAGCTTCTTTCTTCCTGAGGTTCTTGATCAAAACTTCAATTTTTTGGGACAGTTCTTCATTGTCGCCCATTTCATTTTCGTTCTTCTGCTCTTTGAGGGCCTTAAGCACCACAGCTAGTTCCCCTTTCTGCCACTCAGATTGAGAATACTCCCCCTTAAGATATGTGTCCGTCTTTACCAGATTTTCCAGGATACCTTTATTATTCTCAAGGTTATTAAGAAATTGGTCGCAGTTGCTCCGAATCCGGAGAGTGTCTCTCCATTCTTTGACTATCAAGGGAAACTCATCTTTAAGCTCCACAATGCGCTCCGCTTGTTCATCAGGAAACAAAGAAAGATTATTGTGCAACACATGTATTGCTTCTAGCATTGTTATTTCATTGGTTGGCTCAGCTAATACTTTCAAAGGCTCATTAATGAAGTCCATGAATATTGCTTTTGCAACTTCCTCAGACAAAGGAATATCTATGCTATCTGATTCAACAGAGATGAAGTTGATATCTGGCAAAACCTTCAAGAGACTCTGGACTTCTTTGTAAGTTGAATCCAGATCATCTAGGCTGTCAGCTTCGCATTGGCCAGATACCTAGAGAGGATAATTGATTCTTCTATGGGTTATGCTCTCAACACATTTAATAAGGTCTAAGAAGATTACAATGAACTTACATTATTCGATTTTGCTTCTTTAGACTGATGACTCAGCTGGTCCAATGAGGATCGGGAAGCAGCAGCACTGAGTTTTCTAGCCAATCCGACAAAACCAAAGCAGAGTAAAATTAGCATAACAATAACCAAGAAAGAAACTCTGGTAGTAAGCATAAAACATTTAACTCTAGGCTCGCTTATGGTGATTTCTTAAGGGAGCCTGTTAACCAATCACGCAAGATATTTGGACAGGTTATGATTATCTGACGAAAAATCTTTTTACAAGAATCACAACATAGAACGGGCATAGCCTAACTGGTAAAGAAGTAGAGTACAAATTATCAACAGCCTCGCCTCTTCACGCAACCTGGGTTCGACTCTCATAAGAAGCAAACTTTGTGTTGATGAAGTGCTTAACTGACAAGCTCTAGTCCCCTGATGAGGCGAGGCACATCCCACGATTTAACTCCTCCACGACAGGGGTACGTAGAGACCATTCGTGTGATGGTTTCACACTTTAAGAATCGCAACATATAATTATTTTTCCAATTATGGCATAAATATTAAAGTAATTCATACCTTCAATGATAGTTTTTAATGCAAATATTAATATTAAATGAATATTACTTCAATAGCAGTTTCTCTTTAGAAATGATTTCCAATGTAGAACTGCAGATGTTTACGCAATATAAATTTCTTTCCATGGCCTTCCTCATCATTCAAATTGCCAAACTATGTAGGTTATCTGGTGATCTTTGTCTAGCTTTTGATTGCAGAACATCATTATTTTTCTTACTCAATAACTCACTTTTATGTTAATCAATGAATTAAGGGAGAAGACATTCATGACCAATTACAGGCATGCAGCTGATACGTAAGTGCAGCACTTACTGGTGGGAATGTGTCTCCAAAACCTCTGTAGCTTGGCTCAATGCATGAAGTATCATCTTCTTCACCTATCACGATGTTACGACCATGTATTATTATAAAATCTTACTGTATGTGTGATATTAGAAACCCTGCTACGAGAGTAGGGAGTAGGGACGGAAAATGACATGCTTTTCATGATCAAGTTGTTACGTGGGAATTTAGAGCATTTAGGAATTAGCACCAGAGTACCAGACATCAGACAAACAGTATTTACATGCGGATGCATAAGACCAATACAGTAGAAAAAACATTAACCTGCAATTTATCTTCTTTTACTATATGATGAACAGGAAGAGAGCGAAGCTCCTCGGTCAAGCGGAGGCACTCGGTAACATTTTCAGGTGAGACAAAGTCAAGAGCAACATTGATGCAGGACTGCGGAAGAAGATCACATAATAAAGTAATTATATATAAAAATTGTTCTTGTTCCGCATATGATATATAGTAAATTATAACCCCCCAGTTGTTAATATCAATTCTTGCTTACTTCTAAGTCTCGGATCTGATAGGGACAACCAGCAGGTACAAAAACAGCATCTCCTAATTTTTGTGTAAAAGTCCATGGTTCGATTCCTACACAAGTTCGTAACCATTTTCAGAGCCACATACTCCACATGGTCTAGCTTCAAAATTCACAAGCCAAAAATGAATCATTAATACTTCAACAATCTAACCATAGTCATTCTTGAGCCTCCATTTATGCTCTGCTGATAGGTAAAAAGTTTGGTCATGAATAGGGTGAGAAACCTGTAAAAATACAAGACTGAAACTTCTAGAGAAAAAGGAAATTAATGTAAACCAAACCACCCTCATAAAATAATGAAGACAAGGGCTGGAAATAGCCATCTCCTAAATCTTTGTAAATCTCTTCTCATTACCTTTTAACTTTTATAAGTTTCTCTCCCTCCCCAGAAAAGATGTTTTATTTCACATCATTTAGGAAGTACACATATTGTCACCCTGTATGTGAAAATTCTGGCTCCACTAGTATAATAGCGGGAACCAAAAAGTTGCAAGTTGTTAATGACCCGGAACATAATGAACTCCCAAACTCTTTAGGAAACGGAAAAGCTTAAACTTTTGTCCGATGACAACAGTTGGCCATTCCTTTCTGTAAAAAGAAATTCCTCAAGATACTATTGAGATAGAAGAAGAAATACCCGTTAGTGACATTTATTTATGATGTTACCCATTATTTCAACCAATTGTGACAAGGAAAGAATGAGATCACTTCAGATCAATCTTAACCTGCTGTAGCGGAGCGCAATAGAAATGTCTAAATTCCTTGAAATGCTTCAACATATATTCCTTAAGCCTAGGAACATCTTCCCTCCTAAAGATATCCCATACGGCTCCAGCTTGATCTTCAGAGCTTTGCGCCCTTGGAAAACGTTCTTCTTTTGTTTGTTCATTGGCCTTTTCCTCACCACTTGATTCAGGATACCCTAATCTATGATTCTGCCTTCTAGCTACCTCCTCAGCACTATCTTCTCTCTTCATTTTGTCTTCATTATTCAGGTCTGATGAATCCAAATCCTGCAATATGTTCATATTTTGTTTTTCTTGTTCAACCATTAGCTTCACATGTGCATCATTCCCATAAATTTCCTTTTCGTCCTGTTCCTTGTGCTTCGTTTTCAATTTATCTATAGTACCTATCTGTTCTGGCGTTAGTGTCATGGCTTCTGCATGCACCATCACATATACCTGAAAAGAGATTTCAAAATATAATTTAAAAAAGGAGAAATCTTAGAGATGGAATTGACATTTGGGTGCAAAATTTACTGGAAGCACGTTACAGATAAAAATCCAAGCAAGCAAATCCATTAGTTCTTTCTAGAAAGGAAAAATACAATCATTCATGCTAATCGGATGATATGTATTACTCAAAAAGTTGTAAAAATGCATCTGTAAACAGTAAAGTGGTTAGCAATAAAAATCGAGGGAAATACAGGAATGCTGTTAAACTGAAGTACTTACTCGGCTTTTCTTTTTATTACCTTCTTTCTACAAAAATATTGCAAGAATGATGACCTACTTCCTTACACTAAGTCAATCACTAAACTTGATTTTTGTGAAAAGTCAAGGAAAGCTATTAAAATGACAATGGAGGAAAGCTCAATTTTAAGAATTGCCTAAAAATATTGTCTGAAGTCTTAATATTTTATTATATCTTAGCACACTCAAATATTGAGAACCGTCTCTTGGATGAACTAAATTATTCCAAATCTTGATTATCTTTAGAACTCCCAAACCATAATTGTTGAGCTACAAATAAACAAAGCAATACTTACCGTATCCGACATAGCACAATGAAGCTTGGTCACTGAGTCTCCTCTCCCCAGCTCCTGGGGAACTCCATAAGCTATGTAGGTTTTCGGCCCCAGGTCTGGTTTCAGGGACTCTTCAGGTAGTTTAACAGCAAGATTTAGGTAACCAAAGTGAGGATGGGTGTACACTTTGAAAGGCAAGCAGCTAACGAACTCAGTGTTATGACGAGGCAACTGCTTCTCAAATAAATCAGAAGGAGGCCAATCTTTCAGCTTCAATAGAAGAGGCCATCCATATATATCAAATCGACCTTCTGAATATCCTCGGAAGAATTGGTGAATGTTGATTTCACTCTGCATGGTATCCGAGAATAACATATAAAATATGAGGTTGAAGCATCTCAGGGGAAAAAAAAAACGTGTAAACAATTATTATGTTCCTTAGCTATGAGCCTATCATAGCACTAGAAGAAAACGTTACAAACCACATTATATATAATATGAACATAAATGCCAACCATGCTATTTTTAAAATGAGAAGTCAACCAACCAAGGTATCATTAACTAATGATCAAACTTAGGTAATTTTCAAGTAACTTAACTCCATAACTGAAATATGTCCAATCAGTTTCAAGGATGTGGAATCTGAATGCCAAACAGTAACATTTTAATACAAACATTTTACTACCTCGCACCAATCCATGCAATTTATGGCATTCACTTTGAGCTGAACCGGCTGATTTTTTTTTGGAACTCTACGTAAAGCTCGCCACATCACCATTGGTTCCCAGCTCAAACCAAAGGAGCTTTCAAGCACATTATTTACGATCACTGGCTCACCTTTGGATAAATGGAATTGAAAATGCTTCAGACTCTCTCGATTATTGCTTCCAACAATCGAACATAACTTATAACCACAGGAATTTAGGGTTGCAGATTCCAAACAAGAGAATTGCCCTGATCTTTTAGTAGTATCTTTTAACTCATATCTTGATTCTACCACTTCAGCTTTTCCTAAAAGCTCTGAGACCCAATTGTCATCATATATGCACTTCAATTCTAGGCTTCCTTTGCCACAGCCACCCCTACATGAAGGGGGGCAAGGTATGATGCCATTTTCTTCAGATTTCCATTGTGTGTTTAATTTGATAGAATCAGTGGAATTTTTTATCGCTTCAAGATTGGAGCTTTTAGCTATGAAGGGATCACCATATTTACCCTCACCATGCATGTACCTCAAATCAGTCTCCTCATAGGTCATAACCTCCACTTCATTTCCTCCTTGCAAGAAACCATCCCTCAACTCACGGCAGCAACTAAGGCAGAGATCATAACAACAGTTCGAGCAACTTCTGTGAAAGTCCCATATAGAAGTCTTACAGTGGTTGCTACAAGAATCGTGTAAAAGAACCACGTCAATTTTGAACTTGAATAAAAAAGGATTTAGATTTTAAAAATGCTAAATTCAGAAAACCCACCAGTAAACACGTTCATCGACATAACAATTCAACTTTTCTACCTTCACATCTGAATATGGCAAGCCTGCCCATAGAAAATGTTAATCAACTCGTCATAGAAACTAATCTTACCATCTTGCGGTCCCCGTGAATGGAAAAGATGGTAGATCAATAATAGAACTGTAGGTTTCTAACTATCCACTTAACATATGAATATATTCCCAGAGGGAAGGGGCTTCACATCCCTTTATTAATTTTAGAAAGTAAAAAAAAAAAGACAAAATAATGATCACATAAGCTAGTAAACTACCAACGATCGAACTCTGTACTTTGAGTATATGCGATCAGGATTAGTAAATTTCATTACATGCATCTCTTAGAACTTTTACCAATGCAGAGCCACACTATGGCCTTAGTTTAGCCATGAAATGCGAAGTGTATAGCTGGGCGATTGGGTCCCCTGTAACAGATTACATTGTGCTATCATAATATACCTCGAATATTAGCCTCAATATGCTTCTCCAGTGTTTGTTCAGCATTGAACTTCTTTACAAACGGCAGTAGTTTCTTCAATATATAAATGGAGTACTTAACCCTATCCTGTTTACTAAACTTCAACTGTAAGGTTAAATCCTTGGAGACCTAAAATTAAGCATCAGAAAAGTAACATTTTTAAATATATAGAAAAAATGATTGACAGGAGACATAAATAAACAGGGACGGAAACTCAAGTGACCTTAGTTCGCAGTTCCGAACGCAAACAAACATTGCAGTTGCAGTTATTACGACAAAATGGGCATTCCTCACTAAAAGCCGCATTTGACAGATTAGGGTACCTATCATATCAACATAAAGAATGAATCTTGAGTTTGATAACATTAAAGATTAAACCCCGTAAAGTTAGGATTTAATTAATCTATTAGTTTTTTACTGCCAACAATGCCCTTAAGCAGAGTGCGCACAAATGGGTGTAGACGACAGAACAGATTCCGAATCTCTATCATGTTATAGCACACTTGAAAACAGAAAGATATTCAAGTATAAATATAAATCAACATTTTGCTCAAGATTGAAATTTAGAATGAACACTGGAAATATCTTAGACCTAGGATGCAAAAGTACCACAGACGACAAGGCTTTATCAATTTACTTTCTCTTTGTTTCAAGTGCTCCCCCACCCCCTCCCATTTCCTACATTTATTACTATCTCAAATTAACAATGGCACACAGACCAACAGATCTACTTCCTCTCATTAAAAGTAGTAATCTTCGATTTAGTTTATCAGTGAGTGTACTCGCTTAGATTCAACAGCATCTTAACATCAAACAAACACAGCACCCATGTCTTCAAACTACAGTATTATTCAATCAAACAATTCAATACAACAAACAACAAATCTTTCAAGCAGGATTCCATACCATCGCTTAATGCAACTGATACAGTATCGCTTCTTCATACAATTGGAGCATTCTATAACGCTGTGTTTACTATTCAGGCACTGATGACATGAAGTGGCCCGATTCCCACTCCCACTCTCCTGTCAATATAAATTATAAGTCAGGGAGAAGGCGGGGCAAGAAAACGATCAGACCCACATACATACAACACAGTTAGATCAACATATATATATACATAAGAACACATTTAACATATGTATGATAACAATGGAGATAATAAACACTTGGATTATACCTGAGATTTCTCTGAGGGAGTACTTGGGGAGGCACTCTTCTGCTCCTTTATAACCACAAAGCAGTAAAAGAGAGGTAAATTTCAATACTATATTCGACCGAAATGCAGAAAGAAATTAAAACACCAATACAAAGCAATTGCAATTCACTGATCCCCATAAAGTCAAGTCTTATAAGCAATCAAAACAAAACCCAACAAAACAATAATGCAGCTTCACATACCACACAACAAAGTTACCCCCTTCATCCCAAAAAGATTCTCAAGTTTCGAACTTTGATGGTTGACTTTTTAAATATCAACTCCATCTTAGGACAAAAGTACATCAAAATGAAGTATTAGGTAATTTACAATTGACATAACTAACATTATTCAAATCAAAGTTAAATATATGTTAACTAAAGCTATAAAATTTATTAAAATGATGAAAAAAAATAAAAATCACATTTTTTCGAAATGCATTGAGTAACAAAATTCAAAACCAATCCAATAAACACGTCCATTACCTTAAAACGAATAGATCATATGCTACACTAGTTGACATTGTTACAAATGTATTACTGACTTTAAAAAAGCAATTTAAAAATAAAAATAAAACACGTGTCATGATATTAACGGACCAGGACTGACCTTAGGATTCTCAACTTTGGCCTTTTTAGGAGTGCGTGTATAACATGCAGCCGTTTTCCGCTTCCTCATTGATTTATTTCCTTCCTTTTGATCTCCATTTTCCAGTTTCTTGAACCCATTTGAGTCAATTGTCCCATTTTCAATTGAATTACTGCATTTTTTCACCATTTGTGGTGAATCGAATGAATAAACAAATAATGTGTTTGAAGAATGAAGAACCCTTCTGTTCTGTGAGGCTGAGGAGAAGTACTATTTGAGCACGAGACTCCTTTTTGTAGTGAGTGTGTGCGCTATGTTTTTTCTTAAAATTCCAACCCTGACGCTCCAAATAGTATATGTTTTTAATATTGAAATGACTATTTGCCCCTCTTTATTTGTAAATGTAGTATTTGAGGAAATTTGATCTGTGGACGAAATAGTATTTTGACTCCTAAAATAACATTATTTTGGGTGTATAATGTTTCCCATGGGAGCAAGTATCGAGTGAGGTTTTGCTGACAATGATGTAGCTTGTTTCGAATTACCCGCTCAATTTATAAATGAAAATGTGTATTAGAAAATAGTTAGTTAGTAATAGTTTTACTCGTAACACTAGATTTCTTAAAAAGTAAAGTTTGTTGATTTTTATATAGACTAACGGATTCGTTGATCATTTATGTTTATTTATGTTGTCGTTTGATCACATATGTCTCTAAACATTCCATTTAATTGTCCAAAAATTATTGAGTGTCTCCCGTTGCCATATATGTCAAAAAACATATTAACGTGTCATATATTCTATAAATAGCTTCATTATGAAGCTTCGTAGCACCATGGAAGTAACAACCATGACTACACTAACAACCTCCACAACTCCATGCCCAGATCTCCCTAGCCCCCTTCCTCAAACCCCAAATCACTTATTGGAAGAGTCTTCAATGAAGAAGATGAAATCCAAATTCCTGATAGATTAAAAAAAATATTGAATTGAATTCCAAGGTCATTTTGTGTATGTAAATTTTGCCCAATCTAAAATAATTAAAAGTTGAAGAGACTTAAATAAAAGTACCATAAAATAAATAAATACTAAATTGAAGTTTAAGACTCATCAAAATCGGATAACCTTCTCAATGTGTTACATGTTTGTTAAAAGAAACTTCAAAATTTCAAAATGCGTCGAAAAGTTTCCAGCGAAAAATGAAGGTGATTCATAAAGTATAAGAGGTATATATGAGTATATCAAATTGATAACTTATTTGATAAATTTATCATTAATATCAAATTCAAAATTCAATGATTTCTTACCAAAATTTTTAATCGATATATTAGAAGCAAATAAGACCGATTGATTGAGACTTTTCTCAATTAAAGTATATCAATTTAGCTTTATAAAATCATTTTACTGTTTTGTTTCAACTTTGAAACTTATTTTGTCAAATTGTAATTAATCATAAAATTGGGGTCAAATATGTAATTAATTGAAAATTTTGGGCCAAATTCGACTTGAAAAGACTAGTATAACCTTAGTAAAGGTGCACATGGGTGCCACGTGAGTTGACCGGCAGTTGACTTCCCGGAAAAGTGGTCGACTGACCTAAAGAGACACTTTTTAAAAAGTGAGTGATCAACGAGGACATTCTGAAAAGTGAGTGATCAACTGGTGACATAGGTAAAAAGTAGGTGATGTCCCCTGCCAAAAACCCTATCTATAAATATCCTATGTGTGATTCAAATAGACCGAAATGTGACTATGAAAGTCCCATATTGGTTAACTGATACCTTGTAGACTTTATCTATCTATAACCAATTGATTTTAGTAAGGACCCCGTACATTCTTATTAGAATGTTGAGCGCTAAATCAATTGGTTTTATTACGGCCCTGTGCACTTTTAACAAAATGTTGAGCCCTAAAAAGCCTGCATTTGTGGTATTCTATTTAATCTACTTGTCTTTCATATCAAGGGTAGCCATTCCCTCTATTTATTGACTTTCCTCCTATGTTTTTGAGCCACATGTTTTCATTAAAAATAATGGATTCTGATCACATTATATATTTCTTGATATTGTTATTGCATTGTTCCTCCCAATTGGTTGTACCTTGAAGGGATATTTGAGGGCCCCATGCACTGTATCAAGGCTGCAACACCCTATTGGTTATACATTTTCTAGTGTAAGATCTTACCGGTAGGATCTTCTACCTATTTTCCGTGTCTTTTATTGTGCCTCTTTTGAACCAAATTCACCAATTTTGACTAATGGAACGTAAACTGTTGTATTATTAATGGGGGCATATTCCTCCAGAGGCACATAAGATTGAATTTAAGTCTTCGATATTCGTTTTTGAAATGCATTTAAGAAACTAATACAGTACAAATTCCCAAACGATGGCCAATTCTGCATTCCGAGTTTCGGTCGAGGAAAGAAACATTAAAGGCACGAGTAAATTTGAGAATCAAACATCCATTTGGGGTTTTATTATTAGTGAATGAAAGCTTGTCAATGAAGTGTCTCTGGTTCAATGTCTTGTCCTCCCCATTTCCTCATCCGTTCGGACGAAAGTTTTACCTACAAATGCAGTTTGCTCAGTTGATGCATTCAGGAAGAAAAGGGGGGTGATTTTGCTATTACTAGTAGTTGAGATGTAGTAACGTTATGCATAAGGCAGTAACCAAAGATACCTCGTTCTCCCAGTTGGTTTTATAAAGAACAAATAGTAGTATCAGCGTCTGCAACGCCGTTCCAGCTATCATACCTCCCCAAAGTCCCTGAGAGAATCTAGTTTAATGTATCTAGCAAGGCATGCTTAACATTGAAATGAAATTAAGCATTAGATGAACATGGAAAAGTATCACATACCATTACTCCCAAATTAGCCGTGTAACCGAGAAGGAAGCCTAAAGGTAAACCAAAAATGTAATAGCTACCCAAATTTATGTAAGCCACCAGAGCCTGCCATCCACCCCCAACAGCAACACCTGCAAAACGAATGTCGGGAATATAACAGATTAGGCAACCAAAGCTATCGATGTGGTTGAGATTATTCTAATCATACCTGATATAACTGGCTGCACGCTGTTGAGTACCATTGTTACTCCAAGTAGGGGCGCGAGGCGAGAAACAGCACGATGCAAATCTGGACTATCTGTAAAAATGATGGCGATATGATCCCTTGTTGCCAGGACTACTATCATGCATAGAATCCCGATGAGGAGAGACTGAACAACGGTCACATAAACAGCATATTTAGTGGCTCTTTGACGCCCTGAGCCAAGCTCATTTGAAACTCTTACACTGAGAGTTTGAAAAGACAAAAACATATAGAAAGATATATGTTGTGAAAGATAAGTGAGTTTGAACTAATGTAATATTACAAGATAATATTTAGTATTCAAATACGAAAAAACAACAAGAACGTAAGACAACCTATAGTAAAAGAATTATATATCCAAGTCAATAGTGTATCACTCAACCGTCAGCATTAAAGATAATTTTGCAACTAATTTGTTTACTAGGGTAAGGAAAGAGCCATCTAATCTGCTACTAAAATAGATATCACAAATTGTAGCGATGAGTTTCATGTTCATTGAAGAAAGGGAAAGACTATTAATGCAAATAAACAACTTGGTTTTCTTACCTAACAGCAGCATTGATTCCAATAAAGATCATAGCCTCCCAACCATTGATGTTCATGCTGAAGTATAAGGATACGAAGATGAGTTCAACTCATTGACTGGGGATAATTATGTTAGAGAAACTATGGAATTGCTAACAAACAAGCATTACACTCATATAGTTGAGCATTAATATGAAAACAGTTTCACAATGTAGTGTCATGCCTATGTAGTAATGGTGAAATCATTATCACTCTTGATTAACTGCTGGGCGTTAATATCGGATGAAGTTCAATCACAATGAGGAGGACAGTCAAGCCAGGGCTTAGGCGGCTCTTGTATCCTTAACGTTCTTAGATTGTTTCTTGCAAATTCAAAATCAATTTTATTTTTATATAGTTTCCACTTTACCCCACCATTCATGCTTATAATACTAGCATAAGTTACACTTCCATATTCAAAGTTTCTGTTTTATTAGCAATTTATGCATACCAATGAATAGTGAGTAGTGACTAAATTACTCTATCATGGATTTAGGGTGTGTAAGTTTTCCAAACCTCGTATGATTTTGGACGTGGATTCGCTAAGAACATAGTTGAATGTGAAATATATATGCTACATCAACTATATCTCAACATCCAAAATGATTGGTGAGAAGATGATGCATAATGAGCTTAAAATGGGGACCCGGATTTACCAGATTGTCAAGGAGCCAACTGCAGTTACCGCATTGTTAAGATGACCCGTGAGTATAGTAATGCTCATCATATACCAGAATTCCAAGCAGAGCATAACAGCTGATGCAATGGAGAGTCTCACGAATGCCCAAATGTCATTAAGAGAAGACCAACTCCACCCTTTCCAACCATCCTTACACCAACCAACAACATATGCAAGTTGAGCCAATGCCAAAACCCAATTCGTTATGTTATATGCCACAGCTGCACCAGTTGTACCACAACCAAGCACATGAATAAATAGCCAGAGAAGAAAAACATGCACAACAAGATCGATGACTCCCAACCATGTTAGCACGCCAACTTTGCATTGAGCTTGGAGAAACTTTTGGGTTGGAAATATAATAGCAAGTGAAAACAATTGAGGGATGATAAGCTTGGTATAGTATCCGGCAAGATCAGCGATTTCAGGTTGTTGGCCAAGAAGTATAAGGAGTGGCGTTGCATATAGGTAAATGGGTAAGAGAACTATGCAAGTTACAAATAAGATTATCATTGAGCGTTGCATGTAAACACCTAACATGTGAACTTGCCTTGCTCCGAATGCCTGACCACATAAAGTCTCCAAGGCACTCCCCATTCCGAGCTACAAAATTTTCAAAAAAATAGTTCAAATTATTTCATTAGTACTATCTAAATAATGAAACTGTTAGATTAATGGTACTCGATTACACTTGATTCTTTAACAATGAGAATATGAGAGTGTTGCAGTTAATCCCCAACGTTTCATATATGTTACAATAATAGTCCAAAAACCTAAACATTGCAACTATGGTCCTAACAAATTCGATCATTAGTGCAAAATTTTGCATTTTTAATTCATGTATTATAAGCTGCAACCCGGCAACATTGGGACTAAACCTCAATTATGTAACTTTCTAACTAAACTAACATGTCCCAGTTAGGACTGTTTTAGCAGATAACTTCCAATCTTCATACTACAAAGTTGTATGCTAATTATTCATATGCTTACGAATTACAAATACTGCAATAAAAGATGATCTTGCATTTACAAATAGCACTTATGCTCGTTGTTCATTTATATGGTTATAAAATAATTGAGCAAAAACCTATACAGCCATAGGGCGAACGAGTTCAATCATTAATGATTAGTGAAAGTATGTTCAACTTATAAGTTCCTCAGGTGCTCTCTCTCCTATTGTCAATGGATTTTCTGAGCGCAATCATTCATGAACTACAATTAACCTACATTGTCGTTAAGATCTTGTAAGTTCCTCGGCTGCTCTCCTATTCTCTCACTCTTGGATAGAGTGAAAGAAATCAAAATGGCTAATTACACTACCTATACTTCCTCTCAATTGTGAAGTAATAGATAGTGCTTGCACTTCAGTCTTGACTCCATTCGTATACAGCCCCACTATTATCACAGGGTAAGGCTCCATACCATCCGACACCTTACCCAGCTTAGGCGGGAGGCTCTTCAAAAGCACTAAGGCATGTTGATATCGATGTATCACAAAAGTCTTGTAAGAGAATAGAAGTATTCCATACCAAGAATCCAAAGGAGAAACAACCAATGACAGAAAGTGAGATGGAAACAGCAGAGAGTTCAACATCTCCAATACGACCGACGAACATAGTGGTGGCTGAGCTAGTACTAAATTGGCAAAGAATGTTGAAAGCTATAGGACCACCTATCCCCCAAAGCTTCACTGTTTCCATCCAAACCACCTTCCACCATTCCTTCAATCTCTTCACCTCCCTATAGTCTCCATCTCCTCCAATCAACTCCAACTCCCTCTCAACCAATGCCTCCTCCATTTCATCCTTCATCTTTTATTATTCAAACTATGATACTCAACTCAGTAGATTACAAAATGTACCAAAATGAAACTACCCTTTACTTGTAATAAATTGACTATTTCATGAGAAATCAAGAAAATGGATATTGCCATTATAAATCAAGAATATAGAAGTGACAAAAAACATGTTACACATTTTGACAACATTGAACTAAGTTGAGAAGTGAATCAAATATGAAAGTGCCCTTTGATTTTCATAATGGATATTTTTCATAAAAAGTCAAGAATGTGATATTGACTTAATTACCCAAACAATGAGATACTATGGTGTGGTCGTATGGACATATTGGTAAGGAATAGGAAATTCTTGTCGTGAAAAGGATGATTTTATTGTTTGAAGTTTATTCAACAAATTAAAAAGAAACAAGGAGTAAGAAATTGGCTAATATATATTGTTGGAAATGAATAGTGTGTGATCTCAGCTACCAAAGAAAGAAGAGAGTAGTTGGAGTTTCCACTTACTCTTGCTTGCAATAAGCCAATAATGCATGCAATAATGCATATAACAGATCAGAATTTGTTACATTTGTGACAAAAATCTCAACTTTACCTTGTTGTTGAATACTCCCACGGTAATCCCACCATTTCAATATACTCCCTTCATCCCAAATTGTTTGTCTACTTTCTATTTTGGTAGTCAAATTGCAAAAAATTTGACCATAAATTCTCATTAGCCGATAAGATATCATATAGTCATATTGGATATTGATAGATTTGTCTCGATGTACACCTTTAAAATATCAACTTATTATAATTTTTACGCTTGTAGAATCAGAGATATTCACGTTTGAAGTTGTGTCTCGTAGACCGTGAAAGTCAAACTGAGACAAATAATTTGGGAAGGAGGGAGTAATAACTTTTCGATTTTGAGTGTCTAACCTGTGAGCCCCAATAATTTATTATTCTTTAGTTTAAAAATATAAAATTAATATCGATAATTATATTGAAAATTATTTTCATAAAAGTATTAGACAAGGAAAAAGAAAAAATATTGTGTTTTGATATGGAGGGAGTATAATAACACTACAATGGTAATTGGTAACACACTAACGAACTTCATTTCCCATACATGTCTCGGCAGTCGTGAGTTGTAAATCAAGATGTGTCATACTAGCAATATTATAAGTGATAGGATTAACGAGATACGAAACAATAATTACATCTACAGTGTATCAACAATAGAGTGGGAAATGAAGTTCGTTAGTGTGTTACCAATTACTTATAACCTCTATAGTCGTATATCGTTAATCCTATCACTTATAATATTGAGAGCAACATTTATAATTTATTTATTTAATTGGGAGCAACATTTACAGTTTATCTATTTATCATGTTGCCTCTAACATAATTAATGTTGGAATGAGTCAAGTCGGATACTGCTATTAAGGCTCAAACATTTTAAATTAGCCTGTAATTTATTTATTTTCGATTTCGATTTTGATGTGGGTTCAATTTTGTTAGTGGGTTGTGAAATTGATCCTTATTTGGTCCTTTTTTTTTATATATTGCTCCCATATTCAATATATTTTGATTTTGCAAGGAGTATTTGGTGCATTTCACCACCTGTTTTATCTTTGTATTTTTTTTTTGAATATTTTGTTATGTTTCGATAACACTATGCAAAGTTTTCAAATATTGTAAACTAGTATAAGCCATACCATTTTCAGAAGGCATAACTTATAATCTATATGAGCTCCTTAGATCAATAGCACTTGTTTTAAATATCAACCAATTTGCAAATTTAGGTAATAGATTAATTTGACAACACCATCAAATGTAATACATAAAACAGAACTACAATCCAAATATCCAAATATATACAGTACATTATAACGTTGTATGGAGACACGAGAACAGTTTATGGAGACACAAGTAAAGTAAACTAAAATCACACATTATTATTATTGTAAAAAAATCAAGAAAAATATTTGGTGACTGTTGTAAGCAGGGGCGGATTCAGGATTTTTATATGGAGTATTCATTTCATTATTCAAATATAAAAATTATAGTTAACGACAATATATAAAATTGTTCAACGATGTCTCGAAGGTTATGAATATTACATCAATAAAATCAAATGACAAGTAAAGTAAACTAAAATCACACATTATTATTATTGTAAAAAAATCAAGAAAAATATTTGGTGACTGTTGTAAGCAGGGGCGGATTCAGGATTTTTATATGGAGTATTCATTTCATTATGCAAATATAAAAATTATAGTTAACGACAATATATAAAATTGTTCAACGATGTCTCGAAGGTTATGAATATTACATCAATAAAATCAAATGACAACTGAAACTAATTCAACTTTATCGGCATTTTTCTCTCTTTCGTTGTTTGAAATCGATTGATAATATCTCGATCACCAACTAAGTTAATTATACAAATAATTATTATATATCTATTAAAATAACTAAGACGTTAATATTAGAATCCTTAGTTAATTTTTCTACCTTTTACTTGTTATTAATTGAGCAAGTAATCAAATATAATTAAACATGAAAAAATTACTAATATGAGAATTATTTATAACCTAGACATTGCTTATAAGCGTTGATTTAAGGATTTCATTTATGGAATCACCGTATAATGGGTGAGCAATATAGGTGTAGAGAGGGAAAGAGTTGGGGGAGCCTGTCGGTAGACTTAGGATGCCGGTTTACCTGGCTACGGCGGTTTGCAGACTAGCGTCGTACTGCCCGAGCAGGATCAAACCTCCCTGTTATCAAAAAAGAAAGAAAAAAGAGGGAAAGATTTAAGTTAAATGTGTTTTTTTTAACTTGCTAGTAGGTTGTATCATATTTGGATTAGGAATTAACGTGATTAGTAGGTTGTATGGAGTAGGAGTGTTAAACAGCTTCTTTGTACTAACTCAATCTATTACCGTTGGGACAATCTTCAATCTTCATATGTTAGATTGTGAGGTTGCTGTTTGGAGTGCTAAATTAGAGCTTTAGTCTTTAGGGGTGAGAGTTAAAAGTTAATATTATTAGTCAGAAAAAAGATTAAATTAATTGCTCATTAGCTCGGGTTTTAACCAAAAATCGGTTCGCAAAGACCGAAACTGATTCGATAGGTTGATTTTTTTAAAAAAAAAAACTAAACCGATCCGATCAGTTAAAAGTTTTTGTACTTTTGAAATTATGGAAATGAGATGTTATTATAATTACGAAATAAATTTTTCTATTAGAAATAATTTTTCCTCATAAACATTAGAACAAAAAAATTCATTAATTTTCTTGAAAATATATATATATCTAAACATACAAAAAATATAACTTTATATATTGATTTAATATAATTACTTCATAAT
The DNA here is from genome assembly GCA_003412495.2 of Echium plantagineum. Lineage (NCBI taxonomy): Eukaryota > Viridiplantae > Streptophyta > Magnoliopsida > Boraginales > Boraginaceae > Echium > Echium plantagineum. The sequence continues at coordinate 21,622,463 of CM016564.1, forward strand.
TTTTTAACATACATACATACATATATATATATAATATATAGCTTAGTTTCGACGTGTTAGATAGTTACTGTAATACCCGGTCCAGAGTGGGTGATGTGGTATGTTTGATATGATTTGATATGTACTACTCATACCATCAAGATGCATCTTCTTTTCGGTAGCCCAACTCATAACAACTCTAAAGTTAAGCGTGCTGGAAAGACCCGTGGTGGTTTGTGATACCAGCCCATCAAGTCAAATAACGTTCCAACCCAGTGTTCCGGGGCGGGGCGTTACAGTTACAATTTTCTATTTGTTTATTAGATCTAACTTTTAGATGCCTTTACAAATAATATTAATGATGTATAGTTTTTTGTTAAAATCTTATTCAAGCTTTTATATTGTATTGATTTCAAAATAATTTATCTTATTTTAGTTTAGTTCATATTTATGTATTTTTATTTTAGCAAAAAAGAAAGTTAACATATATAACTTATCTTAATTTTTATATTATTACATCATTTCTTAGATGTTTTTCTAATATTTCCGAAATTTTTTCTTACTTTTAACCATGACTAATACACAAATATAACTCCCTCGCCACCCCAACTTATGCACATGCCCCTAAACCTTGCACTACCCCTTTTCCCCACGAGCTCCTTCCCTCCTCCCAATTTCAGTTAGGGGGTGAGGTAAGGTCTTTACTTCAATTAGGGTAATATGTAAGTTTTTTATTTCAATTGGAGGTGGCGGTGGGTTGTTAGTGAGGTAGGGTGGTGACTAATGGTGGTGGTGATTTGGAGTTAAAAAGAATGAAAAATGAGGTAAAATGGGTTTGAGATATTTTGGTATTTTTATATGGTATAGTAATTAAGCTAATAAGATAAATTGGGTAACACAAGATAAAAAAATTAGTCAGACCCATACCACTATTCCAATTTCCTCCAACTAATATGCAAAGGTTGACTCAATTGGGCCACTTCTAATTTTGGAGAATTTTGGCACAATAGCACATAGTTGACCTATTTCTTAATTTCCACTAGCATATAAATCTTTTAAGCTTAAATATCACCCGTGTGAAAAGTTCAATTTGCCCCCTCTTCCTCATTTCTCTTCAATTCACAACCTCACCATCAACCACTAACCTCCTCCTCCTCCCCCCACCCCCCATTTATCTTCTTTAATCCAACAACCACCAACCTCCACACCCCCCTTATTTCTCTTCTTCAATTCACCAACCACCTACCCTTTATTTTTCTTTTCCAATCTACCAAAGGCCAGCAAATGGGTGCCAGTTCCGAGCAAGTGTTGTGGCCGATTTTCGGGCAAAGGCGTGGGTGGGGCGTCGATGTAGGGAAATAGTGGGGGTGGAGGGCTGATTTTCGACAAGGGATGAGGGGGTGATTGAAGAAGAACCTGGTGAGCGGTGTTTTTGGGAATTGAAGAAGAAAGATAGTTGGTAATGGTGGTGGTTGATTTTGTAAATTGAAGAAAAAATGTGAAGTAGATTTTAAGTTATTTAGTCTTTTCGTAGAGAATGGTATTTATGCTAAGAAATTATGAAGGGTGATGGTGATTAATATAAGGGATAAAGGCACGTTTGATCACACATGTTTCCTGCCGCGTCACCTTTTGATTACACATGTTTCATTTTGTTTTATTTGGTCACACATCCTTACAAAAGTTGCTTTAGCTACTATTGTCGTCAAAATGTTAGTTAAATTTGGAAATGTAAAACATGTGACACTATAAATTTGTCCAATTCGTAACACATTCTCATGAACGTCACATATTATAAAATTTTCAAATTTAAATTTTGACGACATTAGCAACGAAGGCCAATTTTGTAAAGATGTGGCCAAATGAGACAAAATAAAACGTGTGATCAAAAGGTGACGCGACGATAAATATGTATGATCAAACGTGCCTTTAACCTTTAAAGAGGTCAACTTTTTGTGGTAGTTTGCCAAATCTCTCCTAATTTTGTCCCCACATTTGGAGCCCGATCCAACATATTTAGTTAGTGGGGTAATGGGTATGATTCATATGGGCCAAGGTGGACCAATGGGCCACACGAGTTTTGACATGCGTAAGGATTGGGCTACTACCAAATTCGTATATGACTACGACTACGAGTTAAGACTAGACGTGTTAACGAACTGTGCGGACAGACCAGGCCCGTTAAGGAAGGGCCTGGCCCGGAGCGAAGTCCTAACATACCAGACCATACTTATCGGGCCGGGCCGGCTGACCTCTTAAGGATTTCCAGACCCCTATCCGGTCCGAGCCCCTTAAGGAAGGGGGCTTGACATGCTTCACACAGTATATCGTTTGGGTACCAACGAAAATTAAGAGTTGCTTGTAAGAATTGAACTATAACGTCTTGCACAGATAAGGAACAACTTAACCATTGAACTATGACTTTATTTGTGTTGTTTATGTATTGATATAAATAAAATCATTATATTATTCAATATATATCAGTATACTACAACTTAAATTATAATTAATTGCAAATTAGTTAGACGAATAAATTTTTTCAATTATATTATAAAAGTTGTTTAATGTTAGAATTTTCTTTACCATATATTGTTTAATACTCCCTCCGTACCTAAAAGATTGTCACATTTTGACTTTTGGTGGTCAACAAAACACGATTTAAAACATAAATATCTATTATTCTACATACGAAAAAATTATAAAAAGTTAATATTTAAAAAATATATAATAAATATCATTAATATACATAGTTTAATATTAATTATATTACAAAAGATAATAAATATCATATATTGTTTAATATTAATTATATTACAAAAGATAATAAATATCATTAATATACATAGTTTAATTTATAATGTATTAATAAAGTAATACATAGTTTAATTCGATTTGAATCGTAAGTATTATTTTCTCAAAGTTCAATTACCCTTCATGTAATCATACATTCATACTTGCAGATGGCAATATACTAATATTGATTAAATATAAAATAATAAATTTTTTTATTACGGTCAATATATTAAGAAAATTTAAGAACATTAAGTTTCGAAAATAATTTATAATTAATCCTGTGATCCTTGTCCCAATTAAGTAATATTGAAAGAGGTACCTAATATATAATCCTTGAAAAGGTCTCAAACAATGATGTATATCATATGACTTCAAGTTTTTCGGTTCACTACAACCCAATTTTTTAAATTTTATTTTATGTAGTAATAATGAACCAAGTAGTTAAGCTTTTATGATATTTGTTTATATGATCATCATAATATGCTATTGTTTACACAATCATTATATGATATCTACACTATATATAATTGGGGAAGGGGGGAATTAGTTATTTTTATAATGAAGCCCCATGTTCTTTAAATCCCTTGATTGTAGGAAAATTTATATCTATAAAAATTAGTTAAAAATGACTTTTATACAAATTAGTTTAAATATAAATTTGAACAAATACTTTTATGTGATAAATCAATAACGATTGTCCTTTGTAATTATTAATTTTAAATTTTTTATTTAATGATTATTATTAGAATGCACAAACATCGTTGTGCCCAAAATACTAGTTGGACTTTAACCTTTAAGTGGACGCCTAAATTGTCCTATTACGTTGAACGACTTTCTTTTTTCTTCTACTTCGATTAAGATATTTTCTTATTGGTTATCGTAATGATATTTTCAATATAGAATTATTAACAACTAATCACTTCATGATAAATAAAAAATAAAGATTGATATATTATGTACTGGGTGATTGCAAACAAACAAACCTCTTATGATCAATTATATCAAAAATATTTTTATAATTAAAATAAGTCGAACTCATGATCTCACGATCACAATTTCACAAGCTACCTATTTACGCTCGATAATAAAGAACATTTATAATGGTTGCATAGTCCAGAGTGAGGTCGAAATCATTCACACTTTTATGATAAAAGAATGGAGGAGGAAAGAAACAAAATCTATTAACAGCAGAGACAGGGGCTGCACGTGCGAGGCCTCCCCGGAATCGACGAGATATTTGAGTCAAAAGATGCTTCTCACGTGCATCTCTGGTCAAAGGTCAAAAGAATTAATTGAGTGATTACGTTGCCCCAAATAATAAATTACTCGTGCTATTATTATAGTAATTATTTTTACAGCTACTCATGAGGATTCTATAATCAATTTTTTGTTAGTAGTTTAAAAAAGTAATTACACATTTTATATCGTAAGAATGAGGACAAAGAAACTTTACTATGCAATTTGACCAACTATATTTATACATCATTTTTAGATCTTTACAAGCTTAATTAATAGAAGTATAGTAAAATGATGTCAATTATTTTGTTACAAATGTGTTAATTAAACTTGAATTAGAGGTGAATAAGAGTTAAATTGAGGCTTATGAAAGGAAAAAATGTGTTTGGACGGAACTATCCTTCAAAAAACTGACGGGATGACCCGAATGAGAATGTTTTCAAAAATAAGTGATCATATTTGGTCGTTATGAAACATGAGTGATCTAACTGGATTTTTTTTTAACGTAAGTGATGTTAGAAATCATTTGTCCTTTAATTTATATATGAACCCTAATCATACTCAATATTCTCATATTTAATTAAATTTGATGTTATCTTACTATATATAATTGGGGAAGGGGGAGTTAGAAGTTATTTTGAAGTCATATGAAGTCTCATGTTCTTCTAATATATACTAGGAGATATAATTAATTAAAATTATTTATTTTTTGTTAACATTTTGTACATAGACATTATTACTATATTTTACCTTATTTTCTTGAAAAGTTATTTTGCACCTCAAATTTAAATTTAGTTAGGAGTATTTAAGAAAAAAGTTTACTATATATAATTGGGGAAGGAGGAATAAGAAGTTATTTTAAAGCCATATGAAGCCCCATGTTCTCCTAAGATATAGGAGATATAATTAATTAAAATTATTTCTTTTTTGTAAACATTTTGTACATAGACATTACTATATGTTACCTTTATTTTTTTGAAAAATTATTTAGCAAAAATTATTTTGCACATCAAATTTAAATTTAGTTAGGAGTATTTAAGAAAAAATAATTAAATGATAGTATGACATAGAAATATTATATTTATTTATTAATAAAAGAATATATATCATAAATACGATATACGAGTTCACACAGGTTGAACCGTGTATAAACATCTAGTTAATTATTATTTTTGTGATAACTTGATCTCTTCGCCACACAAAACCATTTAATAGTAGTCATCATTTAGATTTCTGCATATATAAGTTAGTTCGGTTATTAAAAGGGTTAATTAATAATTTTGGATTCAAGGTTTATTTGCACTTTGCATGTTACTGACTACTTACTGTCTCACTGTTGCAATATAATTAATAAAAATTTGGTGCGTGGTACAATTTTTCCAATTCTACCACATGGAGTTTTATTATTATATGAAGAGCTTCTTAAGTCATTATTAGTATGTAGAAAAATATTTTAATATTTTCTCCACCTAATAGATCTTTACTAATTTGGATTATAGCAAGCTTCGAGTGTGACATTCACATTCCTACTATGTCTTTCATATTTGTATGTAATATCTGGAGTTCTATCAATTAATTTGATTGAAATTTATTTGTGAACTTTTTCAGTTTACTATTTTGTTTGTATTATCAAACAATTAATTTATATCCATCTTTTAATGATATTTCTTACAGATATTATTATCAGTACAATTATGTTTCATGCATATTAAAGTGTTAAGTGATTGTGAGTTGAGACCATCACACTCACACTTACATATATTCTCGAGTTTCTCTATTTAATAATGACGATATTAGATGATAAAACATTGCTTCTATTAAAAAAAGAAGGAATATTCATTTAATGACCCTCATCAACGCTGTCATATTTTGAATTACATAATATAGTAATTATAAGATGTATCTCGTTAAAAATAGATAAAACATTCATTCTAACGACCTTTATATACTGTAATATATCTTATAATCCACTATAATAGCAAAACAAATGTATATAAAATAATAAAATCACGAAATATACGTAATGATCATCAATTGTAATCTACCATAATGTCAAAACAAATATTACCAAATTATGAATGCCAAATGAGTGATCAAATACAAGAAAATAAGATGATTAATGCATATTCAAATGTAGTAATTGGTAATTATTAGAAAGAATGGAACAGTGTCATAGTAATTGATGATGAGAGTCTCCTTTACTCTAGCACAACACGTGAGACATCACATGCCGTTTATTAAGGGAAATCATCATTACAAAATACAATTAACTATCACTAATTAAACAATGCTACTATTCTTAGACTATCACTCACCAAATCACTAAATTATGATCAAGATGTAACATATACATATGACCACTAGTGCCAAATTTAACTAAAAAATTTAAACTTGGTCGGCTTTGCTAAACCCAAGAAGTCTAGCTTGCATGAATGAGTGCTTAATTTATTACTCCATCCTACTTTTAAAAAAAAATTAATTGGAATGTGGATATGATTACTATATATAAAGATATTAGGAATAAATTAATACATAAATTTTTAATTAATAGTCAATATAATAGAGTTAATTACATAGCCTATAAAAAGTGTTTTTGCTAGTGAACATATTGTTATGGGGTTCGAAATCCACCTGATTGTTAATTTACAAAAAGAAAAAAATTGTAAATTATAGTAGTAAAATATGAAACAAATTATCCCCAACAAGCTAAGGCTTGAATCCAATGCCTCTTTATTTGAAAGCTAAGCTTCGGTCATCAACATTTCATCCGGTATTTTTAGTTCTCGTTCTAAACAATTTCATGTTAATTAAGAATATCTTGTACATTTCTCGTCATATAGGAGTTCTAAACGAAAATATCACATTGAAAGTTTAAAATGATTGATAATAAGTATTTCAATACAGATTTTTATTGACACAACGACAACTAAATAAACGGGAGGAGATATTATATTGACATCCCAATAGTTACATGGGATTCTCAGTAAAATATGGATCTGAAGCCAGGAAGAAATGAGACAAGTCCCTTGGCTTCTCCTCTAAAATAGGTTTACTTTTGGTTTATTGTAGTCCTACTTGACCACTACAAATTACCCTATAACGTGTGTTTATAAAGAAACATTATCATAACTATAAATAATTACCATACATCTACTTGTTACAGCTACCTAGATTGGGTTTAGTCTAAATGCATCATATTTATTCTTCTTTGACCAATACTGACTAGGATCGGACTCAGCTTACAAATTTGTTCATTATTCTCAAATCATATTATATTGTTTGCTAGTGGTAGGCTTGCTAGCTGACCGTATGTGAGATTATGGACAATGATGATATCTTAATATTTGATGTTTCATTTAATTTGGGTTTTAATTTTTTTTCAAATTAAATAGGCAAACAGAGTATCAATGTGTTGATAACTGATAAGAAAGATTATGAAAAATGGTAATTTTATAAATAAATAAATAAAATATTGAGAAATTGATTATATATTTGACTTTTCTCTTTCTTAAATTTGAAAAAAGTGATATTCATTAAATATTTTAGTAAGACAAGTCTTATAATTTAAGGCAAGTATATCTCTTGTTTCGATTTGAGTCGACAAATAAACTAAGACATCTTTGTGTATCGTATTCACTTCAATAAGACATACACCATTGTACAAAGTGTAACGATCGGTTTTTAATTTGGAGTTATTTATAGCAAGTCTACACCACCTTTGTGCATTGTGGAGTATTGGCAAGGTTTTGAATCTTGCACCATTTTTCAATTGTACATATAACGTTAATAAATTGTATCAATAATAATATTTTGAATCTTTTGTCATTTTTTCCATTTTTCTCTCTTGTCGCTATTGGAACTACCTCAGTACTAGTACACTTTAAAATAGAGAATGAATTTATATTTTGTCCCAATAACGTATTCTTTAATTAATAATTTTAGCCCCAAAATAAATTTAAATTTTCTTCTTTATAAACAACTAACAAAATAGTTAATTTAGAGGCGGTTTTTGCACCTGCTACACACTTAGAGGACCGTTTGTGCATTAATATCACTTACTAAAATCAAAGTGTAACAATAATGCACTTACTAAAAGTATTTCGACAATTACCTCCAAAAAAGATAAGAAATCAAACCTAATTATAGTCATGCATGAACATTCAACAAGTCATAATGCATGATCGCTTGAATGAATCAAAATCTATAGGTTGAGAAAGAGGAATAAAAGAGTCCTTAAATCTTGAAAACAAATATTTTGGGAGAAGCAAAAGGCCCTTATTAGTAGTTGACCCATGGCATTGGTAAATAGGCATGGTTAAAAGTAATGTTGTATGTCCTCAAAGGCGTGAGTATTGGTTCACGAGAAAGTTTTTCGAACAACTCATATTTTTACCACAAGACCTACAATAATCTCATACAAATAAAGGCACTTAATTTGCTTTCATGTACATGTAACTATTACCCTTTAATTATTCAAAATGTAAACATTCACTAAGATCAACAATAACAATAAGAATTGCGGGCATAGCTCAAAAACATTTAGAGTATAAGATACGTATCAACTGTCTCGTCTCTTCGTACCATTCAAGTTCAATATTTCTATTAGGAACGAACCTTTGTTTTGAAGTGATTAACATGTAAGTTCTAGTCCCTTGATCAGTTTGGTCGAATAATACACAATCCTTATATGATGTTAAAGTTGTTTTTAAGTTGATTCAATTTGAGATGAATTAGAAATGCTATCTACTATGTAGTACTATCTCAAAACAAAATAATTGTCGTTTGATTTTTTCTGAAATTGAAATTTGACCATTATACCAATTATATATTACTTATTCTAAAAAATATAAAATTTATACAATTAGATTCATCTTATAAAGAACTTTCACCATATGTTAGTTCTTAAATTTGTAATAATATAATTAAATTTCAAAGATTTATCTCATATATAAAAAAGATAATTATTTTGTATTGAGAGAATACTTCACAATGAATAATAAAACCTAAATAGTTCACGAAGGATTATTCAGTGCTAAAGAATGTAATAAATATTATTATGAAACAATTTTCAAAAATGAATACAATTGTATAAATGTTATTCATTAAAATGAAGAATAATAAGTAATTGTTAGTAAAAATTCAATTTTTAAAAGTTTAATATATCAATTAAAGGGAAATAAATAGATTATTTCAGTTTTTTTTTAAGTAAGATGAGCTTAGGTATCTTATCTAAACACATTGTATATGAATTGTCAATATATATTAAGATAAAGATAAGATGAAACTAATATAGATGTAAACTAATATAGAGTATTTAATTTGTTTTCAATCCTAAAATTAGATCTTTTTTTCTTTTACCTCCTAAATTTAGATCTAATTATACGTGCAAACAATAAATTGTGCACGCTTTGACGAAGTTTGAACCTTAAACTTAATTGATAATGCTTGATAAATCCCACCATAAGATCGATTACCCATACAAATTATCTATACGTGCACATTATTTGACGTTGTCAGGCTCAACAATCCCCACCTCAAAGAAACTCAAATTATTGTCTCAAAAATAACGTTGTGGCATATGTTCATATTAGGAATAAGTAGGCTTTTATTGGATCGGGAGAATCGAGATTCATCATCTGGTATTCAGTTTGAGATTTTTATTTTATTTATTTGTTCGGTAAGATAATGGTTGGGAACAGATAATTAACCGGTATTCGATAAGTTACCTGATATAGTATCCGATAACAAATCATATGTTAATTTGTAATGTTGTAGTATATGTTATATTATTGATTTTAATTTTATTCGTTAAAGGTTTTGCCTATTAAATTTTTCTAATTTATCAGATATATCCATAACCGGTCCTGATCGGTATCCACTCAATAAGTTATTGGATCGATATCTGTGCAAAAATGTACCCGATGTGATTATTGATCCGGACTAAATATAACCGGTAACATATCCGTCCGACTCCCGAGAATGGATACTATGACCGGACCAGACCGATAACAACATTATGAATGAGTAATAACAACAAATACTAATTACAGAGGATTACCCAAAAAATGCTATTCCCTCGTTCCTATTTTTGTTAATGTTTGACTTTTTACGGTTATCACGACATAGTTTAAAATGTAAATATCTCTTAATTTACATGTAGAACAATAATATAAAGTTGATATGGTCAATTTGACTCGAACTTTTAAAATCGATTTACTTGTACTCTGAACTACTCGAACCGATTATTTTGTAAATTTTTACCCGTAAAATAAAAAGACAGAAAGAGAGGAGTGCCAAAAAGGGGGTAAGGGATGATGGAGGGGAACAAGAGAGGAATTGTTTTTTATTTATTTTACTTTTAGTAATTTTGTTTTTTAAAGAGCTTTAGTATATTTTGTTTATTAAAATTGACTCTAAAATTTTATTATAAGTTGTATTCCTATTTTTCTCTGTATTAATACTTTAAATTTTATAATTTTTAAGGTGTAAATTCTCAATATAATCAATTCAAATAGTTTATAGAAGGGAAAATGACATTTAGGTCCCTGAATTTTATGTTACATGTCAAATAGGTCTCTGAATTTTTTGTATTATCACTCAGGTCCCTGAGTTTTATCATAATTATCAATTAGGTCCTTTAGCATAAAACATAATATCTTATTGACTAATATCTATAGATAATGAAAATATTTATTTTAATTTAAAAATAATTATCTAAAAATTATATAAATAATATTACATTCCTAAATTATTTTTATGTTTTTAATCAATGATTAATTGTAAGGTGATATATTAAATCAGTTTTAATTTGTAATAATAAATTTCTCATTTTAGCTCTAAATATTTAAATTACAATGAAAATAATGTCAAAATACGAGGGTGTCGGTGGAAGAGGATGTATCAACTACCATGTCTCATTCTAAAGCATCTAACTCTCCCAATAAAGGTTTTTTGTTGTTGAGAGGATGATATTATCACGCTTTGTGAATTTAATGTGGTAATTATATTATCTTTTGTCATTATATGAATGAATTGATTTAAATTTGCTGATGTGCATAATTTTTATTTGAAAAAAGAATCAAATTGAAAAAATGAAACAATATTTTTAGTTATTTTTTTATCTATTCAAAATATTAACTCAATCATAAATTTACTTTATTAATTTAATAGGTTAATTATAAACATATATGCATAATGTATTTGAAAAAATATATTAAAATGTTGGTATCACATTAAAATTTTAATATAAAATATAATAAAATATTAAATGGATGAAAGTATAAGAGTTATTGAGATAACTAAAATTGATTAATAAACCCCAGATAGTATTATATAAAATTCAAAGACTTAATTGATACGAGTATTTAATATAAAATTGAGAGACTCATATATTATTCACCCATTTATAAAATATTCACCCATTTATAAAACAAGTATACTCTATTAATTTAAAAAAAATCGAGAATATAACTAATCAAATCGTAAAAGATGATGGGCCATATGAATTTGAACCAATGTTCTATTGTTGAATTGTTGAATTGGAAGGGGGAGCAAAAACAAGGACGCAGAAATTGGGGGACGTGCATGGTGGACAAGTGGCACAAGGAGTTAATGGGTACACCACCTCAGTTAAAGACAACGACAACCTTAGTTTAAAGGGGATAGGTGCACGGTGCACCCAACCTCCCCATTAATTACTCGTTAATTTTATGTGGAGTATTCGATTGTATAAATTATACTTCTAATTATAAAAAGCTTTTTGACCATTTCTCCTCAATTATTTTTATATTTTTTATGTGCCATCTGAATTATTTATTTTATTTGTATGTTCTTTAAATCCAATTTTTATTATTTTATTATAATTTAAAAATGAAATGACTATGTTGTTTTTTAAGGAATCCTAAAAGATTTTGGGGCATATTGAAATGTTAAGAACATTTGGTGAAGTTTAAAATGTTCTTTGAGTTAGTCATGTACGATTATATTTAATTGTCACTTGACTAATTTAAAAAGTAATTATATCACTTACCAAAAAGAAAAAGTTAAGTATCATTTTTCTAATTTTAATAAGATTTAATTTTTTTATATCACATAAACTTTATTTGATGATCTGATTGGTTTGCTCCTTGAAGAAGTAAGAAACTTTACCAAAATCTTGTAGTAAGATGTTGATGGAGGTTAGGGTGAACAGCTCAAAATGGGTATGGTTGATGTTGATTATGTGTTGAAGAAGGAGAGGAGTGAGTTATGGGATGGAGATAATAGGAGGTGGAAGTGATAGGACAGGTGGGGCGATGATCGAAGAAGAAACGCCTATTATATATTGCCCTCAAAAATTTATATATTTTTTACATTATTGGCTTCAAAGCCTATTATATATTGGCATCAAAAGCCTATTATTTATCGGCCTCAACAATTTATTATTTTTAAAAATATCCCAATCTATATTATTTTTTAAATTGGCCTCAAAAGTTTATTGTGTATTGAATGGCTATATTTTCTTTTATTAAAATATAACATCTGTCAATTTTAACATGAAAACTCCTAAAATGACTAGTTTAAATGGTTTGGAGACAAGTAGACCGGTTATAAAATTTTACGGGACAAACTGCTCAAATTATCAAAATTTTGGAGCATAAAGAATTTAAACATTTTAATAACCATCTTAAAAAAAACTATTCATAATTTTTATTATACAATAATTACTAATTTAGCTATATATAATGTAAAATCATTCTGACCATTTATATTGATGTATAAGTAATGATTTTGGCGAAAATACCAGTTAAAGTAATTGAACAATAACACTTTCTTTTAACCATTGAAATAGTATTGTTTAGAAGTGGCATATTGGCCTTGTTTAAGGGCACGATCATATTAGGCCCCATCTATCTACCTTAATATATAAAAAATTATCAATTTTTCTTCATAATATTTTCGTATGTCAACAAATTTTACCATGTTTACACGTGAAACCAATTATTAAGTGATTTTATATATGTCCTATTTCATAATTGACCATTATTTTTAAATTATTGGAGTATAATTTAGCTTGATTGTTTATGCTCATGGTGGCCTTTCGGCCTAGATATGAAGTTCTCACAATTAATGTTAATGTGCACAAGATGATGGATTTCGTCTACCATCCTATTCTATTTCATTTTGTTCTTTAAGACTCATATATTTTGAATATATAACAAATCATAATTGACTTCCTTTTTTTGTATTCACTTTCCTTGAGCACCTTCTTAGTATTTCTACTTTGTTATAGATTTTTAATAGTATGTTTTTTACGTATTTATTATTTAATCGCATCTCTTTTAACTAAAATTACAGTATGAATTTGTGTTTGTAGTGAGGTCACATATGATAATTTTTTAAAGTTCAAGTAATAATATAATTGGCTTATTGTGGCTTTTAGATTACACGTGGTTGTAATAGTAAATTATATTATAGAAAAATACAATCAGAGTGTAGAAAGAGTCTTAAGATGGGAAGAACAAATGTTTCAACTTTTAAGAAATTGACTACAAGTAATACAAAATTGAGGATCAACTTAATAAGGTAATTGTAAGCAACTTCTAAGTTTTGAAGATTGTTTGATTTAGGGTTGCTCAGAGATATAGTAATTGTTGATAAAGTGAACATTATTATCAAAGTCATGAAATGTTTACCCAACCTTTGAACTTAAATGAAGTGTAATATAAATTAAAATTACTTACCATAATTGGGTTTTCAGTCTGTTACTAAATGGGACAATTTTTAAACAAATTTATATAAAAGGAGTAATTCAATAAATCGTTGAGTAAAAATGCCACAATATAGTCATTCCAACAACTAGAATTGTTCATTAGGCTAAACGTATGATACATTGATACTTTCTATATAGTCATTTCAGGAATTAAAATTTTAATTTCTATAGTAAGTTGGGCAAAAAGTATGGCCCTTTTACATATCTTTTAGAAAAAATCATAACAATCCATGAAAATAAATTGAATTTAAATTCTAAAAAAAATTAGATATAACGATATTTAATACTTTGGCCCTTGTGCTATAATTGTATTATCTATTTATTTCTCTCAAACTTGATATCTTAATAAATCATCTTTCAAATGTTATGATCTGTCACTTACAATTCAACATAATTCGCATTTACTTTTTAAGACAAAATTTTATATTTTACCATTTCAATTATCAAAGTTATTGACACGCTTATATCTGTCTAAAAAATGACAGCTAATTTGAGACTTTAAATTTAATATAATAATAAATACCTATAAAAATATAATTAGACAAGAGAAACATCTTAATTTAAGAAAGAAAAACAAATAATAAAAGCCCAACATATAATATCATGCTTTTGGACATATTTTAATTGATGAAGAGATAAGAGTGTTAAGTATCCTGCTGAATTCCTTTTATACTCCTTTTATCAAATTATATTTTCAACGTAATCTCAATTGTTAATTATAAAATTTATTCATGTTTTCATTATTCAAATAGAAATCAAAGTTTTATATCATTAAAATCAATATTGTAATTATAAGTCATATAATCAAAGGGCATAAAAGGAATTAAAGGTAGTTTTGCTCTGGCAATATGAAAATTGCTCTGGCATTATCGCTAGCCATCTCATATTCGCAAGTTTTTTTCTCAAACGATACCATATTCGCACTTTTACCGAGTGTAAGTTATTCTCTTAATGAATGAACCTTTATCATAATCAGTCGAAGAACACCTCGTGAGTTACCTCTTTCATGTATTTATTGATAAAGGTGCATGCTGGTCGTAAGTCGTTCGGATGACGGGTTTTTCCGTTTGTAATAACATAAAATGTCACATGAGTCCCCATGGCACATGCCAAGTGGTAAAGAACTTGGAGTGAGTAGCACTACGTCTTGCCTCTTCTGCAACGGGTGAATTCGAGTTTTCTATGAGACAGAATCTCTTATGTAAGTGGTTAGTAGGCAACATTTAAATCCCCTGACCATATGACGCATATCCCGTGATTTACCTTCTCACTCCTTCTCAGAACTGAAAACGAAATTGTTAAAATTACGATTCAACTTTTATATAAAATGTCACACGAAATTATAACAACAGCAATATTTAAATGAAAAATCTTTTGGTTTGTCCTCCAGGTTTTACGCCGGATGGCAGACTAAACCGCCCTTTGCCCCCCATTATATTACTCCACCTCAGCCCCCTTTCCATCTCTTCTTCGTTCTCTCTTTTTCTCTGCTTCAAACTCTTCACATTTCCCATTTCCTCTTCTCTTTGCACCTTATTTTTCACTTCATCTTCATGCAAAAATAGGTTTTAGCTCAGCTTCCAAATCATTGAACTAATGAGTTGTTTCTTGAAACAAAAAGACTCATAAATTTTCACCATTTTCTTGTAACAAAGTTTGAAATAGTTCCAGAGATTTCAGTCAAGAAAACAAGCTAAAAAATGGCACCAGCTGAAAATAATTGGCTTTCATTTTCACTTTCATCAATGGACATGTTCAACAACAATACTACTTCACAGCCTCAGATGGTTCAGTCTGATATTAAACTTCCTCATGATTCTCACCATTTTTACTTCAGTGATAACATTTATGCCAACGGTATACTATTACCTCGTTTTGTCTCATTCGTTTTAATTGACGCTTTCGTTTTCTCAAAGTATCAAAACATCAGTAACTTCAACTAATTATTTTCTTGAAACATTTGTTATTACGTGGTACTGTATTTTTTGTAGTTATTCTAGATATTAAATACTCACCCCTTTTTGTATTTTCTTGATTAAAGTTATTTCTTTGTTTGTTTGCTTCAAGCTACGAAATGATATTACATCAATTTGTATCTAAACACCTAGTTTTATGAACAAAGATTGAAACTTTGCATTTCACTTTAGAACAATATCATTTTATCACAGGGTAAGTTCGCATACAATCTATCGAGAACAGTTTATAAACAACCACTCCCTCCCGGAGCACATTTATTGGGGCGAAATAGTCTTTAAGGGCAAAGCGTTTGCTTGCTTGAGGAATCTGGTTTTATAGTCTTTGTAGTGTTTCATTGTTATTTCACACTGATTTTCTAACACCGGGTGTATTAATAATGTCGTGGGATTTAGCGACCTATATCCAATTGATTTTAGTATGGACCTCGTCGATTATTGACACAGTTCGACGATCCCTTAACCTGCTAAGGCGTGAGCTTCTTTTGAGTCGTTGGGGCGTTGGGCAAGTTGTTGTTGTTTATTAAATCGTTGTTTGTAAAGCTAACAAATGGGAAGATTAGTATACCTTCATGGTTTTCATGTTCTTGAAGCTTTTTAACTAAATTAGCATTTACCAGGCTTTAGCTTATGTTTAATTGTTGGGTGCAGGTTGGGCTGATACAAACCAGCAAGTGAGCAAATCAGTTGCAGAGCAAAACATGAACAACATGTACAACTATTCGTACATGGAGCCTCAGATGCACCATCAGGTACAACCAAAGCTGGAGGACTTCCTAGGTGGCGATGCTGCGGCTGCCTACAGTCAAACCGAGACAAATGACTCTTCCCTGACTAATATCTATGATCAGTGTGGTGCAAGTTCAGCTGCTGGAGCTTACTTCAATGGGCATCATCAAGATCTCAATGCCATTGCTGGGTTCCAGACTTTTTCGACAAACTCTGGCTCCGAGGTTGAGGACTCGGCTTCTGTTGGGAAGACTCAGGTGATGAGTGGAGAGTTTGCTGGACAGAGTATTGAGTCGAGGACAGAGTTGGCTGTTGTAGCAGCTGCTGTGGGTGGATACTCACAATGCCCACAGGGTGCTGGTGGTTTGTCACTTGGTGTTAGTAGCAACAGTGTTCCTCAATGCAATGAAAAGTCAATTGTTTCCATTGAAGCTAATTCAGAGAGTACCAAGAAAATAAGCGATAATTTTGGCCAAAGAACTTCGATTTACCGTGGTGTTACACGGTAATTTTTGTAGTAAAATTGTTACTATTAAATTCTTAATTTGCTTAGAAATATTTGTTTTTTGTTTTCGTTTCTCAGGCTTATAATTTGGCTTTCGTCAAACTCAAGTTGATTTTGTATATGTGTTTATTGAGAAGTGATTTGTTCTCATGTTTGTGTGTGTGTGTTTGTGTAGGCATAGATGGACAGGGAGATATGAAGCACACCTTTGGGATAACAGCTGTAGAAGAGAGGGTCAGGCTAGAAAGGGCCGTCAAGGTATGCTACATTGATTAGTATCGACATTTCAATTTCAGGATCTAGAACTAGTACTACATTTGCATATCTGTCGGGGCATTACTGGGACGAGCAAAGCAAAATGACCCAATAGTATGGCATATGATTTCATTCCCTTTTATCCAATCGTCGGTGTGATAACTAAATCATGTTTATGATTGGAGTATTAGGGGAGTGGGCCATTCCTCCATCATTAACAAATTTTACCAACTCTTCCTCCCCAACTTTTGTTAATGGCACCGGAGGGAGGCTGAAAAATCAAAAGCATCATTTTGGAAATTGCTTCTTGCTTCTTGCTTCTTGCAAATCTCTTAGGTTATTTGTGTCTGAATATTAGCAGTTTCATCCATTAAGACACTATGGCAATGATTGATGCACTATAGTTACTAGTATACTTCTTTTGCAGGCTGGAAATTTAAATTATATTCATAGCTAACTTAATCTTCTTGTTTATTTTGCATGAATTTGTTTTCGCCTTCTGGATTGTTTTTCTGCAGTGTACTTGGGTAAGCTCTTCTCCTTCTTTGATTAGTTAATACTATGACACGGTTTCATAAATATATGTAAGTTCTCATTACTTTTAAAATTAACATTGCAGGTGGTTATGACAAAGAAGATAAGGCAGCAAGATCTTATGATTTGGCTGCTCTAAAATACTGGGGTCCTTCTGCTACCACCAATTTTCAAGTAATATATAACACTTCATTTTGATATTTTTTTGCGGCGTTTCATCACTTGTTCCTTATTTTTGGACATCAACTCTAATAGCAATTCTACTTTATCTCTATAGATCTCCAATTACACTCAGGAGCTGGAAGATATGAAGCATATGACCAAGCAAGAATTTATTGCCTCGCTGAGAAGGTTTTTTACTTTCATCCTAAAAAAAAAATTTACAATTCCATTAATTGCAAAATCCTCCTTCTTGCTTATAAGTTGGATATTTGATCAATCGAAAGTTGTAACACAAATTCAATGTATTCCAACCTCTTGTAGGAAAAGTAGTGGCTTCTCAAGAGGAGCATCTAAATATCGTGGTGTTACAAGGTATGTGTTCAGGCAGCTGCTTTTCTCTTCATACAATTATGGTGTTAACAGTGAGATTATTGGAAGGTGTAAAGAGAAAGCAATAGAAAGGGAGAAAATACTGTAGTGAACTACTCTTGCTAATATCTGATTTCTTCATGAAGGCATCATCAACAAGGTCGATGGCAGGCTCGGATAGGCCGTGTCTCGGGAAATAAAGACTTGTATCTGGGCACATTTGGTAATTTTTCAACTCCTTATCACGACACTTCAATGTCAGGTTTTACAACGTCGAGTGCAACAAGGCCAATGTTTTTTCCCTCCATATATTGATTATTATAACACTCCACTTGTTTGTTGTTTATCAATTGGCCTTACCAAATCTCAAGCCGCAATCGCATCAGTTATCTACGCAATTGACTCAAAATTTAGGTTTCAGATAAAGAGATTACTATAGTAGCATTCAGTTAACTGACTATCTAAATATTGTTTCAGCTACCGAAGAGGAAGCCGCAGAAGCATATGACATAGCTGCAATAAAGTTCCGAGGACTCAATGCTGTGACAAATTTTGAGATGAACCGCTATGACGTTGAAGCGATCATGAATAGCGTGCTTCCCATTGGTAGTGCAACAAAGAAGACTAAGTTCTCCCTTGAAGCAGAACTCAAACCATCTCTAGGCACGCTTCAGGCCGGGCAAAACAACAATAGTAGCATCAATTTCTCTGCTGTTCAGCCAGGTTCAATCATCCCTTATGGTGTCCTCCCATATGATTCGACACCATTCTATCATCACAATCTGTTCCAGCATCTAGATTCAAGCAATAACAGTGTGTCTGATGCATCTGGTAATATGCCATCGCTATTCACCTCGACGTCTCAGCTCCCGCTCCAGTCACCAGCTGAGTATTTCTTCTGGCCTAATCATCAGTCCTACTAAAGATAACCGAGCTAGCTAACTCCATTTTCTTATATTGACCCTCATCTAACTCGTGCTAAGCCTTAGAAATAGTAGCATTTGATCAACTGATAGATGAAGTCTTCAAATCTAGGTAGGAGTTGAAATGATGTAAGTAAGGATCTCTTTAAAACTGCTTTAGTCAGATCACAAGTGGGTAGAGGGGGAGCACTCATATGGAGAAGTTTTGATTTTCCCTGTTTTCCATGTGTTGGAAGTGGCTCCTCTGATACCACAGCAATTTTGCTGAACTTGACATGAAATTATATGCAACATGACGGAAATTTTACAGATTCTTATTGTTCTTGAACAGTGTATCTACGTTTGTTCTTCGCTTACATACTTCCATTACCTACATTTAGAAGATATATAGATCTACGAAAAGGCGAAAGGCCAAGAGCATCACTAAAGTTCATTTTCATTGAACTTATCACTTTGATAATGGTATTTCCAACATGATATTGATGAACTATGGAAATGACCATCAATATTCAGTCCATGGATACTACAACTTTCTACATGTGAAGGTGTAATCATTCTCCATGGATACTACAATATTCAGTGCAGTTTTCTTGTCCATGGATATTCTTCTACCTTGTATTAAAAGGTGTAATCATTGTACGCAATAATGACTACCAAAATGCTGTTCAACCTTATTCTCATTGAGTTGGTTCGATGGCGGCAATCAAACAGCAAAATTATAAGCTGTTAACAATTTGGAACCTATACCCTAAACATTTAACGCCTCTATATGATTCATCTTACGCTTGTGATAAGAACGAGCGTTGTGAATGGACAAGGTGAAGTGCGAGGATTCATTTTGATTTATTTCATCGAATACAAAATTAGAGAACATAAACTTTTTTAGTTCATGGAAGGAAAAATGATAGCATAAAGTATTGGTTAACTGGAGTTTGTCACTAAAATTATTGTGTAAAATTTGAGATGTCCCTGAAACGAGGGGAGTAATGTCTATTGAAGATAAGTCATCAAATTATAATGAGGGAAGGTCCCATAGTGAAGGCAGAAGTTCTTTCGTGCACCTATCATGCGGCAGCCCTTCCATGGGTTAGACGGGCAAAATATCGTGTGTATCGTGCAGCAGCCCTTCCATGCGTTGGAGGGCCAAAAATGTACCCATCGTGCAGAAGCCTTCCGTAGGTTTGAACTTGGAAGGACAAAAGTAACCATTGATCGCACACGGTTAAGTCACATTTGATCATTGGTGAAATAATACTACCGCACCTTCTTCTTTATGAGAATAAGCTAACATATATGATACTCCATAAGATTGCTATAAGATAACAAAGACCAAATATGGCAAAGAAAACATATATGTTATATGATTAAAGAAACCAAACATGGCCAAAAGAACCATATGTTGCAACTATATGGTAAGATGCCAGAAAAATTGCAAAGCCATCTAGCTCAGAGTCTTAGACCTTATTAAAGCCGACTAGAAAACGAAAACGAAGTCTAAGCGCTATGATCCACACAAAATAGAAATGTTGACAGGTATCCACTGTCATGTGTTTTTCAAACGAAGTAGACAAAAACAGAGATAAAACAAATTAGTACTTGTAGTCCTTCACGTGGAGGCTCTCGGAAGCACCATCGATGGCAGCACCTCCTTCATATTTACCAAGGGTTGCCTCTGAGTTGGCCTTCGCCCTTGCGAGGAATGCAGCCTGAGCCTTCTCGACATTTTCTTTCTGGCCACCCCATGCCTTTAGGGTACTCTGCTGAAGAGCACGTCCAAAGGAGAAGGACAGAGACCAGGGCTTCTTGGCCTGGAGTTTGTTCATTGCGTTAAGGTTCACGGTTGCTTGTTCCTCGCTCTGTCCACCAGACAAGAATACAACAGCTGGAACAGCAGGTGGCATGGTTCGCTGCAAAGCACGGACTGTGTATTCGGCAATCACCTCGGGTGTAGCCTTGGGGGCTTCAGATCCGGGAGTGACCATGTTGGGCTTCAACAAAGTACCCTCGAGGAGGACATGGTGATCATTGAGGGCCTTGTAGCATGCAGCAAGCACACGCTCGGTAACATCAGCACACCTGTCAATGTCATGGGAACCATCAACGAGGATCTCGGGCTCAACAATTGGGACCAATCCATTTTGCTGGCAGATGATGGCATATCGGGCCAAGCCATTAGCATTGTCGTTGATAGCCAGTTGAGATGGCTCATTTGGACCAATCTTGAGGACAGCACGCCACTTTGCGAACCTAGCCCCAGCCTTGTAGTATTCAGCACAACGCTGAGCAAGTCCATCAAGACCCTGTGTAGTGGTCTCACCATTAGTTCCAGGGAGCTCCACGGTACCCTTGTCAACTTTAATTCCAGGAAGAACTCCACCAGCCTTCATGACATCAACGAAAGGTGTGCCTGTATATCAAGAATAAGATTTATAATAAGATTTAATTGGAAGTACTCTTATTGAACATATATAGATTCTGCAAAAATATGTACCATCAGCAGTCTTTTGGTATAGGGTTTCCTCGAAAAGGATAACCCCACTGAGGTATTGAAGGGCACCGGGAGTGGTGAATAGAAGCTCACGAAGAGCTCTTCTGTTCTCCTCGATGTTCTCTACATTGATGCTAGAAAATCGCTTGCCAATAGTTCCAGTAGACTCATCGGCAGCAAGAATACCCTTACCAGGGGTGCCAATGTATGCAGCATTAGCAATAAGCTCCTCTGCAGACAACAATTGAAGGTATGATTAGACCATAAACTCTGTAGCATACGTATACCACCTACAATATTCTACTATCTCCAAAATTACCGCCCTAAAATTGATATCAGTAAAGAGTCTAAGGGCGCATTAGGAATAAACAGATTTAGGGACTCTTAATGCCGATTCCAAATTCTAAATATCACCTATACTGTGTGGACTATCTAATCCTATAAATCTTCCAATTGAAAACCATTATTATATGGATGCTCATTGATTCACTATTGGCGTTTACTTAGCACACAACAGCATTTCAACCAACTTTCATGGATTTGCAACAAAAACTACACTATAAAAAATTTAAACATTTTTCAGATCTATGAGTAAAACTACAAGACAATAAACTCAACAGATATGCACATTAATTGGATCATTATAACTAAAATCTGAACAGATCTAAGAGAAAAGAACAGCCCCAAACAATAAAATGCAACATCGAACATAAGACTAAAAGAATATTCAAACAAAGCAATTTAAATAAATAGTCCCTCCCTCCAAAAAGATTGTCCAGTTTGATTTATAGTAATCAAAACAAACATATATTGGAGATCTTTTGTATATTTAACGCCAATTATTATACAACCTCAAGAAAACAATTTAACCCTAAATTGTAGACAACTTCGATTTGGATATATTATCATATTAATAGTAGACTAAATTAAAATACAACATAGATGAAAACAATTGATTTCAAAGACTCACAAAAGTCAACCATAACAAATTTAAAATTGGAACAAACACTAATCACTACCACATACGGTCAACTAAACAGATCTACACATCACTTGACTGGTTATAACTCTAATCTTCATAGATCACAAAGGAAAAAACCAAATCCAGACAAAAAATTCCAAAGTCAGCACAAAGCAAATCAAACCCAAAAAGCAATCTTTTTAAAATTCCAAATTCAGCATAAAAGCCCAATCTTTATCAGTTTATTCACTATCAATAAAAAAAGTACTATGATAGAGTATCCTAAACCGATACAAACAACACAAAACTTGTAAGTAAGCAATGAATTGAGTTGACTTTTACAAAAACATAGATCCAGGCAACAAACTACAAAATTAGCATAAAATCAACCGAACCCACAAATCAATCCATCTAAATATACCATTTCATCATTAAAAAAACCATTTTGTCAACTTCTTTTTCTTACTATTTGTCCATAAAAACTTTTGAAATAGTTTACACATCAGTTGATTTACTACAACTCACATGTACAACGATCACAAAGCAAAAACACAGATCCGGACAAAATAATTGAAATTAACATAAATCAAATCAAATCAAACCCAAAACCCAATCTTTCCAAAAATGCCAAATTGTCAATTAAGAGATCAGTTTTACGTATATAAAAAACATACAATTAATCCCAACAAACTACAACAAGCAACTTAAATAAGTATGAATAACAAGAAACTTGTAAATAAACAAAAGATTAATAAATTATATATACCAGAGTATTTTCCGTTGTAAGCAGACATGATTTTTGGGACAATAAAGTTGAAAATATGAGAAGAAAAAGAGAAAATGGAGACGAGAAAGGGGGTTTAGTGTAGAGAAAAAAGGGTCAAAGTTGGTCTATAAATAGTGTATGAGAACACGAGAGTTTGATGGCTCCAACACACCTACCCAAATAAATGAGAGGAAATGTCTATTTCGCCACTAATCGCAACTTCTTTGTCAAGACAATAGCTCGTTTAATGTCTATTTTGCCACTAATCGAAACTTCTTCGTCAAGATAATAGATCGTTTGTTACATTTTCTACTCCTTTGAGAGAATTTGGATCATTTTTTACATTATGTGACACATGTCGCTAGTATTGTGATATTTGTTATACTTCTTTGTTTTTCAAATTAGCTTTAGAAATGAATAATATGTCTGTTATGATTTTAATGCAGTGTCCAATATAAAATGTACTTTCTATTAAACTTGTGATATCTAATTTATTTTTTAGAACTTACAAAGAAAAAGCATGTCACGATTTGAGGCGAGTGTAACACGATAACAAAGATTCGAACTCCATGAAAAACACGACACAGGTATCAGGGGTAAATTGGTCATTTTCAAACCACTTTTCATGCTCACGAGGAGCCATTGAAAATAACGTGATAAATCTGTTGGCCTTGGTGGGTTTTGTCCTATTGCTTATTCATACCTAATTTCCAGGATATTATTCAAAGATCCATTGTTTTCCTAATATGGTGTTCTAATTTCCATTGTTTTGCTAATATGGTGTTCTAATTTACTTTTATGGTTCATTAGTTATTCAAAATTATTTTAATTTATATTTTTCAAAAAGAATTTAATCGGTATTTTTAGTATATAATCTGATTACAGTTTATTCAGTGATAATTTTCTATATATGTAATTATTTGCTTCAATGTGTATATTCTATGTCTTTGGAAAAGTACCCCAATTAAATTATAACTATGTTAACGTTATTGAAGGGGTAAACTCTATAGAAGAAAATATAATTTCCCATGAAAATGATTGCATAATATTTATTTCCAAAGATGGATTCCATATAAGTTTAAGGGTGAGGCATGTTTGTTAAATTAATTAAGCACTTAAATTAATTAATTCAACACTTATTTTAGTAAGTAAATTTGTTAATAAATTATATTAAGTGTTGAATAAATTAAGATTTTATAAAATTTGTACTTAAAATTAAGTAAAAAATCTTAACTTAATTTTTTCTTCTTAAGTTCATCAAATTGAGCTGGTGAATTTCAACTTTACAAATTTCTCCTTTCATTCGTTTCTCCACATCTCACATATTCTTTCAAATTCATACATTCTTTTTTTAATCAAGTTAAAGTTATTATTATAATTATAATAATAGTAATTATTATTCTTATTGCTATTATTATTATAACTCTTATTCTTATTATTTTTATTATTGTTGTCATTATTATCATTGTGATGATCATTATTATTAATATTAATATTATTACTGCTATTATTCTCATCATTATTATTATTATTCTCATTATTGTCGTTATTATTATTATTATTATATATTCTCATTATTATTGTTATTATCATACTCATTCTTATTTACCACCATTACTACTACTATTATTACTATTTGTAATATTCATATTATTACTATTTATTGTATTAAGGAGTAATATTATTATTATTGTAATCATTATTTTTATTATTAATACTATTATTGTATTTATCCTCATTGTTATTTAATACTAGTATTATTATTATTATCACTATTCTTATTTATAAGATTCAAAATATTATTATTATTGGCTTATTGCGTAGTAGTATTGTTATCGTAATTATTATTGTTACTATATCATTATTATTATTCTTATTTGTATTACATTGTTGTTCTTATACTGATTAACATTCATATTGTTATTAATAATAATATTATAATTGTCATTACTAAACTATTATTATTGTTGTTATTATTATTATATGTACTATTATTTAAATTCGTATCATTATTTATATTTTCATTCTTATTTTATTAATATAGTTTTCATTGTAAGTTTATTGGGAATGACACATGAAATTTTTCATATAATGCTTACAAAAAAAATTTTTTTGGAACTTTGGCATATAAACTTTTGTGAATTTTCCTCTAAAAACTAATATTTTCAATATGACTGATTTTTTCTTAGTTAAGGACTATTTAGAAGTCAATTGTAAGTCAACAACTAAAAAATTTGATTTTAAAATATTGAATAGAAGTCGTTAAATGAGAGAGATTCCGTTGGTTATAGACTGAGTGAGCGAGGAGTAAGTCAGTAACTCTTATCGAACTTCTAAAAAGAGTCTCAAAGCTTCTTAGGTCAAGTGCCAATCAAGTGGCTAATTAAAATGATTTCGAAACTTCAAGTGTATAGATGAAAAAAGTAAATATAATTGCCAAGCCTACTAATCAATGACATTTAGTAAAGTGATATCTGTCATGATCCGTAAAGAGAGATTTCGTGCTCAACTCCCATATATTTCTTTCTTATTTTATAGGTTCTCAATTAACTTTTACGGATTTCAATCTCGTTTTGATTGGTCTCTGTGATGTGAACTTTGGCCTTTGTATGAGTTTCATAACAAAGATGGTGGTGCAAAAAAAATTTGATGTGTTAGTCCAAAACTGATTATTTATTTTTATGCTCTCTCTTAAATGAATTTTACAAAAGGAAGACAGTGGACTATGCGTGAAAATTGATTAAATGAACCCCCCCAATATTTTCGAATGAAATCGTGAAATCAAATACCTATTTTGAAAATATCAATTTAATCTGAAAATACCAACAAACCCTTGCCGCGGTTGCGCCTTCCCCCCTCCTCACCCATTCCTATATATCCTCAACGTCCCTAAACCCTACGGCCTCTCTTTCAGTCACTCTCTTAGCCGCCATTTTTGCTTAAACCCTTCATTTCTCACTTTCCTCTCTCTTCATCTACCCATGGAATTTTGGGGTAATTATTTCAACTCTACTTTTTATTTACAATTATTATTCATTTAATTTCATTATTTTGTATTGAAGGGTTTATGTATTTGTATGATTTTTAGTAATTCTTTTGTGGAGCATGGTTGGTAATAATATATGCTTACTTAGTTTTGAATTATTTTAAATTACGATGGTTGAATTTTTGAATGAAATTATATTCGTTGAGTTAATGTAGATCGATTTTTTTGTTCTCTTCTGTATGATTGAAAACCGAGCTGAATGAATACTATTTTTTCTACTCCCCCAGTATACAAAGTATCCATTATTGATGGTTGTTTTTTTGAATTATGAAGTTTAATGATTTTGTATATGTTGACTTATATATCTATTTAGTTTTTTTGTTGACCGTATATTCATGTCTATGTTGTACTGATAATGGTATGTATTTTGTTGCATACGTCAAACGTAGTTGTAGATAATTTGAAAAGAGCGGGATTTTTTAGCGCCAATGTGTTATTTACTGTTGAGGTTTTGGATTATGAAGTCCAATGATTTTGTATCTGTTGACTTATATATGATATATCTATTTGTTTTATTTGCTGACGGATTCATGTCTATGTTATACTGATAACGGTATGTATTATCGTTGCATATGTTAAACGGGATTTTTGTGCTCCAAGGTGTATTTATTATTGAGGTTTTGGATTATATGTGATGATATGCCTGCCTTCTAGCTCGAAATGAAGCTTGTTAGTTTATAATTGTTTAGCTCGACTGCCATTCCTTGTTATTTATTATTTAGTATTTTATTTGTTTACATAGGTGTTGAGGTTGAGAGTGGCCAACCTCTCGAAGTTCAACCTGGGGGGTATGGTTGTTCATCTTTCACAGGTTAGTTTTTGGGACATGATGTAAAATTGTGAAACTTCGTTAACTTGTCAAATTCAATGTGTTAATGACTTAGTTGTTCTCCACAGGCTTCATTTGGTGAGATTAAAGCTAACAAACTGAAACTGTTAGCCTGATTGTGAATGTTGAAGGCAAGAAGCTGGTTCTCGGAACACTTATGTCCGATAAATTGCCCCAGCAGCTATTTGACTTGGTCTTTGACAGAGATTTCGAACTATCTCACAACTCTAATCTGGCAGTATTTACTTTTTTGGATACAAGGCTCCCAATCCTACTGAAGAATATCCTTTGAACTCCTATTTTTTTCAATTGTTGATACTTGTAACTACCTTGTATTCTGAAAATATTTCTGTATGGTTACGTGTATGTTCCTTGACTCTCGTCCCTTTTTATCCTTTTCACGGATGAAGGATTTGGTAAGATGTCATCTCTGTTTCTTTATTTGCTCTCTGTTGTGTTATTAAGCACGAGGAATTAAGTTACTGATATACTTCATTTGTAAGCAGGTAGTGATGAGTCGGATGAGGATGACATACCACTTGAGCTAAACAATGGTTAGACAAGTGTAATGAATTGTCACATATTTTATGTTTTTTGTTGTTATGCTAATTTTACATGTTTTTTCTCAGGCAAACCCGAGATCAAGGCTAAGCCAGAGAAACCTGTGATTGCTGCAAAGGCGAAAGATACTAAGGATTCTGCTGTGGTAGCAAAAGGTTCAAATTGTTGAACCAACCAAAGATGAAAAGCCTGAGGAAGATGACAGTTCAGATGAAGATGATGACATGTCATCAGATGAAGATGGGACCTGTGATGAAAACTTGATGGATGAGGTAAGAATTGTAGGTGTATTTGCCTTTGATAATTATGCATGCTAGTTGGGTAGTAGTTTGAATTAGTGAAGGGAAGGTCCAATTTGACATTCATGCCTTCATGAATGTATAATGTATGTACATTTCTGTAAAAAGTTACTATTTGTTGGCTCGTGTATGGAAGTATGGAACAAGTAAGCTCTTACTATGACAGTCTGCTATTGGTTTTAACAATGAAAAAATATGTGGGAGCCCTTTATTTGTTTACATGTAAAGTGAACTAAAGTTTTGAAATTGTGTTAGTAGGATGATAGCGACTCTGAGGATGAGGAATCTGATGAAGACGATGATACACCAAAGAAGGGTAGAACCAAAATCCTCTTAAGCCCTATTCGGGAAATGTCCTTTTTATATGACTCATGTTTGCTTGTCCTTTCATGAAGGTGGCTCCTTCCAAGAAGAGAGGTGCAGAAACAGCAATTAAGACCCCTGTCCCAGAAAAAAAAGCTAAGTTGGTTACACCACAAAAAACAGGTGGTGATTTTTACTTTGGTTTAAAGTTCCACCTTTATAAGTATAAGACGGTTTCTTTATATTTATGTATAAACATTTTTAATTCTCTTTGTGATTCGTTTGTTCAGATGGTAAAAGAGTGTTCATGTGGCAAACTCCCCACCCATCAAAACAGGCTGGAAAAACTCCTGCTACTAACAAGGCTAGCCAGCAGACTCCAAAATCAGGGGGCTCGCATTCTTGCGGTCCTTGCAAGAAGTTAGTGCTATTTCATCGGTCATTGAATGTTTGTTATCCAATTTCGATCGTTAATAATTATGTTTTTCTCCTAATCCACAGGTCATTTACTTCAGAGAATGCCTTGCAATCACACACTAAAGCTAAGCACAGTGCTGGAAAGTAGAATCCTGATCATGGCCGGTCTTGGGTTTCGTTTGTGTGATTGGCGGATTGTAGAGGGATACCTAGTACTTGAGTCTTTTTTCCGTTTAAATCTCTAATGGTGGCAAGATTTGTTGTTCTGGATGTTTCCTAGTACTAGCATTTGCTGGTCTAGTACATTATTTTGTTTATTAATTCTGCGATTCCTTATTCATCTATGCATGCGCTAATATTCTAAAGTTTTGGTTGAGTCTTCTTGGGAGGGGGGAATACAACATTGCACAGCATATAACATGCAAGAATATTTGGAAAATTTGTTAATATATGTTCCCTTATGTTGAATATTATTTTCATCTTTAATTCTGAACGTATGTTCTAGAAAAGCCGTTAGTAATAACAATGCTACAAATTCTAGCATTTATATATTTTTCATCAAATGTATGGAACATATGAAAGGAATTAAGGTTAAGATATAAAAAGCCTAGTCTTTGACATTTAAAGTTAGGCCATCTTCGTGGACTAGAACAAGAATATACTACTGTTCACCATTTCACTGCTGTTATGAGTTGATCGTTTTTGAATCTTTAAACTATTTTGAATCTTTAAACTACATTAGTTTTGTCAACAATATACTTCTCATGTTTCAAAAATTATATAGAATCAATCGATATCTATGAAAAGACTTTTGCTGATGATCAGAAGGTTCTGGGTAAAAACTCACCTCATCGCTAATTCACCAAAAACAAAACATTATATGGTTTAGGTAGCTTAGTCATTCGTGCTCCCAAACATTACTTTTATATTTTCTTTAAAACCATCACTCTCACTGTTATTAAGAAAGATATGAATAGATTAGGCACATGAAGATTGAGTCATCTCAGGAAGATTGTTCATTCGACAATTGCATCAGATGGAGGAAGTGTTTTCTGTGTAAGAGTGATTTGAAAAAAAAGTGAGGAAGAAGATGATTTGATGTAAGTACACGATGTAGGATGATAGTTTAACTAAGAAAATTTAAGTAGTGGCACAGATTAAAAAGAGGTCAAGCATGTTGTATTTAGCCAAATTCTGACTAAAAAATTGTTGGGGCAAAAAATAGCTCAAAATCGAACAAAGAATCAAAACCAAATAGATCGGAAACAAATCAATTTAAGTTCTTCCTTGGAAAGAATGACAAAATACATTGATACAAATTTCAACTCAAAACAAAGTCGAACGAAACCATGCTTACCTTTAGGGCAGTAAGATTGTACATTGTTGGTTTAGGGTTATCTTCTTCCATTATACTGACGTATATTAATTCATTACCAAAATTGAGAACGAGTACTGTAGTTAGGAAAATCATGACCAACTAATTCTAAATTATGATAACTTGGAAGGAATGAACAATGTAGCAGAGAATCTAGAATGGTCATAAATTGAAATTGCAGAAACAAGATGATAAACCAAACCAAAATTGTAAAGACAAATTAAGTAACCCCCATACTATTCATAAAATGCACGATTAGGAAATGCTTATAAAATGGCAAAGCTATTACACACTGCCTACAATGTCGATGGAAAAAAACAAACATGTTATCACTTTTAACGCTTTCCGCCACCAC
Source organism: Echium plantagineum (assembly GCA_003412495.2). Taxonomy (NCBI): domain Eukaryota; kingdom Viridiplantae; phylum Streptophyta; class Magnoliopsida; order Boraginales; family Boraginaceae; genus Echium; species Echium plantagineum. Next base: position 21,653,072 of record CM016564.1, read on the forward strand.
CACCAAGTTTGGGACCCTTGGATGCAGCGCCTCCCTTGGGGAAGTTTACCTTGCCTGACTTTTGGGTTTTGCAGATACCTCTGCTTTCTTAGCTTCTTTTAGTCCTTTGTCTTCTTGATCCTTTCCTTGATTTCTCTGTGAAAAAGTAGAAAACAGTAGGAAGAAGATTAGCTTATATCAATCCACAATCTGAGAGTAAAATCCAAAGCGTCTACATGTACACATGGCATGCTATTCAATCAAGATGCAAAACTTACCGAAGAGCAGCCTCCCCGAGCAGCGTCACGAACCTCTGGCTTCTCGGCCCTCTTTTTCTGAATAACCTCCAAGGTAGCACCAACTATACCTAGAGTAAGGCTTCTTGGTAGCACGTCTCCTTTTCTTCACTGCCTCTTGTGCAATATCCTGAATGCAAGAATACAAACAGTGTTATGTAAATATCACTATACTAAACTAGGCAATTGCAAAGGGAGCTATACCACCCAATTCAATTAATGAAATTATCAAATAAAGATTAAAAAAGATGCTTATAATATTTGAGAATGATGACAAGTTTTTTCAAATAGCTACTGATGAACTAGAAGTTAACCTTCTTATGCTGCTTCCTGTATACAGCAGTCCAGCAAAGCTTGGCAGGCTTCAAACGGTTGTGGAAGTACCTCTTGCATTTTGAATTGGCAAAAAGAAACACCTAAAATGCACAAAAACTCACACAATTTAAGGGGAGTGAAGAGAAAACCCAATGAAAATCTGAAGCACAAGAATTTTCCTTACCTGAGAATCGGAACGGATGAATCTAATCCCCCTGCCTGGATAGATCTTTCCACCACTGAAACGGCAGAGCTCTGTCCTGATACGAATGGAGTGTGTTAGCAGATGGGGCTAAAACAAAATCTCACAAAAAATCTATTAACATTATAGAAACAACAAGTGACAGAGTT